>JAOWBC010001255.1:11289951-11313025 GCA_028566105.1 Hypoplectrus providencianus | reverse complement strand
CACACACACACACACACACACACACACACACACACACACACACACACACACACACACACACACACAGAGAGAGAGAGCTCTGGCCATACCACCCACTCACTTGTGTCTGCAGTTATCTTAACCATGCTGGTTGGGGACCTCTGTTGTAAGGGTGGGGAGGCAGTGGAGGAAAAGGGAGGAAGATATGAGAGAAGAGGAGTACGGGAAAGGTGGGAGGCCAACAGGCTGAAGTGAGAGTCAAGGCAGTAAATGTCTTTATGGAGAAGTGGGGGCTAAGTACATAGCCTAATCAAGGGTGGTAGGAAGTTTCAAGAAAGGAGGACGACAGTTATGGAGCAGTAAAAGCTACCGTTTCATTTTAATACCAATGGTCAGCAATTTTAAATGACCAAACGCCTTACATGATAAGATTCAGAAACACAATTTATAAAAAAAAAAAAGTAATAAATATTTAAACATGCCTACACAACTGGAAATGCTTATGAAGACAAAACATATAACCCTATGTGTGAGATTTCTCTCTGCAATACGATCCATGTAGGTAATCAATTTGTGTTAAGTAAGGTGTGCATTTTTAAGTATTATTTTTAAGTATGTTCAACCTTTACTGTACTGTGTGCAAAGAATATCAACAAGTACAAAAGAAGGGGAAGAATATGCAAAGAAAAATGACAGAAGAAAAAAGAGAGAGAGCACAAAAGGGGATGAAGAGAGGGAGAGAGAGAGAGAGACAGAACTCTGTCCATATTCCCCGGCTCCCCAGCGCTAAAGTTATACTTCCATCTGGTTATCTTCCAAGGCAACCTGGGTGGCCCACCCAAAGTACTTGACATCTTGATGCACTTCAGCAGTTTTACATACACACAACCTTTGTAGAAAAATAAATGTGTCATTCGTCACCACATATGCTGATCTGTGGAGGGCTGGGGGGTTGTTGGGGAGGAGCACGACAGTGAAGATGGGGAGGGGGGATTCTTTCCTAGATTCCTCTCTTGAGCTTTTTTGGTTTGACTCTCTGAGCCCATATGTCTGTCAGATCATAAGCAAGTAATGTAATTTCAGACAAGACTTCTTCCCCCTTTTGCTTGCTCCCACTGAGTTCCACTGGCCAACCTCAATTGTTGTTCAAGTGCTGTGCAAGATACACAACCAGGCCATTAGATGCAGACGAGGATGGACTCAGATGGAATGTATGTGTTTGATATTTGACTTGAGCTACAGCATACCATGTGGGTGGGTTGCAGACAAGTATGTTTGAAACTGTTCTCTGTTTGCAAATCTCAGCAGATCTAATCAGTTTGTGGCGACAGAGATTGGAAGAAGACTTGGCTGGAGGAGAAAAGACAGTCAGAAAGCGTTTGATCATGTTTGGTATGCACCATGAAGGCACAGGTACCTGTGATCTTGCATCCCTTCAAAGGAAATTCTAAAGACCAAATGCTTTCAAAGGGCAGAGGGGTTCCTATCATTTAACAGTACCATATCCACTAGGAAAAGTGTTTCATCAATGAGCTTGTTTCCCTGATTCTGTGGATTCTGCCATCAGAAACCAGAGTGCATGATCAATAATGACAGAGTTCAGTAAAGTAGGACTTAACTTTGTTTAGATTCATGTGAACTTACTATTCAAATGAAAACATACCAGTGGCAGAGCATGAGCTGCAGGCTTTCAAGTGACAGTTTATGTCTGAGGAAGGCAAAGTGTTAGGCAGTCATGTCTAGACCACAGCCAGGGTGGTTATGCATCCCGAATGCAGAATCAACCCCAGGAGTTGAGTCTGGTGAACAGTATCCAGGAACAAGTCATAAAATAGTTCATTTTGCTCCAGTCCAGTTTTCTGGTACACTGGTCAGGCTGGGCCAGCTTTTGGTCATGCATGTTTTCACAGCCACCTTTGCAAATCTAATATTTTCCATTCACATGTCAGGAAATGCCTCAAATCTGTGTTTTGTTACTACGCTCAAGATCTTAGAAAAAAAGGGTTTGCAAATTTCGATGATGACAAAAAAACTTGCATGATCCAAGTAAGCCTAACAGAGACAAGAGAACAAAACTAAAAGCACCTGGTGGCTTAAATAAAGCTAGACTGAAATGTGCGTCATAAAAAAAAAGCTTAAATATCGCTACGCTATTTGTTTGACCAAATGTGCTACATCAGACTGCAGACTAATCAGCATACTGGTGTTTTGATTGTATAGGCAGTGTGTGGCAAGTAATTTTACTGATGCATTTAAGTGCAACTGTAACGCAGGAAGCAAGGAAGCGAGAAAGCAAACGGGTGAGACAAGCTCAGCAACAAATGGAGGTGAGGTCAGATGAGGTAAGAGCTGGATAAATAAATATTCACAGACCAGACTACTGACGCACCACTTCTTGCATAAGTCCAAAAATCTGCCAGTTTTACATGTGCAGGCTGAGTCCCAACGAGAAATGAGGCCTGCTGTGAATTTGAATTCATCCCAATCAGAGGTGTCAGTTTCATTTCAACGTATGAGAGACTGAAGGGAGAAACTATAACGTATGCCTACCCTCACTATCTCTATTTGTGCATATATGTTTGCTTGCGTATCACCAGGTAACCACACATGGGCTATAATTCAAGTCACGTTCATGGTCATTATTATCCGTGTAATTACCTGGTATGTGCCCCCTGCAGGTGTAATAGAACTCGCGGCAGAAGTCCTGGCAGAGCCGCGGCAGGTCTGGCTCCCTGTGTGGCATCTTATCCATGTCCAAGGAGTGGAACAACACCTGGGCATTGGGGGAGCAGCGAGCACACTTGATCTCCTCCAGGAGACGTCCACACTCGGTGTTGTTGGTGGAGAAAATCTGGAGACCACACGCAACAAGGACCAGTGCATGATTAAAATAATGGTTTGGTAACTTTTACTTCAGTTTAGATCATTTTTAAATCTTCGTTATCATAAATTCCTGACAACTTACAACACAGTTTGACATTTTAAGGGACTATAATGAACAAAATAATTCCAAATGTTCTAAATGATCACAGTGAGTCCAAATGACATTACAAAGGCAAATATTAGCTGTTAAATGATTTCACCTAACTTTTTTACTATGTATATATCAGCCCATCTAATGTGTAAAATGAATGGTTTTGATTCAATGTTAATTTCCCTCCTACAATAAAACACAGAGATGCTAAAGCACTTTCCAGCCCTCACCAACCCTTCCAATTTAACAGCCCTAAATTAGGCAACTCAACTAACTACAAAAAGTCAATGGGCTCTATTTAACTCAAATATTCTAAAGTGACAAAACATTTAGACAAAAACTTCATGTTAACATCTTTCTTCCATATAACACAACGCAAAATGAATACTTTCCTGCAGGCAACCAGGTGTAAGATGCAATTATCCTGTTACTCCACATCATAAGTAAAACATCATAATATAGTCTCTTTATATTCCACATGATCTGCACGTTTGCCATGTGGTTAGTTATCATTAGGTTGGTATTGTGATTAACAGTTTGTTTGCATGGCAACTTTCTTTTCTGTCCCCCTCTTTTCTGTAGAATGAAAAATGAGGATGGTGACAGTCACTTGCATAGTGTGAAAGTCTGCAGCATCTCCACCACAATCTGCATGAACGTTCACACCTTTTACACTGAAAAGACACTCCAAATTTTCACAATTTTTCCTAATTTTCCTACTGAAACATTTCATTAGTCTATTTACAATGTCATGCACACAAACTGAAATACAACAAAACTCTGCATTTGGTAATTTAAAAGCTGAAAAACAATGATGTTTTAACATCAAATTTGACACCGTTTTCTTTAATATCCAATACTATATCCTTTGATGCCAATTTGTTAAACATTGAGGTTGGAACACCCTGTCTGTTTGGAGAAATAAACAAAGAAATCATCTCATTCACTGCCTACTTACCGACGTTCATAAACAGTTAAAGTCAAATTACAATTCCCATGTCTGACAGAACCCTAGGCATGAAATGAATGAAGCTAAATAAGAGCCTCAAAGCCAGACTTGGGGTAATTACACAAAAGTACACAAAGAGTTAATCCAAAAGAAATTAGAAGGATTATTTACATAACAAATTAGCTGTAATAAAACACAATGTAATCTGTTTTAGGTCAAGAGCAGCGCTGCTTGGGCAGCCAGGCAGGCAGGCTGGTAGTGCTTTGCTCTGTGTGAGGTCCATGTGTAAACACCAATTTAGAGATAGACAGGCACATCATTCCCACTCTGGCATCAACAAATTAGCAGTCTGTCGAAGTCAATTAGACTAGCGGACCCAAGGCCAACATATGGATGCCTTATACTTTGCACTGACTGAAGAACTAACTGCAACTGGGGAAAAGATTTTTTGTTTAGGAGTTATTCAGAGCTGTGTTTACCCAACAGGTGGCGGAACATCTGGCAAAAACCTGAAAGTCCACCTGAAAAATATACTGAAATATCAGGGAAAATGTACAATTACCAAAGGCAGTATAACGGACAAATTGAAGAGGGAGAAGAAATTCAAGCCTATTTGAGGTTCCATTGTTAAACTTAGACCTGAATCCTACTTCTGTTATTTATTTCATCGTATTGTTGACATTTTTCCTCAAACAGGGAGCTCCAGGCTGGATATGACACTGTATGGGTGGTGTGTTCCTCTGTCTCTGTGCCCTCAAAACTCATGCCATGCAGTGTTGTGGGTATGCCTGCCCTCCTGCTCTAAATTGCCCATTGATTCTGTGTGCCATGGGGCTGGCACAAGGTCCACGGAGAGTAGCATTTGTGTGCTCTCAGCCATGCTCTGTGTCCATATGTTGCTGGGATGGGCTCCAATGTTGCCATCATCCAAACCAGAACAAGTGGACCTTTGTTTGTTGTCTTTTTCTGAATCTCAGTGAGTACGTTCCTCAAAAGCAGGGAGAAAATTGCAATGAGGCTCAGCTGTTGCACTTTCCTGAGGACACACTAAAGCAGGTCAAGAACGGAGCCATAATCAAACAAACATGGAGTTATAATAGCATAAGAAAATAAAATAGTCATTAAAGTATTCCCAGGCTATTTTAGATGTTTACATTACATTTTCCAAAGTTGGCATCACACCAAAAAGAAATGCATAGCTTCATCTGGGAGAACAGCTGTTACAGGATTACTTCTTTCTAGGATAGCATCTGCATAATGGCTTTCGCCAATGAAATTACCGGAACAAACATGTTAATATACAATGCCACACTGGGGAAAATATTGCTTCTCTTTCAATTGTGATAAATCAGTGACGCTATGCAAACCGAGAGTGGGAGAGCCATGATGTAGGCATTGCTAAGCTTTAACAACACACTCGCTTGTCCTCAGGGACTAGGTGTAAGTTGGTTGGCTGGGGGGATATAGTGACGGACACACACCCTCTCAAAGGCATTAACACTTGGACAGGGCTGATGACTGGGGGAGAGTGATGTTCTCCAGCTTCTCCCATTAGTGAAACCAACAAACACAATGGTGTTGTTGTTATTCTTTTGCCATAATCAGAAAGGGCTCCGTGTGTGGGCAGTGTAGTGGGGAGGAGGAGAAGTCGAGTTCGTCCCCCTCTTATTTGCATGACTTGAGCAAATTAAATGATGCAATATGGCTTTTTGTCGCAACACAAAGTAAGATACCACCCAGCCACTGAATGATTCGAGGAGTGGTTTACATGAGAATGGCCCGGTGAGGATCCAACGGAATCCGCTGCAAGTTTGGTGCACATACAGTCGCCTTTTTTCTGACATTCCCCCTCACTGAAACGAGGCATATGTTTAATAAAAACCCATTCTCACACGACATTGTAACGCTTTCTTTATGACTAAGGTCGACCCCACAACGGCTAAGTGTTACGTAAAAGCGCGGCTTCGGTACATTTTGTAAAACTTTCGTCTTGACGTTTAAACGTTACCTAAACAAATTCCTGTACGTTAGCGCGTAAAACCCACTGAGAACTAATGGCTGTCAGACAGACAACAAGAAAACAAATCGCTATCTGCTCGCAGTTGTGGTAAAATAGGTCGAGGGCTTGATTAAAAGGTACAACCGGGCTCCTACCTTTTCTGGGAAACGGTTCAACCGTTAAGCTAGTACCCGTTTCTCCTGACAGTTGTGGCTGGCTGGCGAGAAGTAACGTAAATCGGCGAGTGATTACCATGGTAACGCCGAAGCGCATCGGACAGCTGAATGTGTAAAGCACGACGCCCGGTAACCAAATAAAACAAATCGTCCAAATATGTTCTCGAAACCCAGAAATTAATTCCATTTCAGACCAGGTAAGCACAAAATGAGTTAATAAGCCCTTTCAGAAAGGATCGGCGAACTCTATACTTGCAAAAGAACTTGATTTAAGAAGATGTAGTATGGATTTTATAGCGATATCGTCATTTAGAGATGAAAGCATGTTACAATACAACAGTGCTGACATACAGTAAGCTATAATACAAAAGGGAGGTTTAAAATACGAGATTATAGGTAGTATTTAAAAAACAAAAAGGTATGGCAAGGTTACCTACTACTGATTATTACACACATGTCACATGTCTTTTAATGAATGTAAAAATACGTATTTTTAATGAGTCACCCAAAGGCATTATAGCCAGTGGCAATTTCCCCCAAATTCAGCTGTCGCCAACAACAGGAAGAACGAAAGACAATGCACAAGGGCTGTAAATGCATCTCCTGAGGCGTTTTAGTCCCTTAATTTAAGTAAAATGCAGTGGGGTGGATGGACATTAACCTACCCTGGCATCCCTGCGGTGCAGGATCTGATAGGCGGCTCTCCTGGTGGGACAGCAGGACACACGAGGATACAACCTGTGGCAAACTTCTCCACTGCTGCTGCTGCCGCTGCTGCCGTCAAGCAACACTTTTCGCTCCCTTTTCTTCAGCCGCTTGGGCAAGCTTCCGTCGTAACATCTTCTCCTCCTGGGGCTAATTTCTCCCCTCTCGCCGAATTTCGCGTCTCCACATTCCCACACGCTGACCGCGATGGCCAAGACGAGCACAAATTGCAAATGCTTCATAGTTTAGAAAATCATAAAAAATAAAATAACAAAAAATTGATAATTCTAACAAAACAATCACAAGATCTGCCCCCTTTAAAAAACAGTGGGGTTCACCTGCAACGTGATACACCTATATCTTTTATTTTGAGCTACAATTCTCCAAGCAGCCAATTACTAAAAGGAAATTTAAAAAAATATATATGTTGTTTGTAAGAGCAGGTGTCCTGAATTTGACCCACTGCTATAAAGAAATGTATTTTAAAAATAAATAAATGTTTCCTTCTGCTTATAGGAGCCCAACACTGAGATATATATAAAAAATAAAATAACAACAAAACAATAACACAATTTATCCTGATGAACACAAAAAAGTCAATCCCCCCCTAAGAAAAACAACGTGGACTGCAAAAGAGCCGTGACGTTCCTTCAGATGTAATTCCTTTAAAGCACAGCACGGCGGTTTGTGCATGCACGGGGTCAAAAAAAACATTGAAGACATAAAAGTTGTCTCTCACTAAAGTCCTCAGACCGCTCACATGTTTTCCCGTGCTCTTTACTCCTTCTTTTTAACCAGCGCGCGAGAAGAGGAGCGAGCGCAGTGACGTATGACTTCGCGGGAGCGCGCATGTGGCCACAGTCGCGTCCACGTCGAGGTAAACAGTTACCTGGTAAGAGGCGGAGGACAGAGGGTGGAGGCGGTGGGAGACGCACTGTTGTGCTCAGTAAACCTTAAAAGTAAAGACATTATTACTCATGTCTATACATGCTTTAAATGTACGATGTAAAATATAATATATCAGAATATTTTTTTTTTTTCAGACAAAACGTGTGTTCAACTTTATTACATTAACAGCATTTACAGTAATTCAAATTAGTACCCCCTTTACCTATACAGAATAGAAGTTCATTTATCAGTAATGATATAAAATAATAACATAATAACATTATTCATACAGGTGCCATTCTTTTGTACATTTAAATACTTTTGGTGCATTCTTCTAATACATTTGTACTGTTACTTATATTAATATTTTAAAGCAGGGCTTTCACTTGTAATGGAGTATTATTGCATTGTGGTATTGGTTAGAGATACTTCATGTCCATGAGCCAAGTCTTTCAAAAAGGAAAAAAAAGAAAGAAAGAAAACTGATCCATACTTTCTATTTTGTTTTCAAATATCTTAGCTTATGAAAGAGGCATGGAGATTTCTGCCAGACACTGACAATATGAAAAGTCTGAATATTATGTTACATCACAAACTGTGTCATGGGTGTGTGACTTTGTTTCTAAATATGGTCTAAAAGGTTTATTCTGGTCACCGCAAAGTGAAGAATTACATGTGTTATGCAGTGGAAAATCAGATGATGAGAATCTATCGCTACGACCTTATGCACAGCAATTTGGTGCCCTACAGTTGCACATACTGCAAGGCATTTTAATTTGGCCCCTGATAATACCAAACAAAATGTGGGACAAATCCTCTTTCATTCCCCTCATCAGAAAAGTCACACGATAGCAATCCGAAAGGGAATGTCCAACCATGGCAATTACTGGACAATCAACAGCACCATGTTTTGTTTTTTTTCTTTGGATACCCAGAGAATCTAAAATCAGTTACATTAGCGGCACCTGTTCTTACTTGGGGGTCTCGGGCACTCACCAGAGCCCCAGCTCAGCTTATCTACAGGAATCTGGAGCGAGAGGAATCCAGGAGGGGTTGGTTTGATTGTGGGCAATTATGGAAATGACTGTGTGTGCTATGAAGCCGTAGCAGACCCTGCCAGATCTGACCCCCCACCCTCGACATTCTTTACGTTACCCAACTGGAGACATTTCAGGACCAAGTATAGCCAAAGTGCTACTGCAGTATTCTAAATGTAAAGGAGGGAAGGAACAAGACCATATGCAGGGAAGGAATCTGCCACCAGCACCACCAACAACACTAGAGCTCCATGCAGAGAAAAAGAATATAACTGCATTGTCGAACAGCATGAAAACATGTGGGATGCAGCTGTGGAGCGGAGAAGAGTACATCTGCTGGGAGAGATAGACCATTAGAGAGAATCACAGTTCGACAGACCGCAGTTAAGCTGACAGAGTCCTAGTGAGACACAGGCTCAGAGCAGACACACACATACCCATGCAGAAATATGCAAACGGCTTAAATAAGTGATTTCTCTTGCAATACTTTACATTCTTCTCTCTAATTTGGTTTTATTACATTTATTACATCACATTTCAGGTGTGGAGAAATCTAAAGCTCACTTTGGTTTGATTTGGCTCGTGCTTGCAACTCAATAACAATATAAATAAAACATCAACATGATAATTCCCAGAAGAGATACCACCTGCTTTGTCCTTTTATTTCTGCAGGGTCAGTGGGGGAATTCTAATACACTCAGCGTCTGACCCTCTGAGAGGATATCCCAGGGGATGATGGTTAGGTTTGCATGTGACCACATAAGGATCAACAACATGAGTCTGGAGCTCTGCAAGCTCCCATTGCCGCCTCCACTGTTTCTCAGACTGATGAGATGTTGAAAGTATACTCTGTTCTCTCTGTCTGTTTTGTTTCTGCATTGTTTGCGTATTAACTCAGCATCATAATCATGAGCATACACAATAGGACCGATGATAGAGCTCCATTTGTGCTTTTTCCATGTTTCCAGTCAAAGCAGGCTCTGCCTCACACCTCACAGTTCATAAGTCCACCTTAAGTTGTCTCAGGGTGTTGTTAGACTCAGCGTCCAACACTTAGCTGTTGGTCCAGCACAAATCATCTGAGGAGCTGCAAGAAAATAAAAGAGGATTTTTAGTTGTGATATGTCCCAGTTATATTCGTTTGACACGAACAAAACGGAAAGTTCTTTCCAAATAGCTGTCAAAACTGGATTCAGTTCATTTAAAAGTCATGTTGCTTTGATTCTTACGTGTTTTGAATCAGATATTCAACCACTGTTTTTGAAAATCCTTTTTTCAAATGTTATGGCTTTGTACAATTACCAGTGTTTATCTCTCCTTGGTTGGTCCACTACTTTGGTTCAGACTGAAATATCTCAAGATACTTTGGTATATACATTCACTGTCCTCAGAGGATGAATCTTCATGACTATGGTGATCCTCAGACTTTTCTTCTCACATCACGATGATGTTCACAGTTGTGGCTTAATTTAGTAAAAGTTCAATATGGTACAGACATTGATATTCCCCTCTGGACAAAGTATAATTCCCAATTGAATTAGTAAATGTTAGAATTCAAGATGGGAAATGAGGTTAACACTATACGTGCTTAATATAACTCATAGCCTTGCTATTCACCATGATTTGATTTATGTATGTTTCTGCAAATTTGGAAGTATCACATCAGAAAAGCTGTATGGAAGTTACAGAATTAGCTTAAACCTCCTCCAAACAGGCAAGGCTGTTTTTGCCTTTTTCGAAAAGGAGTTGATGCATTAATTTATATATGGAAAAGCCTTTGCCAAATAAGTACTACAAAGCGAACATTTTACCTCACATGGCCAATGAGAGGTCTTGCCAGATTAATTAATTTCTCTCCTTCGCACAGCATGAACCATAGATGGCCAAGGTGACCTGTTTTACAGTTTACTACCTCTACTTCTTACTCTGTTTACGGGTCAGTTGCTTGAAACTGGGCTGCAGGCTAGTATATTCCCTCCAAACAAAGTGATAGAATTGTTCCTGCATTTGCATTTCTTTTTAGCGACATTTTGCGACAAGTTTGCTTAAAATTAGCTTGACAGTTGAATGGAAACACAGCTATTGTAAGCACATACAATGCATACAGTATACATCTACCATCGCAGGGTCAAAGCCTTCAGATTCTTCTAACACACTATTTTTCTCAACTCCACCACAAACATGAAATCATTAACTTCAGCCGATTGCTAACAGCCATTGCACCGCGTGCGTACGTTTCTTTCATGGCTTCCATCGCTCACCTTGCAGCACACAGCAGCATTGTGTTACTCTCACACCTTCTTTAATGGCCCAGCTTTGGCAATTGCAAGCCCTAAGGCATACAGAACTCGGAAAGTGTTCACAATGTCATTAATAGTCCTGACAACAGCTTAATGAGCCTCGGCCATCTGTTTATGAAAGCTTCAGGGAATAGCGAGACAGAAACAAGAAAATCAGATCCAGTAGCGTTTTCCAGCTGTGTGAGCGCGCCTGATTTCCACTTGAACATTTCTAAACACATGAGGACATTTTAAGTGTAGTGACTTATGCAGCGTCATCTACAGTGAGTCAGTGACTGAGCCTGGGCTGTCTGCCCAGTATCAACAGCCTCTAAATCACTGGCTTCAACCATCGGACCACACTACCTCGCCTTTAGCTTCCTCACCCCTCCTTCCTCTGTACCACCCTGGAGTGTCCTTAGGCCTTGTTTGGCTAAAGTATACACATGGCATGAGTAACTGAAGCCACCCAGGGCTCCCTGGCGCGGTGGCACGAGACACATACCGGGTTGCACAAGTGGAGAAGACGAAGTGTCCCGTCGCTGTTTACGCGACACGCCATGCCTGATGCATACAGATACACACAAATACAATGACATTGCTCCAGGGAGATAAATACAACAGCGTAGACTCGCACTGCTCCGTACAGGAAATTGATCTGTCTTTTGTTCCAGATAGATGCCTTTCCAGATGTGTACACAGTGCCTCCTCAGATTCAAACACAGTGAACTGACAGCCTCTTAAGGTTGCAAGTAAGGGTTATGACTCAAATGACCAAGTACATGAGAACAAATAATTAATATCTAATACATGAATTCGTAAAACATTTCTTACATCCAGTGTTATACGACAGGATTCTGCATAATATCAGATCAACTCGTCACATCTTACAGCAAAGATTTGTCTCCAACTTGAGCCGACATTCATTCCAATTTTGCCTTATTTATGTGATTTTACAGACACAATATGGGAGCAGGGTTAACCTCATAAACCCACATGCCCGGTTAGTTTTATAGTTAGGCCTAAGTTAAGGCTAAATGCCTGAAAAAAATGTAGGAATAGAAGAACATAATGGCCAAAATGCAGATGAGGTTCAATCTTACATCTCCCAGTTTCTGAAAATGTTTAGAGTGTTTCTAAAACTCAACCTTACCTACATCATTTCAAAGAAAAAAAGGTTTGTGTTGGTTGAACTATAACCCCACCGGTCACATGGGTTTAAAGCAAAAGGGAGACAAGCACTGAAGTGACCATATTTTGGCCCTGTTAGCACTTGGCTAATTGCCTCTGTAGTCTGCTTTGAAAGGGACTATTTCCATTTCCTCCCGGTTTAAGTTTCTTTGGTCCTCTGTGAACCCTATAATAGAGAATAGCACAATCCCCCCCAAAGGCAAGAAAGAGGTTAGTGTGCAGATTGATGACTCTTTGTGGCCACTTGTTTGTAAATGTTTCCATCAGGGGTTAAAAGATCCCAAAGTAGTACCATGTTAGGCACCATACATATGTGTGCAAATTGCAGATTCATTACAGTCTAGAATCACTGAGCTGCAAATGAATTTGGTGGGATGGGGTGGGGGCGGGTGAGCGAGTGGTGGTAAGTGTAGTCTGGTGTGGGCAGCAATGATGGTGGTCCCTGACTGTCGATGCTCTCTCCCGTCTCTCCCTCCCTTTACTCCCTCATTCCCAGTACCCCGCCGTCCTCAGCCCATCTGTTCCTGCTTGGCCTCTCAGGCTCTCCATCAGGTAGGCCAGAGCTATTGAGAGCTCCTCTCATCTCATGGCATCCTAATACGCCAGGCAGAGGAGTGTGTGCATGTGCACCTGCAAGAGTTTTTTTTTTTTAATGCACTGTCAGAATGATAAATGAGGGCCAAATGTTATTAGCTGACTATCAGCTTGTCTGTGAGTGGATCAGCTTAAGTGAAAATATTTAGCGTAACAAAGTACAGGGAGTGCGTTCTGTTCTCTTAGTATGTTAGTGAGTACAGACAGGTAAGGAGGACAGGTGATTTCACACAGCATGACGTTCTCATAAACTCTGGTCATGGTCATAAAACTGGTCATGTTTAGAGATTATTTTGACAATGCAAAGTCTTATTAAGGGAGAGTTCACCCTAAAATCAAAAATAAACGCCTTTCCTTTCATCTATAGTGCTATATGTTTGGATGTGAGTGTTGAATATCTGTGAAGAGGTATTGCTTTTGAGTTTTCAACATTAGTTCAATTATAAAGCTAAAGCTAGTTCAATTGTATTTGTACCCTTCTGCAGCTAATAACTCCATCTCTCATAACTCACCGAAGCAATATAGAATAGAATCACAGGTAAGTGAAAGAAAATATGCATTTTTGATTTGGGGATGAACTGTCCCTTTAAAAACCATGCCAGTATATTTATGCCCCAAATAATTGCTTGCTTGATTGATATGAAAGGCATCAATTCTCACTCTAAACCTGAACAATTCATCGGCTGAGACTCGCCTGCAGTGTTGCTTTACTGCCACGTACTGTATATTGAACTTTTATCACTCAAACAAAAAGACTAACAGACACACACCAGCCAGATTAATCAGTTCCACCTTTATTTAGATTAAGCAAATGGAAAGTATTTTACTTCCATTATTTGGGAAAGTAGCTCTCAAGGTGGTCCCCAGCTTGAGTCTGGAGGGTGATTGGTATGATAGCGCAGTGCTGTAAGAGTTCTCTCGAAAGTGGACATTATATGGTTTTCCCAGGGCTTGTGGTCAATTGTGAAATCCCAGTTTACACAGCCTCTTTGCACTGGGATCGTTTTACAGAAGAAGGAAAAGAGGCGAATGGAACAGGCGCTCCTGAGAAGGCTTTAAGGTGTGGTGTGGAATCAGTTTTGAGATTTTTTCCTTTCATCCCGCTATACAAAGGTCACTGTTTGGAAACCCACTGCGTTTTATTGTCCCAGGGAATTATTTTGAGGTCTCATTTCAGAGTAATATTTCCTTGTCTAGCCCTTGTTCTTTTATATCAAAAAGCTGAAGTGAAAACTTCCCCTTTGTCTGGGATTTGGTTACCAAGCATGAGTCACTTTTATAATGTGCCAGCCTCTCCTGTCAGGATGTTTTTGTTCTAATCCCTTTCAGTTAGTCCAAGGTACGTCTGCTAGAAAACACTGCCCAGTTATTACAGTATACATTTTCATATTGCCTCCCTAAATGTAATTCAAACTGTGGCCTCCTTTGTGTTTTGGTTCATACTAGCCATGGAAGGTATTTAGTGGTAGCTCTGATTCAACAGCTTGAAAAAATGTAATGTGCCAGATCTGCTACTGCTTTTGTTAGCCTTACTTGCTCTCAACCCAGTGTGACATCAACATGTTTCATTATTTATGTCCAGGTGCACTTCCACCTTGCCCCTGCTATTACTCTTTATGTATCACCTAACACTTTAATAGCTACAAAGTCTCTGAATTGGTCATGCACGACTGTATGTTAGTCAGATGTGCTTTACCTCCTCATGGCCTTAAGGTTCTCATTAGCAGCAGAGCGTTGTGTCAGAAGGTGGTCTCCATGTTGGCCCCAGCAATGGCAGGTTTGAGTCAGTCACTACATTTTTCATGCACACAAGAACAAGAAAAGTTAAATGATGAAATCAGCGAAGAGTATTTTATGCACTGCAATGACCTGTTTGATATAAAATCTGTAATTGGTACGTGCAGTGAACAGTTTTAAAACCCCAAATTAAATATTTGTGTTACAAAGAAGGCCATATATTAAAGGTGCTGCAGATACAAGAGATTCGGAACAAAATTGATTGCACGGATTTCACCCGATGTGGAAGCAGCTGAGCTGAAATGGGGGAAGCTAGCGGCGCTATCAGAGCTAACAGTGGTAGATAAGATGATAAGATAACATGGGTGACCTGGTTCCAAAAAGTTGTCCGGATATCTTTGAATTAAATTGGTTTACTACTACATTAATGATCTGAATGGCATGCATAGTAGCGTCAATGTTATTTTTTGCATTGTTTAATTTATTGTAGAAGCACTTGGATTGATGGCCCAGTGAGAGGACAGGCCTTGAAGGAATTTTTAAGGAGTTTTTATTTGTCCTGCTTTACAAATAGTCTACATGTAAGTTTGGGAAGTTGACTTTTTCAGGGATGATTTCTTTTAGTGTAAGTTTTACTTTTAATTGAACTTTGCATTTAACTATTTTTGAGACAAGGACACAGGTTAGTGCAGAATCTGAGAGCAATCCTGTTATGAAAGAGCATGTAAACGCACTGCGTGTGATTGAGCAGTAGGGTCCCCGGCCTCAGACCTCTCTCAGCAGGGTTTATCTCAGACGGATGGGGTCACTGCCCTGTCTGCCACTGTATGTCCTGCTCCCATTCCTCAAACCCTCAATCACATTGACACTTGGAGAGACGGGCTGTCTCTCACACGGCCTGAAACCTGCAGATGTCCTCCATGCATGTGCACAAGCCTGTCCGCACAAAACAGGAAAACAGTTGCAGGCCTATTACCACCAAACACTCAAAAACATAAACACTGCATCATTATCTCCATACTCCCGTCATAGCCATTTAAAGCAGACAACAAATGAATGAAAGTCAGTGACCATAAACACAGGCTTCGTGTTTGTACTTTCTTGTGGGAAAGATCATTTTGTAAATAATTTAAGAAACTAAGGATAAATCAGGACAGTGTAAAACACCAAGTTTATCTTCAGCTAATTGCAAAGATACAAAACAGGACTTTTTGGGTGCAGTCCCCACTGTGCTACATTCCAAATGCTGATAGCAGTATTGGACCACCAAGGACTTTAAGTATACTTACATGACTTGAGATGTACAACGACACTGATAGAATGTTTCCCCCTGCTGCTTATCCATCCTCTCCTTGTCAAAGAGGGAGTGTTTTGTCTGCAAAGCAGCGTCTTTTATTTAACAAGTATATACGCAGAAGTTTGAATGTTGTCCATGGCCATTGCCTGAAACTGTAGCCAAAATTTTAAAAACAAAACTTTCTGCATTAGTGCAGTGTTCCTGGGAATAATCAACAGAAGAACTGTCAACGCTTTTCAGAGACACTATGTCTTCAGTAGAAAATGGTTCCAATGAAAACTGTCCATAGTGAGGTCTGTGGAGAGACACATTCCTGTTCAAAGGGATAGTTTGAATCTTTTTTTGAAGTGGGGTTGTATGAGGTACTTATCCACCGTCAGTGTATTACCTTCAGTAGACCCACAGTTTGGAGAAACAGGCAAGAACACCACAGAATCTGAGCTAAGTAATGCTGAAGAAGCAAAACATATTTGAGAAACCTAAAAAAATTAAATCAATACCAGTTTAACTGCACTTTATATTGAGGATATTTCATTGCAGACAGAGAGCACCATTTAACTTTTGCAATGCTCTCCAAAACAATCCAAACTAAACCAAACTAACCACTCAACAAACAAACAAATCGATCAAGGCCGCAGTACAAGGCAGCAATACCTGTCTGCTGCAAGGTAAAACTACTGGAGTCAACTGGTAAAGGCTTTCAAAAGAGCAGGTTTAGCTCCCAATGCTTCAAATAAAACAGTGTGGCCAGACAGCAAGATAAAGAGGTGAAGGCTTTCCTCATATAGCATATACCTAAATGTCTTAAACATGTTTTTCTTTTATTATTTTATTGTATTTTTTCAATATAATTTTATAATTTTAGTAATGCCAATAGCAAGGCTCTTATTGTGGCAGCATTAGTCTGTTGTAAGGTTGGTCTACCAAACCAATCCAGACTCAATTATACTCATGAGGTAATTAATAAATTGCTCTTAATTTTGCTTCAATTCGGTGTTCACCACAAATTAAATCCCTTCTTAAGACTAATGTGCCAAAACCTGAGCAATAAAAACAACAACAACAAAAAAAAAGATAGTAAGAGCTACATGGTTCGATACAACAGGGTTTAAATGAAAGAAATATGTTCTTTTGTACTTTCGGTGAACCGCTCTGTTTTAAATTCCATCTGGTACGCACTGTACATAATTGTGAACAGCAATCTTGCAAGTCTGCATGAGCAGGTGTTTGACGTCGATACTCATAGATGTACAGTTTGTGCTAATTTGCTGTAAAATACTGCCTTTTCTGTTCAGCATTTGGCAAAGGAATATAAAGAAGGAAATGGGGTGTCTTGCCAACATCAGGCCACAACTGGAATCAGTATTCCTTTGACACAATGTCTTTGATTAGTAAGGCTGTTATGATTTTACAGGCCAAGACATAGAAGCCATGTGGCATGTTTTTTATTACGATGCTAAATGAACTGAGCCTTTATGTTCTCGTGGTGCTCTCAGCCCACCAAAAGAGCTTTTGTGAATTCTGATATCCAAGAGAGAGTTGATCAAACTCGACACACTGCTGAGATAAACCAGCAAGAACATTAGAAGACAGATTGATCATAAATCATGTGTGCAGCACAGTGCAATATTCAGATGCATTTCAACACTTGTCCTTCCTTGGGAAAGTGGATTTTTTTTCCCTTCCAGTCTTTCACAACCTGTGGCTTGCATGCTGTTTCAGGCAGAAGGAGACTGCCAAGTATCACTGCGTACTCCAAATATTTGTGTGGTCAACTGGACAGTGCTGTTGCGGTTGGATCCCATCAGTGATGTTCAAACACTCTTGAACTTGCTTCAGGTTTTACACTGTGCTGCTCAAGTGTAGTGCATTTATTTTTTCATTCGATTGATAAAATGTGGCAGTTTTATTCAAGTTGTTATTTAAGGGAGATGTTGATTCCTGCTGTCCTGTTCTAACCGAGCAGCATGAGAATCTGGTACACATTACAACACTTGGTTTAATTCCTTTATAAGCAGAAATTATAACAATGCTGTATATCTATGCATGTGCTTATCGGTGATTAAGTACTTAAATTGGACGGGCCTTATTTAGAGTCTTTGATCTGCAATGTGTTTGAGGGAATATACTCTTTCTTTAAACTTTGCATCACAAACTTAGCTTTTTTCCCCTTAGCTTTCACATACATATCTGATTTGTTTGCTGTCTTACTCATCTTCTTTGTACGTTAAAAAAATTAAATTGTGTCAGTTATTGCATCGCAGGTGACAAATGATTCAAAGGCAGGCCGGGCTGCCCAATAGATTAATGCAGGAATAAAATAACTTCTCATTATTTCTTTTCATATACATTTTCTATGCTCAAGATCAATAAAAGTAAGTGGCAGTTTTGTCTTTAGGGTAAAATTAGCATAAGAAAAGATGAAAATGAAAATAATGAGAACTGTCCACCCCAGTTTCTAAAAGTCCAAGCTGATGTCTTCAAATGACTTGTTTTGTCAGTCCAAAACCCCAAATATTTAGTTTAGTATTATATAAAACAGACAAAAGCAGAAAATCCCCACACTTTAGAGGCTGAAAAAAAGATTTTGTGTTATTTCTATGAGAATTACCTCCAATATTCGTTTTCAGTTTGTTATATCAATCAACAAAACTCAAATAGAATCCTGTTTAAATTTCTCATTACTTGTTCACATTGAATATACATCCATAAGGCCTGTTGGACAACCTCATATTTAATTAAAGCTTCTTTACAATTTGCACATTTGCATCCTTTCCCTTTGTTAAGCATCAGGTGTGCAGTTTAAGTTTTTTTTCTCCTTACAATGCTCATTGTATTTTACAAAGCCCAATCTTTCCATTTGAGTCACTTCAAGTCTTTTGCTCACAAGATATTGTCTATCCAGCTAACTCTGGATGGCTACCACAAACAGTACAGCACTATCTGGTAATCAAAATAATATTTGTCAGTATGGGCAGCCACAGTCACAGTATACAAACTTCTATCATTGTTGGAATACAACTCAGTTACTGTAAGCTCCGTGTTGATTCATGACCGCTGAAGACCTCCGGTGGAGACGGATATGAAACTTGAGAGTGTAACACAAACTTGAACACTTTAAAAAAAAAAAAAAAAAGTTAAATCCTCACATTTATTGGAATGGCATGTTATCCAAGATCAACTGCAAAATGCTGGACATCCTTAAATCACTGTGCCTGCAGCCTCATTAGTGAGCAGCAGAGGAGAGGAAGCCATATTTTAGCAAATGTTTGCATACCCAAGTGTGACAACTTCACCCGTGGCCAAACACAGAGGTGTCATGTGTTTGTACGTGTCTTTGTTGAATGCTTAGCAACCAGTGGCATAGTCATTTATGACTCTTGTATATCCACAAGACTTAATTATTTTCCGACCTAACATACAGTCTGTCCCTGTCAAAGATAATGGACAATGAACATAAATCATTTTTTGTGAAGCTAGTTTTCCATCTTTATGGAAAAGACTCTGGCTGAATCATCTTTTGTATAATACATTTAGAGAGCTGTGAACATGCAACTGTGATGTGTAAAACTAGTCAAAATATAAGACAATGTTTTGACTCTTCTCAGACAAAAACTTGCTCAAAGGAGCTGTTAATGTAACAATACTATTTTTGACACGATGGTTTATTTACTAGCTGTTTTTCCATTAAAGCATAAGCAAATTCTACAGGGAAATTTGGAAATTTAGCATTGAGAAAATGCAAATTAGGGACGTTTTCATCAACAGGGTCAGAGCAAATAAACAAAGATGCATAAATGTACTTTGATCAGAAGATGGCAGTGTAATGTGATGCTGTAGGCTAATCTGTCAGCACACAGTAGATAAAGTACAGATTACATGGGAGAGAAGAAACAACAATGAGAGAGTTTGCTAAGAAGACTTTTTTCTGAATTTGGATTCAGTTTGGCAACCTGTAATTCCGCTTTCATGTCTGCTTGTCTTGACTGGCAGAGGAGATCAGTCGAGTGGGTTAACTGTTCTTTTCATCAGCTCTTATTTGTAAAAATCTCCTTTTTAGAGCATCAACTATTGTGGTGTTTTATATATATATACTAGACAAATGCCACCCCAAGCAAGTGTTAAAACTAGTGCTAAAACTAACATGCACATTTTCAAAGGTTTTTTTAAATTTTGGTTTTGAATCAAGCTTTACTTTACTACTTACAAAATGCACAGAGAAATTTGTTGATGGAAACACAGCCACTTCTCTGTCTCCTAAAATTCCATTCCCATACTGCAATAACAACAATAATATAATAATTATATCAATTTTCTAATTGATTTTAATCATTTTTATTGTTGTGAAATGGTCACACCAAACTACATGGTTTGGTTTAGTAAAAGATCATAGTTTGGGCTAAAATGATTACTTTTGTTACATAAGTAGCTTAGGCATGACATTTGGGAAACAGTTGTCTCCTGGGTTACTGTCCTGTGTTTGTTTAATCCATAAATCCACCCTAGTATAAAATATTTTTCCTTTGAAACATATCTGCAGTTAAGTCGCACTGGAACTTAACTTTTAGAAGACCATTTGATTCAACAAATTTCTCATTCAACACTTGTCATTTTTATGTAAAATTGTATCTTTTAAGATTAAGTGTTACTGGCGAGAGAAGAAACACACTAAACCCAGCTGCTGGTCATTATATTCAGCATTGTCTTTACAGCCTGAAATGTATATTTTCTTTATCTTCGGTGTCAGAATGATAGTCTGTACACAGACTGTACAACTTGACATTTCAGGTAAACAAAATATCACAAAGCATTTTAAAGCCACATACTGTATTGACACATGGATACATAAAGGAGGCAGTGCAGTATACAGATGATGCCAATGATAATTGTTTAGCAGGTTGTTTGGACTGGCTGTGTGTCACAGCGTGGAGTCCTGGCTAAATATTTACTGGGTACCGAGGGGGTTCGTAAGCATGCTTGGCCAAGCTTGTGTCTCTGGTTCAGGAGCCCAGAGATGGACGGCGGTATTAAGATGATGAAGTCATCGCCACCAACTTGTGTCGTTAGCGAGCCAGTGACGTTCAGGCCTGACCCTTTTACCATTTAGGGGGCCCTGGCCTGATATGAGTGTTATTGACCCAGAGGCCATGCGTGGCATGTTTGGGGTCTGCAGAATATATCCCAAGCTTTAACCTATACAACAGAGCCAATTATAGCTGAGAAAGGCCAAACAATACAATCCATCAGTCAGGTTTCTTGGGTAAACAGGAATGGGCGGCCCATGTCAGGGTGTAAACTCCAAATCCCAGAGAAGCTAAGGGTCAGTGGAGCTTGTTGATTGTCTAATTGGGGGTTGGACTCTGTGCGAGTGTGAGCGCCTGAGAAAAAGAGAGAACGAGAGATAAAAAAAAAGAAAGAGTAAGGAAGACTGTGCATGTGTTTGTGTGTACGTGAGTGTGTGTGTGTGTGTGTGTGTGTGTGTACATCACTGCGCAAACACTACGAGTCTGGAGGCACCAAGACACCTAATGAATGTGTGTTTGTCCTTCAGACCCCACACACCTCTGTTTATTTGAACATGGGATAGTGTTCCTGAGCTGTTTTATCCTCCCTGTGTTTGCCACTTAACACGTGCACCGCAGAGCTGGCCAGTGCAGCAGTGTGCAGCACGTTTAAAAAAGAAAAAAAAAAGAGGAAAATGCCAGTCAGCCCGACAATAATGGTAGACAAACAAACTTTATCTTATAGTTTGTGGATACAGTGTTCCTCTTCGTTATTGTTCGGTCTTCATTATGAAGCCGGGTGATAATCCAAACAGCTCCGGCGCAGACGCTGCCAAAGGCAACGAGCCAATGGAAGATTGGCGGTCGGTTTAGTGTCAATGATGTGGTGATGTGGGTCAGGGATAGCAGCAGCAGCGATCATTGCACAGTGGCTAAGAGCCCAGCCAGACCACCGGGGAGGAGGCCTTCACCTCTCTCCTCAGCCATCAATCACTCACATACATATAAGCAAAGATAGATACAAGCAAACACAACCAGACGCTCATCCCTACACCTCGCCATTATGTAGAATTTACACTTACTTTCAGCCAGAATGACCTGAAATGAAAAGATGTTTTAATTTGCACCATGCTGTATATTATTTATGCTTGGAACTTTAGTTCCCAAGCATTCATTAATAAAGCATGTGTTTGTTGGAAGGGACCGATGTTTGGTTTTTTTTATGTTCGCTTTATTTTAACAGTGACAATTTTTAAAAAAAGAAAAAAAAAGCTCTTCCTTAGGGAACCCTAAGGACCAGGGTAGGCTTAAAACCAACAACTTTTAATAGTCTTTTTTCATACATACTTCCTGGAATTATTATATTCGATGTTTCACTTCTTATTATAAATTACTGGAGCTTCTTTTTAAGGCAACGTGAGTGCTGTTACACACATGCCATGGAAATGCTTGTTCATTACCAGATAAAACCAACAGAAAATTTTTTTTCAGTCTTTATCTGTCCAAGAATGCTGCAAAGTTGCAAATCAAGTATACATTAATTACATAAATAAAATAAGACATAGAACAATACAATACAAGAAGTACAGAACAAGAAACTAACATCTACACATCGACAGAAGTTTATTATATGCAGACAGTGTATGGGCCGAGGCACAGTCCAGCAGATGGCAGAAATGCAACACTTGTGGATGCTAATTGCGATGATATTCAGAAGTAGCAGAATATAGGGGGCGCTGCCGGATATACGTTATCATCGAAAGGTGTCTCTATTTTCAGACATTAGGTCGATGAGGCTGTTTTGTCCAATGCGTGTTCTTGTAATATATATTTTATATGGAACAAGTCTGTAAGACAGTAAACTTTTTATTTTGGTTTGCTTGCTCGATGTGAATGTTTCTTTTGTCAGACGTTTTGCCACTTAGCTGTACGAGCAATTTCACGTAAATGTGGGAAATGAAAAGTACAAATTTCCCTAAACATTTACGCCAATTTTCCATTCACACGTCTCACTGCAGGAAATGTTCCAGAACATTTCAGAGATAGACCAGGTTAGACAGCAAAAGGTGTTTACAGCTAACAGTCAATTGTGGGGCAAGATGCGACAATCGATCAAGCTGGCATAAGCTGTATAGTCAGAAAGTTACAATTCTGCCAACGTTCCCACTGTGACATACTTTTCAAATGCAGAGTGTGATGAGGCTATTCATACATCCATCCATCCATCCATTTTCCGAACCGCTTCATCCAGGTAATCCCGGGTCAC
>JAOWBC010001255.1:11273261-11283657 GCA_028566105.1 Hypoplectrus providencianus | reverse complement strand
GGTGGTGTTTTTAGGGGGGGGGTATTTGGCATATTTTTCTCTGCTGGTGTCCAGGTCTGCTGGCTCAAGAGTGTGACTGCTGAGGGCTTGGATCTGGATGCTACGCTCGATGCTGCTTCTCTCTGTGTCTGTTTGGCTACAACTCCCCAGAACAAGATGATGTCATTCACAGGGATTTGTGAACATTCTTGATAAAGAGACAAAAAAACGCAGGGGCGAGCCTAATTATGCTGCCCGAGTGTGAACAGGTCAGAGAGCTATACCACTCTAAAACAGGCTCTTCTTGCTTTTTCAAAATGAAAACGTTCTCGCATATTTAAATATATTAATAAGCGCATGAATCTATGAACATTTCACAGAAGCTGATTGCGCTACAGGTGGAATTTATTTGTGATTGATGATGGGCACACAAAAGTCAAATCAGGAAAAGCATGGCTGTGAATAAAATGATGGCCTGTTTTCATTGTCAGGATCCTGAAACTCACTTAAAGGTGTAATATGTAACTCTTGTGCTTTAAAATGTGTATAAATTACACCATTATTTTATATTTGATATCATGTAGTTGAGTTGTGTTCTTGGATTATCTCATAGCTTCCGACAATTTACAAACCTACAGAAATTCAGAGTAAAAAACAGTTTTGTTTGGTCACCTCTCAGTGATGTAATTTTGTAACTTGCCCATGTGTCATAAATTGACCTTTTATTCAGTTTTAAGACGCATTTTAGATTAACATGTTTAGATATCGATCATTTCTAACCATGTAATTGTCAGCTCTTTAATGTGAAACTGCTTTATTAACTGTTATATTAACACCATGTCCTTTTTAAATAGGACACCCTCATCGGATAATTTGGCTCCTGGTAAAAACTTCTTAGATGATGAACACTAAAATAAACTTTATCATGGAAAGATGACTGCAATAATGAACTGAGAGAAAAAGCCTCCCATGATCCCACCACGTCAACAAACTAAATGGTTTTTTTTTTTTAGATTCCAGCATGGAAGCTAAGCAATGGGAGCAGCACTAAAATGTATTCTGCCTTTAAAAAAAATCAGTTTGAGCGTACGCCATACTTAAAGTATCTCCCCACTTTCCCTTTTGTAGGACACTCTTGTTCAAGCTTATGCAGGGGTCTTCAGAGCAACCAGACTTCACTAAGAAAAACATTAATTTTACCTGGAAGAAACAAGGCATTGTTTGTCTATCTCTCCCTGACCTGATAAGTTGTTCATGTTATTGTGTGACTTCTGAAATTCATGTTCTCCTTCACATAACTTGGTTTTTATGCCCGTATAAACATGGGTTGTGCCAAATCATCCCTGTGAGCTCAATACTGTCAAAGTAGCTTGCAAACAATCAGTGGCTCAAATTCAAGACAGTTGAAGTTAAAAGATTTACGTTGTCCCTGCATGCATTTCCTCTGACCACTGCGTTACATTGAAATGAATTGACTTTGCCACAGGATCAGTTTAAAATGCTTTGCAGACTTGTTTGTGCATGTGAACCTTGACTAGGGCGCTTCCAGCTTTGGACAGAAGCTCTTGCTGGGTATCACTTTACATCACAGCAGGTTTTAGTCTGTGTTTGCATTGATGCCTCCCGAGCGTCTGTCTATGTGTGTGTGTGTGTGTGTGTCAGAGGGTGAAACCGTATCAAACCAGTCATCATTACAAGCTCATTCCACAACCCCAGGAGGGATTACACAACGGTCAGTGCATAGTGGGTGTGACACAGGCTTCTCCGTCAACCCCAGGCTCAGGGCTCACAGTGAGTAATGAGTCCACCCAGCAGAACCTCAGCACACGCCCAGGGCCTAAGGAAATGTATGTGCTCACCATGTCTGGTATGACAACCCCCCTCCTCGACTAGCCAGGAACAGAAACTCATATCTGCTGCTCTGTCTTTGATCCCCAACAATCCCTCCCACAAAACATATTATGTGGTTTTTATATGGCGAGCTATGTAAGGTTTTAGTGGCTTATTTCTAGCATCATCTCATCGGTCTACAAACGTACACGTAGACACACACATACCTAGTCTCCGTCTGCCTTTCTCTTCTTGCTGTATCTCTCTATTTTCCTTTCACACACACACACACACACACTCACGCTACCAGGTCCAGACATAAATCAATATGACTCAAAATGCAAAGAAAACATTGACCCAAAACATACGGAGATGATGAAGGCATTTATTTGCTCAGCGGGGTCTGCGATGATATGTGAATGGACCGTTTTGTTTGTGTAGAAAATGGAGGTGAATTAATTGATGTGCAGGCAGTGTAATTTAATGTCCGAGGGCCTGTTGAGCCCATTATAGTCAACTGGGGATTTCTCCTGGTTTTGCTCCTGGGTTAGCTGCTGAGCAGACCTCCATTAGTGCATGCCATCGAGAGACAGGTTTGAGAGAGAAGTAGGGAGTTCCACTTTTCAACTCTCTTCAGTTATAAGTGGAAAATCCAGGGGAGGAAACATGGAAGGGATGATAATCCTCGCAATGAGACAGCTCTTGTTCGTCTCCACTTTTTCTCTGTTTTACCTCTTCTGGTTTCCTCCCTCCTCCCTTTGCTTCCTCCTGGTTCTTGGAAGGAGCTGGTAATACCAATTGGTTCCAAGTGTGACATATCCTTCTGCTCCCGACTCTCCACTGCTTAACCCCCCCCCCTCCCCTGCCACCCTGTCCCTGTTTAAGGAGCGTTTGTTTTGGGCCTTGTCACCACCATGCACCGTGTGGTTCCAGCCACGATGGTGGCGAACCGTCTCTTGCTAATTACCGCACTCACAGATGAGTCACAGAGGAAGAGAGGCAGGGAGAGAGGCGTTCTCCGCTATTTTTGGCCCCTGACATCGGCCCCATAAGAGACTTTCCCCTCCGTGCCTACCCCTCTCTGTCCCTCTGATCTCTGGACCTCCTCAACAGATGAAACGAGCACTTTGAGGAGGGCCTCAGTCACTGGATCCGCTCCTCTCTCTGCTGGCCTGGTGTGAACAGCTGCTTGTTTTGGTTTGTGTCATACACACAAACATTCATACAAACAGTGTTTGGGTTTTGAAGGCCTCTCTCGGCAGGTCCTCGGTGTCCTATGAGTTATGGCAAACGTTATTATGCTCCCTTTCACATTGCTTTAGCACATGCTGCCAGAGTGGGCCGACGTGTTTTGCTAGAGCGTGGGTCATTTGGCTGCCATCCAGTGTTTGAACAGCTGTAATGAGCACTCAACATTAATAACTTCACCATGCAGAAAGAGACATCAGCTTTGGATGGAGTCTTTATTAATGAAAAAAGAATTTAGAGCAACATTTGTTCAGTTGACAGTACATCTGAATGCTCTTTCTTTCCATTGCCCATGCATCTTTATGGTGGATATGTGGAATAATGTGTTTCGGGCTAGTTTCTGGGCCTGATGGTTTTGGGAAGCTCCTTCAGTACCGATGTTCAGCTCAGATTATCAAGTGGTTTACAGATCCAGTCGTAAACCTACTAAACTGGCTACAGTCTTATCAGGGCTGCTGTGATAATTTCATACATTCTCATACCTTCCAAGCCATGAGCTGATCGCAATTCAAAGCAACAGTAACCATTCTAGACTAGGCCTGTCAAGCTAACTTAATATATTGAAGGTATTGAGATAAACCATATTATTGTAAGTTTATAACCAATTTATGCCACAACAAATTTAATATCACACATTGATGTGACAAAATATCCTCAATAAATAAACAACAGACCACAAATGATTTAAATATTTAATACTTCTGTTAATTGGGTTTATGTACTGTAGCTAGGTCTAATAATAGTTGTTAAAAACCTGCCATTTGTCTGGCATCATGTTGGCTAAAGCGATTGTTACACTGTTAAGTTTAAAAAAAAAACAAACCCACAACAGAAGATATTGAAGTCTGGCAAAATATCATATTAATAGCCATATGTCTGACAATTTGTCAATAATTATTATGACAAATGTTGACAAATACAATTCCCTGGAGAAAAGAGAATTATTATTGACTGTTTCCCAACTGTTATCTTATCTAGACTCTTTCAGCCATAGTTCCTCCTGCAGTTTTACGCATCATTATTTTTTAAAAAGTCATGTAGTGTGTGTATGTTTAAAGTTATCAAGAAGACTAAATTTGAAGACTCTTCATCTGTTATCGATCAGTTTTAAAACTCCCGTAGTCTGAGTCTGGCTTCAGCCATTGTTCACAGAATTCATTTATAATATGAAAACATCCCAATCTGCCAGGAGTCATCTGTCTGGTGGGAGTGCTGCGTTTCTTAATGTTTATTGGTTGTAGAATAGAAAAACATCCTTAGGGAGAGAGTGCTTGCCATTACAAATTTCCATTTGTCACTGATGGAAATAAGCACATTTGTTTCATTTTCACAAAGACGCATAGGGAGCAGTAAAAACTCTACTCACACTGCTTTTAGGCCACCACAGCATGACCCAAATTAGACTTTATGTGCCACTTTGTAATGACTAGCTACGGCCCCAATTTTACCCTTGACAAGATTTAAATAAGGACCCATTTGCTCTGGCATCAGTGGTGTAGGTAGCAGCGCAGCAGGCTGGCTGGCCGGACATGTGCTCTCAGCCAGAGCAATCTATCATTACCAGTGTAATAAGGGGAACTGACTTTTTTTTCTGTCATACAATTGAGAGCAAAATGAATGCTTCCACGCAGAGTGATAATCACGAGGGCTTGCCAAAGAAGAGGTTGCCAGGAATGTACTACTGCTTTCTTTTTCTCTCTTTGATCCCAGTGGGCTAGGAGGGCTCATCGTCGGCTGATTGCTGTCTAATTTAGCGCCGACCTCGACAACTGCCGACTCTCCCAAGGTCACAGAGCTGCTACTATATTTGTAGTTTTTAATGAGCATGTCAGGATGCAGTATGCTTGTTTTGTTTCCTAATGGCTCCATTTATTTTTGCACCTCAAGTAATGTCACAACCATGCGAGTTTTAGCCGTGCATGTGGTGTGGTTCCAGACGTGTCAATGTCAGTCTGTCAGTCGGTTGATCACTCTTCAATTCTGGTCCAGAATTAAATATCTCAACAACTACTGGGTGGACTGAGCCATGAATGAATCAGAGGATGAATCATAGTGCCTTTGGTGATCCCAAGACTTGCCTGACATTTTTGGTTTCGAGTGAAATGTCTAAATAACTATTGGATGGGGTACCTTTAATTTGGTTGCACAAGCTCCTGTCCCTACGCAATGAATTGTAACAAATTTTGCTGATTAAGCTAACCTTGTATTTTGATGAATAGGTCAAATATTTCAATGTATAATACACATTTTTTCAGCATTAGAATCTTTAACAATGACCAGAGGTATGAGTTGTGTATGCACATTTTGAACCGTTGGTCTGAATTTTCAGTCAAAGTAATAATCTGCTTCATCTGGTTGCGTCAACGTCATCATAACTCACATTTTGCACATGCATCAGTGTTGTGGTTGTCTGCCTGTCATAAATAGACATTTTTTTTGGAAAATCTTTAGATCTTGGGTGTTCATTTTAGCCAGATAAAGGCTTTTTAGACACATGCGGTGCAAATATTAATAACTGCACTTACAGCCCCTTCCATGTCTGCTGAGAAGAATCGGAGAAACTGATTTATTCTGCGTTTTTACTGGATTTAATCACCTAGTTTGTTTATTTTGGAGAGAAGACCTGTGTGGGTAATTTGTCTGAGGTTAAAACCCAGAATTATGATAACTGAATGACTGACTGAACTGAATAACCCAGTTAGATGAAGATGACTGAAATAATGGCCTGGGTGATGAGGACAACAGCTTTTGTGATGCCATACTTCTTCATGAAAACTCCTGTTCTTTATGTATATTTTGCTGCAGAAAAGTACAAATTGTACATTGTACTTATCATATCTGTCACCTCTTTGCTCCCGCTGTCAAACCTGACTGAACTTTTTCTCCTACCTTGCCTTCCGACATCCGACCTGTCCAAGAGAAAGAAACATATAACACTGTATAGAATTAAATATTGGTCCCTTCAGGAGTATTATTCATGTAGGTTTTCACTTTGAAACTTGGTTTAGGTCAGCCGCTGTGTTGGAAATCACTCATTGTTGTGTGGTCTCTCCCATTTTCCATTGTGTGGTCAAGAGAATTGAGAGCGCCTCGTACAGTGCTCCATCCTGCCCAGTCAACAGAACAGGGGGGCCTCTCACAGCAACCAACAGTCGTTTGAAGATGAGGTTTGTGGCTAGTTTCCACCCACAACGCCAAGCTGTCTCTGATTAGACCTGGGATCTAATTTGAGAAGGGGGCTAAGAGTGGGTTCGGGGTGTGGGGGTCTGTGTGGCGCAGCCATCCTCTCCCAGAGGGCCCTCAGCTCAAGGGCTTGTGTGCTTGACTTTCTCTCAAGAAATACATTCTGATGGTACGAATAAAAGTACACGACGAACATGCGGACATGGAGATGGATGGGAGAAGCCCAGCAACTCTGCTTTCTTTTTCCGACAGAGGAAGCCCCTGTCTTAACCTCCCAACCATGATGTTGAAGACTTTACCCCCCAGTATACGCACACACACACACACATACGCAGGGTCTCCTGGTCCTGGTAATCATGACGCTGGTCGACCCTCTGACCCAAGTGATGTATTTCTGTGCAGTGTGTCAGCTCCCTAAGTGTGTGTTCTGGCTCCAGTCTGGGTCATGCATTGTCGGGAATGTTGATGAAAAATGACAGGCCATTATTACATGCCATGGCTGTCCCCTCCTCTCTCCCCCTGCCTCACCACTGATACAGGGATACTTTTGAAAAATGCTCATAAACCACAGTTGCTACTTAAAACAACCCCCCTCTGGCAAGGTCCAACCGGGTTCCATGAAGACCAGTTTTTTTTTTTTTTAAATTAGCAGAATATAAACCTGACAAAATCTGTCATCCTTTATTTCGCTCAGCTTAGCGTCCCCTCAGCCTGCTTCCTCCATCCTACTCCATTAGGTTTTTATGGACTCGAGTTTCTCTGTGGAGGTCATTGTGGTGCTAATGTTCTGCAGGGTGGGGAACAAAGCGCAGAACATGTAAAAGAAGCCCCGGTTCCTGAGGGAGGAGATCAGGCAGCTGCAGGCAGGGGGTGTAAAGGTTTAGGTTACCTGCTCGCTGCCTGAACACACTGACTCCTCTCCTCGCGGCTCAGGACCACCTGGGTAGCCGGCACTGCTCCTCGAGGAATCAGATGGTGTGGATACAAGCAGAAAGACACATAAAGAGCCCGCACACACATACACACACAAACCAAATGACAATCACACACACTGAGGCGATGAACCCGCACATCTCCAGGCTCCACTGACCCATATCTGCTGAGCACAACTCCCGGGGTCTCCGCTGGATGTCAAGAGGTGTGGTGGCTGTCAGTGACGGTTGACCCTGCACCAGTTCTCTGATATCTCCTGTCACACATCACTGCCCAGGAAGCACTTTCCTTTCTCTTCTGGTCCCTACACACTTCATCATGCTGTCTGACTACAACAAGGCTCAAACCACAGACTGCTGACCCGTGTGTGTGCATGTTCCTGTGAGTGTTGAGCAGCACTTGTGGATAAGCTTTGATTTTTAAAAAAAATGTAAATCAGTAAAGTTGTCTTACAGTTTCATGTCAGCATTTTCAGAAAAATGTCTCTTATCAATGCAATGGATATATTAATAATAACAACAACAACAATACATGTTTACGTTCATACTTGACCTTGGAAACCCAACATCAAGATCCCATGATTGGATCTATAAAACTTATGCTTCCAAAACCATGAATGGACTCAAACCTCAAGTTTTACAAGCTTGAGAAGAGCTACTTAACAGACTTTGCGGTTTGTCAATAACTAGTTGCAGATACGTTATTCCTGAATAATGTTTCTGCTCTGTCGAAAAACCCCAGAAGAAATATTATAAGTTCCCCAACTGAATCCACTTCCTGAAGACTTCTCTCTATTTTCTCCAATGGGAGGCCCAAATTGTCAGATTAGAATTTTTTTTCTTTACTTTTTACAGATTAGCCTACAGTAATACATTACACTGCCATTTTCTGATGACAGTATGTATATGACAGTATTATGATGGCAGCTTGTTTCTTTGGAGATTATTAAATCATTATTTTTTGCCATCTTGAGCAACACAAGCTAAGTACCATTTAGTTCCATTATATTCAAGAGAGGGCGATAAATCACAACAAAACAATCTCAGTTGATAAATAGCACTACGAGTAAGCACGCAAACACGCACTTTTGATGAAGGTGAACTGTCCCTTTAAACGGCGGTGATATATCAGTGTTATGACTCTGAATACCACTGCTTCAATGTGTTCCAAAACTACTTTTTTTATGCATAATATATAATAATTTATTAGGTGGAGACGTGCATGATTTCTCTCCAACGTAATCATAACATTTGGAGTGTTTCTACACTGAGTAATGTTTCACATAATGAGCAGCTATGGCCATAATTGGTTGTAATTAAGAATAGTTCACAAAATGAATGGAGTGGAACACCACAGAGGTGGTATCTGTCCATATAGTAGTCCAGATATAGCCCATGTCTACATATGAATTACTTTATTTCCGTCAGCCATAATTTCCACCCATTCAGAAAGAAACCAGCAGATTTAACAAAACGTCACAGCAGGCTGAGAATAGTTCATGTCTTAATATCTGGAAGCATTTAATGTTGTTGTTTTTGCTCAGCAAACACTTCAAAGTGGAAAGAGTGCTGTGGTTGACCACAGGGGGATAAATATGGTTTCTGATCAGCGCGCTAATTACCTTCCACAGAGTAAATATGAGTATGAGTAAAAGAAATTGCGAGCCACCCTGGTGTAAATGCTAGCTGTTGCACACAAATGTGGTCTTCAGATGCTTTATAAACTTAAGAGGCGTGTTAGAGCACTTCATGTGGCTTACTACACTCTAGTGTTGGTAATGCTGCTGCAGCTACATATCCCAGCAATGTCATCATCGCCCAGTCCTCCCTCCTTGTTGACGAATGCCTTGTTTAACACACTGAAGTTGATGCAGCCTTTTTTGGTGCTTTACACAGCCTCCACAATCAGGGATCATGACAGCTTCTGTGCGCGCAGAGATCTGTCACCGGCCTCGGAAACATTTGTCACTCCTACACGGCTTTGGGTCTTACGCTCCAGATGATTTTTACATCTTGTTCGCTGTTACAGGGCTTAACTCTATGCTTCATCAGTGCAGTGTTGCGTAAAGGAGGTGGTGAGAGCACAGACTGTCTGTACTTGTCTGCCCGCTTGTAGCTCAATCACAATCTTGAAGTTTCCTGCCAAACCTCCTGCTAATGTTGCTCTTGACCGCGGTCCAGTTTGGAACATGTGGACTGCGGCTTGACATCCACTTGCACACAGGTCAGGATCACGGGTCAGGATGATGATGTGCCTCTCGAGCACCTTCCCCTCTCTGTAATGTAATGTAAACAGCTTCAAGTGTATTACACTGAGCTGCTTCCTGCTGCTCTGTGTGTGGCATGCTGCGTACGTCAGCTGATGAGACATAAAGTGAGTCTGTTTGCGCAGTTATAAATACACGGACTGTGAATGGAAGCAGCCAAATTACCAAGGACTGTTTTGATTTAACTGTCGGAGTGTGGTGTGGAAAATCTTGCAAAAATTGATTATGACACGTAGCTGACAATGACATGCAAATCATTTTTGGATAAGTTATGGTTTCTTTGAAGGTGGACGCCAGACTTAAACGTGTATTGCAACATGTTTTCCCTGCAGATTGATGAAATCAACAAACGTTCTGACAGAAAAAAAAACCCCTATGTTTGTCAGATACAAATGGACTTCAGGCTTCATTGGATTTCATCTTCGCTTGTTTTCTCTTTATATTCAAAGCATGAAAGGCTAAGTCAACAAATAACTGTGGTGCTTGGCACACTTTGTTACACGGCACACACCAGAGTGAGCCAAGGAGACTCAGTGAGAGGCAGTACCTGCAGTTTGCTCCTGTGTCACAAAAAATCAGACAAACAGTCCCAACAACAAGATTATGTGTCCTTCTGGCCTGTAGTTGTAGAAATAAAGATGGGCTACAATTAAACAAAAGTGGTGCAATGCAAGCAGCTAGAACAGGATCACAAAAAGCAATCCAGACCAATCAAGTCCATTGTGAAATATAGCTAGATAAATCCTTGCACACTTCTTGCATACCAAGATCCCATGCAATGGAAAAAAAAACTTTCAGATATCAGATGTTTCTTCAAAAATAATTTGCTTAAACCCATCAATTGTAGGGCCCATGGTGGTGCAGTGGTTAGCACTCATGGCTTACAGCAAGAGTGCTTGGTGCCGAGGGTTGCGAGTTCGAATCCCGGGCAGCCGGGCACTTCTGTATGGAGTTTGC
>JAOWBC010001255.1:11259348-11269467 GCA_028566105.1 Hypoplectrus providencianus | reverse complement strand
TTAATGAAACTCATCCATTCTAATTAAGTTATGATTTAGAGTCGTATACATAACTGAGGGCATGGTGGCTCTGCATGGCAGGTGGGTGCTGTCACAGGGGACAGGTTTCAGCAATCAGGCCTCATGCAGCCAGCCTCTGGCAGATAGTAATGGAGTCATGCTGCAGCCAAAATAGGGACAGCCAAATTTCCACCCTATAGCTTCACAGCAACCTTTCGTTATTGATAAGGAGACTCCCAAGTTTTATTCAGCCTATGGACAGAGACACGTTATTGTTGAATCTTGAAAATCTGTTGGACCAGATAAAATTATCTTAAAAATGACCAAATGAATTAAAAAAATATTTGATACATACATATATCTTTACATTTAAATTATTTTTTATAAATATTTAAAAATCTCAATAATCTTTCTAAAAAACCTTATATGAATGCAGTGAGGCATGCTTTAGTAGAAGCCCAAAATGCAAACATGAACCTGAAAATGTGTAAACACGATGTATGGATGCTGAGTAATTTTGCATTTTCCATTTTTGATTTGCAGGTGCATCCTAGTTTTTTACAATTTTGCAATTTGAGCTCTTTATAAACTAATGATGAAAAAACATTTTGCCATTCATTCGGGTATCTTGTTTTGTCCAATATAATGAAAGAAACAACTATTTGGTGAGAAAGCTAATTTACAATCTTTACAATCAATTTACTGTTTGAAATACATCATTCAGTCTTTCTTGCAAATTTTTTTGTAGCTAAGATTATACATTTCAGCTTTAAATTTACCATTCACCTCTGATAGTGTGGCAGCAGACATCTTGGTCATAGATATCTCCAAACCAACCAGTTTATCCTAGATCCGGGTTATTTATTGCAAGAGTGAGATATTCATATTTGGACGAAACAGTCCTTTAATATGCAATCACACAGTTCCTGATACATGCGTGTGGAGGACAAATGTGTTAACCTTCTTGTTGAGGAAGGAGCTGGTGGTCTCCCTACTGATGTGGTTCTGAATTCAGGCTAAACATATATTTTTCAGAAATCCCCAACACAAACAGAATCAATCACCAGCTGTCACACAAACCACCAGTGAAGTGGAACTCCATGATTACAGGCTTTCCTTATCAGTGTCCATACATAACCTCATTTAAAAAGAAAAGACCATGAATATTCCTTCTTTACTAAATCACTTTACAATCTGTCTTCCTGCTCTGGTCGTATATTTCACAGTGAAAATGATGTCAGATTTCACTATTACTGCCATATGCCGTATGAGAGCTATCACTTCTGAATGTGAGACCTACCTCTGCTTGTAGCCAGCGGCACATCTGTGCACCTTCTGTGGTGGGCTCTGCCTGTGGTGGGCTTTGCTTGTGTGTATGAAGCAAGCAGCTACACGATATACACACACACACACACACATGCTCTCAGACAGCCGCAGGTGGGCCCCCAAATGTGATAGCATACAACAACAAACCTCTTTTCCTCTTTAATGAACAAACTGCATTCAGAGCATTTTCCGATCTCATGCACGGCACCGCCTGGACGTGATGTCCGAGCAGGCGTTATGAGTGCGTCGGAGCTGATGGCTGCACTAATGACCTTGATGGATAATGTGCAATGCATGTTACAGTAAATGACAATGAGGTCATACCCTCTCATTTTCATTTCGAACCCCACACAGAGCTTGTTCCCAGCTCCAACTACGACTATTCCCTCTCTTCCCCTCTCTCTTGCACATGCACACACACACACACACACACACACACACACACAAACTTACTTGCTCGCTGATGGTCTGTATTTGCTCAAGACTTACTGGAACAGGCCGCATTGAAGTCTGGAAGCAGAAGGACATCCAGCCTCACAGCCTCCAGGTCTCACGGTTCCACTGATTGACCTGATGAAGACCAAAGACTCCAATCACTGAGTCGATGTGTGTGTGTGTGTGTGTGTGTGTATGCAGTATGTGTGTGGGCACGGCTGTGTGTTGCGTGTGCGTCAACACCTGACCACACACACTGTTTGGATGAACCATTATCATTTGCACATTAGACTTTTGAAAATACTCCAGAAATTCTGGGGCCAAAATCCGTCCCGTCCTTTTCCTTCCTGCTGTCTTCTTTCTTTAATCCCACACAAGAAGGCCCACATCAATGGCCTGTCAAGAGTGTGTGTATGTGTGTGTGAGGGAAGATAGATACCAGTTGGTTTTATCTGCTGCCTAGGTGGCACAGGACAGATGATGGGATGCCGAGAGCACTGGAGTCCTGCCAGAGTGCCTGAATTTAAATACAGCTGGTTGGTAAATGTCATTGACAGAAAGAGATTTTCTGTTTCTGTCTTGTTTCCACATGTCCTGAACACAAGTATCTCCACTCCGACTTTGGGGCTGTGAAGTGAGGAGTATTTTAATCGCTTGTTCAAGTGCCTATTAAGTCATCCATGAGCAGATTGGGATAAAAGTAATTGACCAATATAAAGATAACTATTAAAGTCATTTTTTGTACAAAGAAATAAATAATAATTGTAGATTTAAATTTGTTTTTGCCATTGAGAGCCTTGACTTTAATACTTGAAGTACATTTTCCTGTTTATAAGTTATGTTTTCCATCTTTTCTAATGGTTTTATTTCCAACTTGGTATTATCAAGTAAAAATGGCGTGTGCTGGTTTCAGCTTCTGAAATGTGAAAGTTTTGGTTTTTCTTAATTTATTCTGGATTTTGGAGTGTCGGCTTCACCAAACAAAACATTTTAGGACATTCACCTTTGGCTCTGGGTTATTGTGAAGTTCATTTTCAACTACTTTCATTATTTTCTGACAGTTTTAAGACCAGATAACCAGCAGATTAATAAAAGAAATGATCTATAGAATTAAGTAGCAGTAAAAAAAAATAAAAAATTACTTGCAGCTCTCTCTATCCTCTGGCTGACACCACCTCCGATTTGCATCCCTCCACACTGCTGACTAACTGGAAGCCAGTTTTAGACCTGTCTCTACCACACACAAACATTTCCTCCTCAGCTCTTAATTTTTCTTTTTTTTTTTTTGTTTTTACAATATTGCACCAGCACTTTTCCTGGCATTTACAGTGCATTTGTTGCCTGTGTGCAACACTTTTCCTCTCCTTTTCCCATGGTGAATACCTATTTATATAGAAGTTTTTGACATTTGCTTCCCCATCAAACAAGGTAACTATGCCAATACTGTAAGCTGCTTTCATTCATCACTGGCATCAGCTGAGTGATAGTGTGTGGGTGGTATGGCCTGCGTTTACTGGGTGGCCATATTTGGGAAATGTGAAGTCCAATAAAGGTGTATAATTTGGAGGGCATTTTCATACCAGATGTACACGAAATGTCCCGAGGTAGTGTGAGCAGCAGTTTCAACCCTGGATGTTATATTTACAGGCATTGTCTTCATATTCCCTTTGGCAGGTAGACTAAATGTAATGAATTCCCTTTGGTGCTATTTGCAAATCAAGCTCAGTTCTTCCAGAAAATTCCTATTTGGCTGAAGAACTTTGCGCAACTTGACCACACGAGAAAGTCAAGCTCGTGCCACAATGGATATATGAAGCTCTCTTGTTTAAAATGTTTGGAAGACAACACACTCATTGTTTTGTCGTAAGATTTCCTCAGGATATCAGTGTGGTTTCACTGTACACACAACTCAGCTCGGCCTATGTATCGGAGAGACCCACTGAGAGGAGTGAGTGACAGAGGGCAGCGGGGAAGAAAGAAAGGAGCGAATGAGTGTTCTGGCTTCTTGACCTCTGAGCATAAGAAGTCTTCTGAGTTCAAACTCCAGTGATTACAAGCGGAGCTGGTATTTAAAGTGGCCCTGCTCCCCCCTCAGGCCTCCCCTCTTCCCTTCCTTTCCCCCCATTCACTGCAGACTCGTGTGAGCTGTGTGTGACAATGTCTACGACGTGAATATAAGAGTACATACCACATGAACCTGTGTGTGTGTGTGTGTGTGTGTGTGTGTGTGTGTGTGTGTGTGTGTAGGGGTTTAGTAGAGTAGGTGGGCAGGGTCAGGGGTTGCTTGGTGGGGTTCTGGAGCCAGTGGGCCTTCTCCATTGTTCAGCCTGGAGGAACCAAAGGGGGGCAACGAGTATTGATGCTGAAAGTATTGCCTGCTTACGGTAGGGGGTTAGCAATATGTGTGTGTGTGTGTGTGTCCTTATGTGTGTGTCCAGGAGGAACCCACAAGGGGCGGGAAAGGGAAAGTAATTACAGATGATATAGGACCAAAGGGAGGAAATTGATTAAAGAAAATGGGTGACCAGGAAGTAAGCCGGGATCTTTGTTTCCCCTTCAATTAAACTGAAATGTCTCAGTGGTCCCTCTCTTTGAGCTGCATGTGGTGGAGCAGGACTGCAGAGAGTGTGGGGGTTCTCTCTGGAAGAGGGGAGGTGATGTTCATGAAAGGACGGACTCAAACATCTGTGATAACCTCTACACATCACTGCAGTCACTGTATTCATGTGGTCAAATGAAGTTAGAGGTCTGCAGCTCGTCCATGTGACAAATTAAAGTATATTTATGGGTTAAATGAGCATCATATTTAAATGTGCTCATGCTACTTGTGGACGGTAAATGCACTGCTGGTGTTTTCTTGGTCCGTGCTGCATGACTTAGAGGTTTTGATTCATTATATTGAGTCTGTAATGTTTTAGAGAACTACACCAGCCCAACATAATGGCCATGATTCATACAGATGTGCGTCTGGAAGTTTATTTGTTCTCTCTCTGTGTGTTTTAGCAGACACCTTGAAAACTACAACAAAAACAGACTTAAAACATGCAATCCCACACACTGATAAGGTTTTTCATTGCAATGTTCAATAAGATGTCCTACACACATTACTACATCCACCATTGTCCATAATAGGTACATAATTAACCTTATACATACACATAAGTGTTGATGCAAGCTCATGTGAATATTCGAAGAAGTTTTACAAATTAGTACAGATTCTATCAGAAAAAAATCTCAAATTTTCATGCAAATTGTGCCCACAGGTACAGAATAAACCAAATCAAACTAAAAAAACTATTTGAAATCAGATAGATCTACACAGGGACAAACTAAAGTAGTTTATTAACTGACTAACTATAGTTCATTAAACTTGGTTAAAGGCTGTAGCATTGGCCAAGAACCTATTCAAAGTTGGAGGAAATTATTTTTGATTTTTAATCTGGGCTGTTTGTGATGCATTTGTGTGGTGTCAAAATAATTGGAACAATCAGAATGATGATATTTGTGGCTCCCTCGATCTGTTTCTGTTGCTCTTCATTGTCACACAAATACTGGAAACAGCAATTAACATGTTGTTTAAACAACCACATTAATGAAATCCAACACATCTTTGGAGCGACTTCCAGCTCAAGAACACACCAAAGTCGGAAGAATGACTTCCCAACCCCAGCAAGGGGACGAAACAAGATGTGCATGAATGCACCATGGGCCTTGGTGGAGGTCTGCACTCTCATGTTTGATTTGTTTTATTTTTGTATTTGTTGGATTCAATAGAATTGGGGGAGCAAGTCATGTGCAGGTTCATATCCATGTGGAAAAAAAATTGTTTGAAAAATCCAGTTTCCAGCTCAGAGTATCCTCATGCAAGTCATCTCTCCCTCTCTTTTACTGTTGCTTCTCTGTTACTTGCTTGGCAAATGTGAGTATACAGTATGAATAGTTTTACAAGGCCAAGGGAGGAATAACAGTGAGGGGAGGCGTCGGCGGTGGTGTGTGGGATGGAAGGGGGGCAAAGAAAGAGAAAACAGGTTGTCAGTGTGGTTGAACAGCAAAATAGCATTTTCTCCCTCGGGCTCAGCCTCCACAGATGTTTCATTCAGGCCCCATGGCAGGGCCACTCTAAAAAGTGCTCCAGTCCCGACACAATTCAGCCCCTTTGTGCGCTGAAGGAGAGAAGCTCAGCCCACTGTTTACTGCTCGTCCACCCCCCATCCCCCCTTGTCTAACCCCCCTCCTCATGTTAGCAGGCGGAACAATTGGGGAGGGCCTTGCCCAGAGCTGGGGCGGTGTGGCAGGTCAACAGAATGGGCTGTGAATCCTGTGCCTCTGAATCCTCCGGGTGGGTGGTCCAGCTCTCTCCCCTCTCTGTGTCTCTCTCACACACATACACAGAGAAACACACTCTCCTCTCCTCTCCTCTCCTCTCCTCTCCTCTCAGTGATTAGCTCATCCACCGGGCCAGGCCTGGTGCTGGTGCCTGGGTTTCTGTGATGTGGTGATAGGTGGCCCAGAGAGGAAGCCAGACGGGGGTCTTTCTTCAGGATTAGGAGGACTCCCAGTTCCTCGTCACCACGAGCTTGGTCCCGGACAGACCAGGTCAGGCCAGTCGGCAGGAGGGGCCTGCGGTGGCCCACGTGGAGCCTGCCAGCGACTGGGTGGCAGTTAACACTAATCCTGCTGCTGATTACCACTGGCATGGGGAAATAAACAGTAATAAATGAACCTACAAGGCTGAGCACACATACACCCTTACAACAACTCCACCCACACAGGACAAGTAATGCTGACACACTTGTTCAGCGACACACACACATACACATTTATAAACATTCAAAAAGCGGCAGCACTGCAGCTGTTTGGATTATTTTCTCTTGGTCTATGAAATGCCAGATCATTATAACAAATACATATTGTTTTATTCTACTTACAGTTCGTAAGTACTCATTAGGGCATCCACACTTTCAAATATTCTCTACTTTATTATTATTTAAAAAAAAAAAAAAAGTCAATCGCTTTGATTATTGTGCATTTCGTTTCTTTTTTATGTAGTGATAATATTTTCACTCAAACTTTGAGCATTGGCGGGTGTAGGCAGAGGCTTTAACCATTTCAGAATCAAAGCATGTAAATAAAATAGTTCAGTTAATGGAAAGTGAGAATGGTAATTTAAGAGGATCTAAATTATTCATAGTACGTTATTATTTGTGTATAATTAACATTATATCAATATTGTACGTATAAAAAGCATAATACCTGAAAAAGACAAGGATCTTACTTATATGTTTAAAGTTTAGTATTTTTATTTTGTAAAGAATGAGTCTATGATTGAATTATGTCTGTTAATCAAATGTTTTAAACATTAAACTGTGATACTACTTGAGTACATGATTTATAGATTTGGTGAACTTCTTCCACCTCATTTCTTTTACAGTAAGTCAGACAGGAATACATTGAGGTAAAGTCAAAGTTACCTTCAGCAAGAGACGAGGGCGACTGTCTGGGCTTCATCTGGCGTCTTTCCCTTTAGTCACAGCGACATCTAGTGAGCAGAAAATGGTACTGACAGCAATGGAAAAAATTGCAGCATGTTAACTATTTTGCAACAATATCAGTTTCCCAAGAAGGCAGGTCAGTTATAGTTATAAGTTAGTTATAAGTGGAGATGTAGCACAGGAATAAATAAAAACATAATTGTCAAATCAATGCTTTGAATAACAGGAGCTAAATATAAGTTGAAATATTTGTTGTCACAGGTGCACAATTATGCCTTATTGTTTGCTATATGACTTAGCAAATTAGAGGAGTTTACACACCTCTTATCGTTCTGTAGAAAAGAGTCTGAAGCAACAAACAGTTTAATGTTTCCTCTCGCTGAACACCGTTTAAGCAACACTGTTCTTTGATGCATCCTGCTGTGGTCAGAGGCGTTGATCCTCTTTTTTGGTTCCTTTAGAGACACACAACGCCCTGAGGCATTAAAGAAGAAAACTAGCATATGAAAGCATCACCTCCTGACTCACAGCTTTGATACTTTACATCAAGAATTTTCCCACCAATCAAACTTACCATGCCATCGCTTGGGCTTTCCATCTCTCTCCTGGGTAAGGCTCTTCATGCATACTTTTAAAATATACCTGCTTACATTAACGGATGAAAAACCTTTTATTTTATTAAATGTTTTACGTCAAATGTTCTGTCTTTATTTGACTTAAGGAAACTTATAAAAGATGGTAAGAAAAGTAGTTTATAAAATATTATTGATAATAGATTAAAGCTTGAGGAGGGATTCAAAATTAATCAAAAGGCAAACCGAGCCACACCTTACAGTTCTTACAGCTGGTTCCCTTTAAGGCGTACAGTTAACAGAGCAACTCTGAGTCACATCATGTGATGAGGCTTATCAACAAAGAAATGTATCAGCATTAAAGTTTCTCTTTTCTAACCCATTCTATGTCGTTTACGCAGCACAATGAAAACTAGCAAACAGACTAGAATCAGCTAAAGTTAGCTGAATCTGATATTTATGCCTAAATGTTGTTATTTTTCTGCGTTATGCATCTGAGAGAGTTTGTTACTTTTAAAATGGTGATTTTCTTTTCTGCAGGTCTGTTTGTGGCTTCCGTCACAGCACAGACGACAGATGCAATGCTTTCCACAACTGCAGTGTCGTTTGACAGTGACAGAAATAATCTCACTACTGCCACACCCTTGAACACCACCAACTCCAACATCACCGGTACCACCATCATCAGTAACCCCACCACCACCAGTGCCATGAACACCACCCAGGGCAACAGCACCATGTTTCCTTCAACAACACAGAAGGGTGAGAGCTATTATCTGACAAGTAAATCACTCTTTGTATTCTTTATCACTTTTTCTATTGTTATTGTCTGCATTGTTATTTTTTCTCTCTGATTCAGGTAATGACAAAAATAGCACAATGGCCCCAATGACCACACCTAAAGTCCCTGCTCGAACTGCAAGCATCACAACTACTGTTAAAACAACAAAAGGTGAGTTGAGACTGTTCATTTCTAAATTACATTCCTTGATTTGCCTGATGGTTGACAATTGAATATTATTAAGTCGTTGACAAACCAAGACCTATGAGGACGACACATTTTTCTGACATTAAATAGAACAAAAAACTAAATCAAATGAAGCAGCTTTATTATCTGACTTCATTATGAATAGAAAAAATAGCATCCTAACCTCCATTTCAATGGTATTGTTTATTTGTGTTTTATTTTGAAACTAAAAAATTTTTTTTTTACAGGCCTCATTACTAATGCATCAACAGGAGACAGCACTGGTGAGTTACATTTGAAGGTGCTGCAATAGCCAACATGACATTAAGCGAAAGCACACCTCAATGTATTTTTACATTTGTGACTATCTTGTTAATTTAGCTACAAAATAACAATAAGATTTACCTAAATACATTAGGTGTATTTCTTTGCTTGCTGCCACATTCAGAATTCCCCTACTGTGGGACTAATAAAGGACTATCCTATCTTATCATTACATTTGCACAATCTAAGCAAATATCTTTACCTTCAAAAACATGAATGTGTACGTGTATGTAAATGTGTTTTACCTCTTCCAGGTATTATCATCCTCGTTGTGATCATCCTTGTAGCTCTTGTGTTTGGGGTTGCCTGTTTTCTGGCACGAAGGAGAGGAAGGGTAAGTAAAGTACAAACAAGGAATAGTTTTCTAGAAATGAAGCTACTGCAACCTGTCAGTTAGCATAGCTTATCATAAAACACTGAAACAGGAGGAAACGACATGCCTAAAGGCCCTTGAATTCACTATAACACATTATATCTTGTTTATTTATTGTACACAAAAACTAAAGTATAAGATGTATGTACAGGTACACACAAAATACTTAAATATTCTATTTACTAACAATACCACAAAGTAGAAATGTAGCAGCATACTTAAAGTAAAAGTACTCCTTATGCCGCATGGATCATTTAAGAACAATATATATCATGCATTTGGATTATTTTTATGTATGCATATCACTTAAAAGGTGCAGCTGATATAAATGTATCTCATTTCTTTGAATTTATGTAGGCCTACTGGTAGTTTAATTCATAGTAATAAATCATATTGTAGTAACTGATTGATAGTTTTGCTCTGAGAATCTTAATTTGTCAAGTAACTCGCATTTAAGGGTATAAAATAAATATGGGGGAGTAAAAAGTACAATATTTATCTCTGGGAAGCAGGGGAGTAGAAGTACGGAGTTGCAAAATTTGGAAACACTAAAGTATAGTGCTTTAGTACACTACTTCAGAATACGTTGGAGCAGTGTTAGTTATAACGATATAGCTTGTTTTTAATGCG
>JAOWBC010001255.1:11224894-11248900 GCA_028566105.1 Hypoplectrus providencianus | reverse complement strand
GTAAGAATATACTCTTTCTTGTACAAAAAAAAAACTTAGATTGAGATTTCTTTGTCTGTAGTCTGGAGGTGTGACTTAAACTCCCAGACAGGTTACTCACGCCCCTTACAGACTGTGAGAAACTAAGAGAAATTTTGCTGCTCTCAGTTTAAGTCTGCCTTCCAAAATCACACAGTAAACACACGTTGTAAAACAGTGAGTAACACAATTGGCAGAAGAGAAGAGAAAAGGAAAAAGTGAACTATTTGCTCCTTCCCACCTGGTCTGAGAAGTGATGAGCAGGCTGGAAACTGTAGTTGAAAGGCTGCTCACCATTCTGCAGCCGTGGATAATGGATGTGAGCTGACAGCTCATAAACTAAACCAGCATAATTAGACCTGGGACTTCACTGTGTTATTTTCCAACCAGAACTTCGCTTTTATGTTTGATGGCTAATGTTAGAGGAAACTGTCTGTACCGCCTGGGATGAATATTTCACAGCAAGAAAGGCAAAAGAGAGTGAGACTTAACTGTGAGGGACACTGAAGGTTGGTGGTTTGCTGGAAATGAGGGCTTCTGGTGCTGGTTCAGAGACAGGTCAGGAAGGCAAGGACGGTCAAGGATCAAGAGCCTAAGATTGTATTTTCATTTATTTCTCATTTTGCATTTGTGATTTGTGGGTGGCTCACATATGAAACCTCACTGTCTGTATGTCCATGCATTGCTCAAAGTAAACAAAGAGTCAAGAGTTTTAAATATGACTAAACTCATTTGACTGATTAGCTTTTCAACCTCTTTCTCCTGCTCCCCAGTTACAGAATAAGTAATAATTTCCTTGGCTGGTCTAAACACAGATTTATGTTGTGCAGGATGACAATGGTGCATGTGATGAATGCAGGATCTTTATCTCAGTAATAACAGTGAGGTGAAGCTTCCTGCTCGTGAGGTTTGATGTGGTTCAGACTGGCAGGTTTGGCCATTACACCTGGGCGGCTTTACAGGAGGGAGGGGACTGGCGGAAAACACAGACTGAAGAAAACAGCTGGTTCAGGCTGGTTCTTCCCCTTTCCTCTCCTGACTTCCTATCACAAAACATCAACTTTTGGGCAAAGAAATTGAAAACTTGCAGCTGCAAAGTCATAAAGATAGCTATTAGACTGGTATCATTAAAGGCATGTTTCTTGGGGATGTGATGTACTGGGCTTTTTTGGTGTCATCATTTTTTTTTCCATGTGAAGACTTTACTCTTTAACTTAAAGGAATTTCACAGTGTGTTTCAATAAATTCTCAGTTGTTTGTGTAAATGTTACATTATTTCAGGGTTGATAGCACCTGGACAGCAAAATGTCCGAGCTGAATTAAAATGACTTAACAATAGGTCAGTGGAATTTTGCATCAGCAGAAAACAAGTGGCAGCAACAAATTTCTTACATAGATATAAAAACGTCCTAACATGTTATATCTAAAGGATATGTAAAATCTAAATGTTAAGATGTTTTAGAATCCTTACTTTAGTAAAGAGAGGGATCATTACGTAGAGGTTTTCTTCATTGTCAGAGTTTCTGGATATTCAGTGATATTCAGACATTTCAGAGAAATATTTTCTTGCTGAGGAGTAAGAGAATCAGTGCTACTCTCATGTAATGTTTCAGAGGAAATTAGTTTTAGTTTCATCCCGTTCACCCTGAGGAGTTTGGGAGGTCACATAAATTAGCAGCTTTTATCATTGTAAAAACAAAACAATGTCAGTTAAATAGAGTAATAATTTACAAAATTACCATCACATTGTATTTAGGATGTTTAAAACGCTAAAATGCTAAAATGTGAAGGAAAAAGTTAACTGAGGTAATTAATTAAGTGAGATGGATGGCATTTTTGCTCATACTGCTTCTTACAACCAGAGCAGTCTGCCCCTACTGGACATTATAAAGGATGGCGGTTTAAACCACTTTAACATTGGCTTCATTTCTCAGCTGCTGGCAGGGCAACCAGCACATCCTGTGTCAAAGGTCAACTTGAACAGAGGGTAAACGTTCACTTGTTAAAGCTCCAGTATATACTAAAAATATTTACAAGTCATTCCACGCATTCAAGTGACCATAATATGACAAAATGTAATGATAGTAAACCTGTCAGTGGTGCTTGGCCATCGACTTCTGAGAATGTTGTTGTCTATACCCGCTCGTCAACATATTGGAAACTGTGCACTGAACAACTTGGGGCGAGGAGATGAGCTGTTTCTGAACAGTTTAAGTGAGTTTGTTTTGAAACTGAGCCTCTTATGAGGTCATGGGGTGCTTTTTCTAAAGAAAGGCCCAGACAATGAAAAATTAGGTCGTCTTTAAACTGAAACCAGTGCTTCACCATGATGTCATCTCACATGAACAGCAGCTTGATGTCTTCATGTGTGTCTGAACGTGTACTGTATGTTAACCTCACCGGGCTGGCTTCCTGTCTCATGTCTCCTTATCAAACCAAAGGATGTATCCTCTTCCTGCCTCGCTACCTTGACCTGTAAAGGCTTCTGGGTTGAAGTCCTTTCCCAAAGGTCACAGGTCAGACAATCCTAATTAAAGGGTACAGCCTGACTTGCAGGAGAATAATGTGGCCTCAATGTCAGAGTCAACTGGCTCACATTCTTGGCCTGTCATGGAGCAAGTCTCAGCAGAATTGGATGTGCTGCGGCTGCTGTGATGTGCAGCACGAACCAGGATATATTTCAACAAAGCCGGCTCACATGACAAGACCTGAAAAATATGAAAACAATATTTGTGAGAAGAAGAACAGAGACATGAAAAATTGCTTCCTGGTTGGCCTAAATGTCACCTTAAAATAAGTTTTCCTTTTACACATTTCTCCAACTGAAATGTGCTGCCCAGGTGTTTGAAAGCCAAGCGGTCACTGACAATCTAATTTTCCCTGACCCACATCCTTTTATTTTAAGAGATGTCAAATCATGCTCAGCATTGACCTTCCCTATTTACACTATAGACATTTAACAACTCGAGTGTCACATTTTCCAGATTCTTCCTTTGTAGTCTGGTCCATCCTTTGGCTGGTGGCCCGCAAAACATTCATAGGGCTTAATTTAGTAGCGAATGTTTCACTTCTTTACAACCATGCTGCCTGTCTTTCAAAGAAGTAAAAGGAGGGAGGTGGTGCGGCTGCACAGTGAAAACAATTTGTAGAGAATACAGAAATAGCGTCAGCGCTCACCATGGGTTAGTTGTGAACAATCGCACCCTTGACATTATGTGATATATTGGCTGTGTTGCCTCTACTCAGCCTAGTGACTAATGCTTTGTTGTTTTTTGCAACTTACTTTCTGTAAAAAAGGAAACAGCTGTCCAGTTTATGTCCAAGTAATGACAAGTTACTGTAGTTTGGAAATTTGTCACCATTATTGCACAAGCCTTTGAAGGCTTGTCTGTTTTGTTAATTCTCTGTTGACAAGCGGGATTAGATCACTGTTAGCTTTACAGACCATACAAATGTATTTTGGGCTAAATGCCAGCATGCTCAAAAGGACAATTGAAAGGGAAAATCAGGGCACCAAATTCTTTAAAATTCACCCTCTAGGGACTTGACTGTCTGTACTAAATTTACAATTCATCAAATAGTTGTCAGGATACATTGGTCTTGAAGTTGTAGGCCAGTGGCATGACTACTGTAGATAAGAGGATCAATGCTACTCTTATGGTGTACAGGAAATATGGAGCTAAAGCCGGCAGCATGTTAGCTCAGCTGAACATAAAGACTGACAGCGGATGGGAGAAGTGGCTTTCTTTTCTGAGAACTATGCTTTTTTTTGGTCATGGATGGTAATTTAGAGGGAAAAAAACATTGTATTTGAAAAAGGTTTTTAGTGTTTCAAAGGAAATTAGTTTCAGTTGAATCCCTAAAATTATCTGGAGAGATTATAGACTGTAATAGGAGTGGACATAGCCACTCAGGAATTTGGGAGGTTACACAGGTTATAAGCTGTTAGCATAGCAAATACAGATTTCAATGAGTTGTCATGGAAATGTGGCCATAATATACAAAATGAATGTCATACTTTATTTAAGAAGACATAACACAGTCAAATAAGACTGTAAACTTGTTATCAAATGTTTACTGAGGTTACAAATCAAGAGAGTGGCATGGCCATTTTCTCATGGAAATCTATACAGTAATACCGCTTTTACAACCATAACAGTTACCCCATGCTCGACATGAGGAAAATACAGATATGACATGTGAAGGAAAATTAAGGCACCAAAGTCACTAAAATTGACCCCCTAGGGATGTTGAATATCTGTAATAAATTTGCAATCCTTCAAATAGTTTTCAAGATACTTTAGTCCAGACGTTAAGGCCACAAGCATGACAGCAAGTTTTAGGTTTGCTCTAACAGATAAACAAAACACAAAGATGCGACCGCGTTCTTTTCCACGTGCCCACATCCCAATGCAGCTGACACTAACAGTGACCTGCGACACAGAACCCCAGGAGGTCTACAGTTGTAGGGACAGTTTCCTCTCCTGGGGTCCTCCCCGGGCTGCTTTAGACATTCCTGGCCAGACTCTGTGCAGTTGGCAGAGCCGCTGTGATCAGGAGCTCCTGCTGACAGACGGACATTCATTCACCTGCTGGTATCGCCTCCGGCATCGACTCCACATTCCTCAGGCGGTGTCAAACTGTCACACCGTGGCTTTATTACAGCTCTGTCTCTCATCATTCACGCACAGTTTAAAGTCAACTCTCACATGATGCTGAATTAAAGTTCCCCCCCAAAATTTACACTTTAGTTTCCTTCTGTTTGATGCCAGATGAGTAACCGCCACAACACATAATGCCATCAGGCCTGATTCAGAACAGGTGGTGCTGGAAAGGACAAATCCAGCTACTCTTTGATTTTGCTGAGGATGATAGATTAGTAGGATAGTAGGATGATATTGCATGTTTATTTTAAGATTAAATGTATCCTCTCAGCCTTGGAAAATATGTTTCTGGAATAGCTTGTTGATTTGGTGACCAGTAGCAGGGCAAGTAAGTAAACTACTTTACTTTATTGATGTGGATTGATGTGACGACAGTTTTGAGGATATCCCAGTACAACAAGTTGGAAAACAAAGACAGATTCCTGAGAGAAACCTGATGTTGTTGCGACTCTAGCTAAGTTAGTGGTTGTTAGCAATTTCAATATTTTTTGCTCAAAAAAACTCCAGACCAACATAGTCCACAGAAGCTCAAGAGATCAAAACTGAAAACTTCTTTCTCCGTTTCATGTTTTCTCTATCTACAGCTACTGATCTGCAGGGTTTTGCCCTTGCATGTTAAGGTTAAAGCTGTATGAACGGGGTAATTCTGACTTCCTATTTGTATGGAACGCACTATTGGTTGGAGAGCTAACTGGTAACTTGCTGGCCATTCAGCAACATTCAAGCACGAGTTGGTCAACATGCGTAGCTATTCAAGTTCCTTTTGATTTTCTTTGTTCTGGATCATTTATTCCACATTACGATTTTTTTCAAAAGATTAGATTCATTCCATGCATTGCCCTCTTAGACTGCTTGCTTGTTTGCTAAGCTTGCTCACTAACACAACTGTTTGTTAACACAGTTTATTTTATATTTTTCTTATTGATTCCTGTGTCATAACTGTCCACATAACTGTGTATTTCTGCCAGCCACACAGATCTATCACTAGAACTTCGTGTACAGAATTATGCGGACTTTATTGTCCATTAGAGTGACTTTCCAGATGAGGTCAACTGGATTAGAATTAATTGATGCCATTTTAAATGCTGGTGTGACCGGTTCTTAGCCCTTTGAAATTGAAATCTGTCCCCATTACAATCACACGATATCAAACAATTTCTGTATTTATTTGACACTATTGTGAGTATCACTGTCAGCACAAACATTGAACAATTGACTTTGTTCAACTCAACTATTCAGTGTCATTCATTTATCCTCATTACTTCTACAAATATATGACTATTTAGCTTTTTTTTTTTCCAAGGAATTCTTTGAACAAATATCTATTATTTACAACTGAGCCATAAATCTGTTGACACCTTGTTTTGCTGCCAACAACATCCCTTTTTGGTTTTCCTGGTCCAGAAAACTTAACCTCAGAGTAATCAATCCATCAGATCTGATGCATTTTATCGCACCAGTTGTTGCGACTTCTGTTTTTGTGCACGCCCCTTGTCGTGTCAACAGCCCCAATAAAAACATGAATCACTCAGAAAATACATACAAGTTGAGCTCAGTGACACATGATGTAACGCCCAGCTTTGCTTCTGATGCCAAATTAAATGAAACAAAGAACTAACTTACTTAACCTTAACGAACGGCTCCACAGAGTGTTATTGTTTTACCTGAATGGTGTTTGTGTGTGAATGAAAGGATGAACACCCTTGCATGGGATTCAGTTGAGTATTTTCTTCCACACTGCTAAATCCCCCTTGGAATGCCCAATCTTTCAGCAGCCGGGTTTCACTGCAGCGGCTAACCGGTCTCCACAGATCCCTATCTATCCCCATGGCTCAGCTCAGCATAGCTGTATAGACTAAGATCAATGTGAAGTCTCACCTGCAACCTGAGCCTCAGTGGTCACATTACTGCTCCAAAACTAAATTCCTTTATATTGAGTGCAGTTTAGATTAACTCGGGTCAAATTCAAGGAAACAAAATACCACTTTATAAATGTATGATTGAGTTTGAATGACTGTTGAAGAGCCAGTTGGCTCTTAAAGGGACAGTTCACCCCCAGAAATACATATTTTTTTCTTTTTCCTGTAGTGCTACATTGTTTTGGTGTAGTTTTAAAGTCATAGTGATGTCTACCAGTCTAAATAATAAAAAGAAATAAGTTGTTTTTATTCTGATAAATATTTGACAAAGATTATCCCTGCTTGTCCTGCTGTCATATAACACTAAGGGACTGTGCTGTTTTTTTGCGGTCGTTAATGACTAAGCATAAATCACATCAATAGATGTGAAGCGGGATTATGTCAGCTATCCTTTCACTCAAACAGATGTTTCTCAGTGGAGGTCAAAGGTCATGGCAAAGGCCACATAAACTTGGCCAAAGCAGAAGTTACAAGTGGAAAAAGCAGGTGATTGCAGGACACGTGACTGTGGGACAGAGTCATTGTTTCATTGTTCTGTGCGTCTTTTTCTCTCTCTTTTAGATGAAGAAGTGACCGCAGTGGAAAAGGACACGTCTGTTCAAACAGTGTGAGCATTCTCTTTGGCCGTCGCCTCCTCTTTAGAATCTGGAGACTTTTTTTTGTACCACAGCAGCTTTAATGAAGTTAAATGTCAGCTGAGCTCAGCTTTTTAAGATTTTTACTGATAACTGAGTCACAATTTAAAGATTGAAATTATTATTTTTTTTCTTCTTATAATGAATCCCCCTTGTTTATTTGTTTTTTTAATGCACTATGATGTAATCATACGTGGACATGTAGGTCTTCGTTTATTAATATTGTCAACAACTGTATTTCTTCCTGTGGATATATATTAATAGAGTAAAATACACGTGCACAAACCACTGCAATGTTGCAAAAGTTGCAAATGATATTATTTCTTCCTGTGAAAAATAGACAAACAAACAAAACTAAAGCATAATCTCATTGGTGGATGTAATAATTTAAAATATATCCTAATTGCCGATAAACATGATACATTAATAACCACAGAGCACCTCCCTATAGCTGCAGACAGCCTCGTCAGTGTGTTATTTACCATTTTCTGAAAATTGTGTTTATTACAATTATTTCACAAGGGGATTAAAACTAGGATGAAACCAGTATAACTCTGTAATACAGTACAAAGGGGGTTTTACATATTAGTGATCTTAATAATGGCCAATACATTATGTACATAAAAATAAATGCTTTTATAATGCAAAATGTTTGTAAATACAAGCCTTCACATTGTTTATTTACTGCCCAACCACAGATTGCATTATTTGTAGACTTTTTCCAGTTTTGGTGTTGGTATTTCTGGTATGCATTTGTAAAATATAATAAAAATAAGAATAATATATACATAAAGAAGATAATGTGGGTTTTTCAGATTTAAATCAGTATTTATGGATTAATATAGGATGCAAAGGTATTTTTTTAGATGCTGCATTGTGCTTTTTTATGCTTAGTAGTATAAATGTTCCTATTAAATGGAGGAAGAATTGTTCTGATGTGAGTGACCTTTGAATGGATTAAAGAAAAGTATTTTCACCATTTGGCTTATGTTTTTGGATTTCTTTCAGAGTGCATTTAATATACAGTTGTGACAGTGACTTGAATCAGTCTGGGCTTTAGAAATAAATACATTCGCAAAATGTAACTACATTATTAATAAAGGTGACAGGACTGAAACTACTAAACAGAATGAAGGTAGGACAAGAATGGACAAGATATTATGTGGTGACCTTTTCACGTTATTAAATAAGTCTTGTCAAATAACCTTGTTAATGTCCTGTAACACGATGTATGTCATTTTTACTTCATCCACAAATTTAATTTAAAAGACTCTGACATGTTCAGATCTACAGTACATGTTTGACACATTACCTGCTCTCCATTGACCTGAGAACTGTTATTGTTAGGTAAATCAGCATTCAGTCCACCAAACTCCATCTCTGCTGCTCCCCTGCTGACTTTCACCAACTGTTCTTTTAGATCGCTCCCGACTCGTTTTACTGTAAGTGCAAACATGAGCTCCAGGTGCAAACACATTTAGTTCAAAGTGACGGTGTTAAAAGACAGGAATCCCCCCGACACTGCGATGCACACATTCCTGGGTCAGTATCCGGCCTTCTGATTTTGGAAGCAGAGTAGTTGTGGACCTCCGGTCAGACCTCTAAACGGACACTTAATGGAGGGTTGATCCCATTTTTAAGATGCTTTTTTGATTTTATTTAATGTACTGTGGTTAAGATAAAACAAATTTCTGCTATTTAACACACAATAAACAAGAAGAACTGCTGCAGCTTATCACTGATGGCCTTGCCTATATATATGGATCAAGATTCCTCTTTAATTTCACAAGCCATATAATATTTTTATAATTTCCATCTACAGTGGTGTGTTGCCCAGTGTTTGGGTCTGATCCAGCTGCTATATCTAGCCTGTTTCCAGGGCTTCTGCTCTCCTTTAAAGACAAGTGATATCAATCTGCCCGCAGGATGCTTTAATCCACCATTAAGCAGATGAAATGTTGCACTGAGCCTGCGGTGCAGCGGTGACGGCAGGAGCGGAGCTAAAATTTGTACGCGTACCTCTCAAACCTGACCGCAGTCATGGACACCCTGCACCAAATCATCCAGTACAGCAGAACACAAACCTGTTCCTCCTAGGAACTGGATCCAAATGTCTCAGGTCTCAGTATCCTCTATTTATACGCTGTGTATATTTACAACAGGCCGGATGATTAGGATGCTGGTGAGTAGTGAGGAGAATGCAGGGGCAATCTTCTTCAGCTATTCTAAGGAGATGAGAAGTTTATCAGGGGTGAGCCACCCTCTCTGATGTCATAGCTTGTTTTCAAAGAAGCTGTTGCTTTTCCTGAGCTGCTTCACACATTCTGCAGATGATCCTTTAGAAAAATATAGAAATAATCAGGTGATCTCAGTAGAAGTGAGATCGCTATTGTTAGAGAGGCCAGTGAGGTGTTGGAGAGGTGCACACTCAGGATGATGGAGACCATTGTGAGGTGCCTGGACCATCCACTGCATGGCATCTTTGATCACAGAGGAGCAGCAGTGGAAGGCTGCTCTCACTGCGCTGCAGGACGGAGAGATCAGAAGATCTTTTGTCCCTATACAGCCATCTGTCTGTACAATCTACAGTGCTTAATCATAATTAATTTGGGGATTAATAAAATAATTTGATTTGATTTGAAAGGAAACTGGCAGAGAGAAGACGGGCAGCAAACATTAGTCATACATAAAATCAGTGCACAAACAGCATCGCATCCATAGGTGTGATTTACAGCAGGGTCGCTGGGGACACTTTCTAAATGCGTTTCAGGTGCTGTATGTCATTCTGAAGGAAGAGAGTTTATTTCTGGGTCTCATTCCCAAGACATCAGATACGAATGACAACTTTCCTCCAGAATCACATAATGCAACTTTAAGGAACAAATGAGAATGCCTTGATATGGGTTTATTTGCACACTAAGAAATCATATCGTGCAAAATAAAAAATAAAAAAAAGCATTTTCCCTGGCCAGCTGATTCTATCTGAACCAAACAACTGCAGATGTGAATGTAATTCATATGCATAACTGTTACTTAAGCAGCTTATATATTATCATTATATGTTAAAAGTTAACTTAACTTTTGCCCTTTTTTTTCATATGAGCCCCTTTGCCCCCACCAGTTTTCATCAAAGATGACCCCCTTGTGAATGTCAACCATCATTGTCATAAAAAAAGAAAAATTAATTTCATATTACTGTATGATAAAAAGGTAAGGAAAGCATTCGCATGTGTTGAGCTGTAGTCCAATAAACAGTATTTAAAAACTGAGAAAATGTAAAATATTGTCTATGTTTTAGTAAGAGCATCCTTATATAAACTTGCGAAAATGGACAAAGAGTGAGGCAAATAATGTGACATGAAAGTCAAGGGCACAATGGTTTTCCTTTCCTTGATGAGACATTAACAAAAATAATAATAAAAAAAACACATATAAAAAATCTTAAATCCTATATATTGGACTGTATGTGGTAGTAGCGGTTAAATGTCTTTTCGGTAGAGCAGCTTTGATGCTGCTGACTTTCACCTGCATTTGACCTTCTGCATTGTCTCCAGGCACAAAAAGAGTGTTCCACATCTGTAAGTGTCCTGCACAGCTGGACTGAGCTGTTTATCAGGTGTATGAGTGGCTGCGATGCTCTGGAGCGATAAGCCTTATGGACACTCAGAATGTGAAGAATGATGATTGAAACTGTTGCTTTTCTAACCGGGAAACATCCATTACCGCTTCTGTCAGTGTGCTGAGTTGTGGAATGTTGCAGTGATTGAAGTTAATTTAGTCATATTTCCTGACCTTTTTTTTTTGTTGTTTGTTTGTTTTCTTAGAAATTATTTCATCATGTTACTTGTCTTCAAGTCATAAAATTATTTAATTTTGTAGTATACATTTTTTTAATAAGTTCACCAAAGGGCTGTAAAACAACTTGATGTGAATGTAATTGTGCGTGGTCATTTTTGTTAATTTCCTGGCATGATCAGAACAGAAAAATATGGACCCACCCACCCCCCTTTTCTCTTTTTTGCTTTGTTGGGGCAACCAGAAAACAAAGAATAAAAAAAGAAAAATATGGACAGTCAATCAACATTAACTGCTGGGTGTGTCAAAATAAGTTTTAGTCATGTATTTAATGTAATAAAATCTCAATTAACAGTTTGTTTTTGTTTTTTTTTCAAAATAAACAATAACATATTTTCAGATTCAATTTAACACATGATCATCGTACTTAAGGATATATTGTGTATGTCGATATATGCCCCAAGCTGAACAGAATGTGAACAACTATATAACAACTGTGCCACATTCATTGCTGCTAAATGTACACTTCTTATCAGGATAAGTGAATGTTAACCCTATATATAGAAAATATGGCTCACCATCTCGCCTGTTCTGATGAGTTGATTATGATAATTTTCATCAAAATATGATCAAAATATGTTTTAAGTCCCTAGTATATAGTATGTCCTGCCTAGTAGTTGAGATATTTCAGTCTGAAAAAAGTTAAAATGCAGATGGGCAGAAAGCTGGACACATTATAAGACACACATGTTAATTTTGGTACTTAATTTAATTAACATCTTTCTTCAGAGGCTATGGAGATGAATCTGAACGTGGCTTCTGCATCTTGACAGACGTAACAACTGCACCAGGAGGTAAGAAAGTGAATCCCGTCTTCTTCCTGTGTGGCTGTTAGAGATCCCTGCATCGGGCTTTGTTTTCCATCTATCATAAGGTCATTAGTGCCTGCTGTCATCATTAGCTGCCCTGTGGATGAAGAGTTGATCCTGGGCAGTGGAGCCTGGCGCTGACCCAGCTTCTTTCTCTGTGTTTACCTTAGACGCTTATTAAAGGGCATGTCATGTCTTTGATATCTAAACTTGACAAAGTCGAACTAATGGCTTAATGAATGTCATGCAGCGGCTTGAGAATGCATTTAGAGGCAGCTTTCTTTTTGAGTGATCACATAAAGCTGGACAGGTAGTTTCCTTCCTATTTTGTGGGAATTAATTTTAATACTTATCTCTTTCAAGGAGATTTAAAATACATGATCTGAGGGAAATCTGTCTTTTTAGTCCCAATATTTTACTGTACACTTCTTCACCATGAGAAGAATGTGAGTGAAATCCAGGAGTAACAGAGTATAAAAAGCTTGGTGTGTTTGTTTCTATAGTTACACCCTCCTGGTGTGTGTGTCCCCGTTTTTATTCTTGGCTGGTCAAGTGAGGAGGGCAAGATTTATTTAGAGGATGCAATGAAAAGTGTGATACAGAATGCTTGGATGCATATGGCATCTCTGCTATTTGGCCCACGCTTCAGGGAAGGTTGCTGAGTGGTTCACAGTGTTGTCCTAAAAGCATTATCATGTCAATTAATCAGAGGGACCTTTGCAGAATTACAATTTAAATTGTTATCATTATCATACCAAATTAGACTTCATACATTGATTTCTACATGCATTTATCCTTACCATGTATTTCCCCCACAATAGATGTTCAATCTTGCATTCTTGTGCACTGAAAAGATGAACTCATCACAAGCCCTTTTCATCAGCGATTAATTCGATTAATTTACAGCTATCTATTTAAAAATGTAACTGGATATAAGATTTAGTCGGCTATACTGTAATTCATCATCACTGACACATGTGACAACAAAACATACAAAAAATGACAACCATTGCTTTTGAAACAACTGCCTGAAAATGTTCAAGCGATGCAAACGGATCACTTCATGGAGTGTCAGGCGCAACTCAAAAGATGATCCATAAAAGGCTACTAGGTATTTTTATCTTAACACGACCTTGTGCACCACACTGAGTACACATTCTCACATTCTCCCTGCATCCAGTATGACTGCTTGATTTCTCCCTGCTGTGCTGTGTCAGTATCACTGCAGAAACAATCTAATCAATATATTTTCTTCACATATTCTTGCTAAAATGACATGTTTTGTGTCACTAGAATCATGATTTAGATTGAATGCTTATTGCTGGCAAACTAAAGAAAACATCTGGTCACATCAGTATTTTATTAGTCACAATAAAGAATCTCCAAGATTGTGTAGTGGTTAAATCTTGCCTTAAACCTATAGATAAAGAACTAAATCTGAAGCATCTGAGTAGTGTTGTCCTTCCTCTGTGTGTGTCCATACACCTGTCCTGCCAGCTGATGTCAGGTTATTGTCCCTCTGTGTGGGACAAACAGATACTCCGGTGCCGAGTTGTCCCACTGACACGACCTCAGAGGCCATGAGAGCAGAACACAAAGCCTGTGGAGGGTAATTTTCAAAAGTGGTCATGTGCATTGTCTGATTGTGTTGATTGAGATAATAATTGCTCCTTAACAGAGTTGTGGGGGACTGAGTTGTGGCAGACACTGATGATACAGGAATAGTGCTGGGAAGCCAGATTTGAACTTGACATAGAGACTCTTATTGCACTGTCGTTAGTAACGTCTTACTTTATTCACATAGTTCCCCACTCTCTGAGCCCCTCAACCTCCTCTGAAGCATTGTGTGAAATCACACAGGTCAATGGGGAGACACCAGAGCATAGACATAATTTCAAAATGAGCATTAAATCAATTGTAGAAAGTTTTTATTATCCACCATGCTGTTTAGTGCTCAACCTATTCAGTATACGTGTACACCATTTATCCATTAAAGGGCATAACATTATCCAACAAGAGTGAATTTCCTGTACCTTTAAATTAAAAAAAAATAAAAAATTACCTGCACAGTAATTACCACAAGCAAAGCATAACTTTTTTTTCTAAATATATAATGCAGAACTATAAATTGTTGAATTCTTTGAAACTTAAATAAAATATACAAACAGTGGCAGTGTATGTGATCACCCAGATTGGACAGAATTAGGTTAGTTTTTTGCAGGATTTGTTCCCCACCTTTTCAGAGAGAGAAAGGGAGAAGAGTGGGTGTTGGTTAGGGGGGAGCACTTTCACAGTTTTGTCCAATGGCCTTTCTTAAATTAGCCATGGGGGCAGCAGGCTCCCTCCCTGTGCTGACAGAAGGAGGAGTCTGCGCCTGTCACTGTCTACTGTTTCATTATTACCTGCACAGCCCTGCAGCATTCACCACACTCGTGTCTCTGTGTGGCCACATAGAAACAGAGAGAGAGAGAGAGAGAGAGAGAAAGGACACACTCCCAGGCCCAAACCATCACAGAGCAGTTTATTTTTTGATGCTTTTTTTCTTCAGCCTGCTGCTGCTGACTTGTTAAAAAACTGCAAGGCAACTAGCAGTGGATATGGCTGGTTGTCTGCAAAGTTCCTCACTTTGTCAAAAGTGGGCACTTTTCAGATGCCTGCTTGTGACATTTGCCCTCAGTTTTGCCTCAGTAGATGCAGAGCCATATGATCTCGCTCATCTTTACCATCACAGATCTGGACCTAATGAAGACAACATCATTATCGCTAATAATGGGATCAGGGTGCCTTTGGGGAGGTCTGTGTTTCTGGACCCTGTGAATGACCTGGTAACTGAAGTGCAGCCTGGCGACCGCTGTCACATCACAGTTTTGGACAATGACCCACTGGCCCAAAAACCTGGGATGCTGACGCCTAAAAAGTTCCCCTGTTCGTTTGGACCAGATGAAGTAAAATACACCCATTTTGGATCTCGAAGCCCAAGCAAAGATCGCGTGAAGCTGCAGCTGCGTTATGACTCCCAGACGGACACAGTTGTCATCCCCTTCATGCTGGAAGTGGAGGTGGTTTTCCAGCAGCTTGAAATCCTCACCAGGAATATGCCCCTTAATGTTGAAAAGCTCAGCGGTGACAGCAACCCTATTGACAAAAAGGGTCTGGAGTTTTCCTTTGAAGACGGTGTCACACAGTGTAAGATTGCAACTCTGGTCGGCGCTGGAGGTCTCCCCAGGTATGGCACTCTTTTGAATAACCCCTCAAATGGCCAAATGATTGACTGTGATGAGTTTGTGAAACAAGGCATTCGCTACAAGCACACAGCTAAAACAAAGTCACCAAATAGAGACTATATTCCAATGATGGTCGAGCTACAGGATAACGAAGGCAACACCATAATGCAAGAGCATTTCCAAATGATGGTTAGAATCAGAGAGGGTGCAGAGAACACCGCTCCTAAACCCAGTTTTGTAGCCATGATGATGATGGAGGTTGATCAGTTTGTGATGACAGCTATAACAAGTGACATGCTGGCTGCTGAAGATGTTGAATCTGACCCAGATGATTTAATATTCAACATTACGACCCCGCTGAGCCCTCAGCAGGGCTATATCATCAGCACAGATGACCGCAACCTGCCTATCACCTCCTTCTATCAGAGAGACATCAAAGATCTGAAAATAGCTTATAAGCCACCCTCAGATGACTCTGAAGTAGAGAGGATTTTCCAGCTAGAGTTTGAAATTGTAGACACTGATGGTGCTGTGTCGGATACGTTTGCTTTCATGATTGTGGTGAAGCCTATGAATACCTTAGCTCCTGTAGCAACCAAAAATACAGGGCAGCTATTGTTTGAAGGGCAGTCCCGAACTCTCTCCAGCTCCCAGAATTTAGAGATCAGTGACGAGGATAACTTGGAAGATGTAAGAATAACTGTTGTTGATGGCTTAAAGCATGGAGACCTGACCGTGCTTGGCGGTCGCAGGAAATTCTTTACACCTGCCGATCTAGACGCCGGTATTGTGGTGTACCAGCATGATGGCAGCGATACCTATAGCGACAACATTATATTTAGAATGACTGATGGCAGTAATGAAGTAGAGTTTTTGTTTCCCATCACTATTGCGCCCACTGATGATGAGCCACCTATTATAAATGCTAACACCGGCCTGGTGCTTTTCAAGAATGAAGTCATGCAAATCTCTCCTTTCATCCTGAGTGCCACAGATATTGATTCAGAAGACTCCACTATTAAGTTTATCTTGGAAGCCCCGTATTCAACTGTAGGAGAGCTCCTGCTAAGGCAAGTTGAGCCTCCCTCTGACCCTTCTCTCTGGAAGTTCAGCGAGGCAGATGAGATGTTTGAGCAGGTGGTAACTGAATGGTTTCAGCAGGATATTCTTGATGGCAAGCTGTTTTACCGCCACATTGGACCCCATAGCACTACCACAGTGATTGATCAGTTTGTGTTCCGGGTCCAGGATGATAATGACCCTCCTAATCAATCTGGCGAGCACATGTTCACCATCAAAATCCATCCTGTTGATGACCTTGCCCCAGAGCTTTTACCTGGCACCACCCTTCACATGACAGTCCAAGAGTATGAGCTAACACACTTCAAGAAGAAATTCCTGTGCTATACTGATCTAGATTCAGATGACAGGGACCTTAAGTACACCATTGTTAAGCCCCCAACTGACACGGATGAGAACAATCCTGCCCCCTTAGGTGAAATTGTACTGACTGACAGCCCAGACACAGTAATTACAGAGTTCACACAGGCCCAAGTTAATCACCACAAAGTAGCTTACAGGCCTCCGGACCAGGAGCTGGGCATCACTCCAAAAGTGGCCCAGTTCACATTCATTGTTGAAGACACTGCTGGTAACACAATAGATGGACTTTTCACCATTTTCCTTCAGCCAGTGGACAACAAACCCCCCCTTATCACCAACACAGGTTTCACTCTTATGGAAAGAAGTACATATATCATCACAAGGAAAGAGTTGCATGCTACAGACACAGATACAGAAGATGAAAATATAATTTTCACCGTGACCCAAGTCCCTCGGTATGGGCAACTGCAATACTTGGGGATTGATATGGCAAATGGCGAAACATTCGTGATTGAAGACATCACAAATGGTCGCGTAAGTTACATCCATGGTGGAGAGGAATCCCTCAGTGACGTCATCAAGATAGATGTCAGTGACGGTTTTCATGAAGTGCCCATTATCATTAAGATCACAATCGAGCCGGTTGATGACGAGACTCCCACAATTATGCTCCCAGCTGGCCTGCTTGGAGCATCCATAGATGTACTGGAGAACGGAGCCACAGAGATTACAAGTAATGTAATTCAGGGCCGTGATGAAGACACAGATGACCTTAGGCTCACTTTCATTGTTGAAGAGCCTCCCAGACTGGGTGAAATCCTGGTGAATGGTGCTCCTGCTGAGAGATTCACCCAAGAAGACATCATCAATGGAGCAGTGGTGTATGCTCACACATCTGGTGAAATTGGACCAATCAAAGAACATGACTCATTCAATCTCACTCTATCTGATTTGTCAGAGCAGTGGGTGGTTGGTGGCAACAAAGTTCAAGGAGTGACAGTTTATGTCACCATCCTTCCTGTTGACAGCATTCCACCGATTGTCAGTGTTGGAGAGCAGTTTGTTGTCCTTGAAGGGGAGAAGAATGTCATTACATTAGACCACATCCAAGCTGAGGATATCGACACTGACAATGACGATCTCCTATGCACCATCATTGTCCAACCAACACATGGTTATGTGGAGAACATTTCACCTGCTGCAGGCTCTGAAAAATCTAGATCAGGGACAGCCATCACTGCATTTAGCATTAAAGACATCGCCCTTGGCCATATCTACTACGTCCAAAGCATACACAAAGGGGTCGAACCTGTGGAGGATCGTTTCACCTTCCGTTGCTCAGATGGCATTAACTTCTCAGAACGCCACTTCTTTCCCATAGTCATCATTCCTGCCAATGACGAGAAACCAGAGATTTTCATCCGTGAGTTTGTGGTAATGGAGGGCATGAGTCTTGTCATTGACACACCGATTCTGAACGCAGCTGATGCTGACATCCCAGGGGATGAGCTGCACTTTGAGATCATCAAAAACCCCAAACATGGAACAATAGTTCAGCAGCTCAGCACTGGCACCATCCCTGTGGAAAGATTCAACTTGGAACAGATCAAAGAGGCATCCAACATTGTCTATGAACATGATGACTCAGAAACCAAGGAGGACAGCTTTGAAATCAGACTCTTAGATGGGAAACATACAGTGGAAAAGACAGTTCTTATAATGGTTATTCCTGTTGATGATGAGACACCAAGGATGGCTATAAATGATGGCCTTGATGTTGAAATTGGAGAGACAAAAGTCATCAGCAACCGAGTTTTGAAAGCCACAGATCTTGACTCGGAAGACAAGGAGCTGACATATATAGTGCGTTACGGCCCAGGCCAAGGTTACCTTCAGCGTATCAGCAAGTTTGGGGATGTTTTAGGGAATATTACCCTTGGGATGAACTTCACACAGGATGAAATCGACAAACAGCTCGTCCAATACGTACATACAGGCCAAGAAGGAATCCGTGACCTGCTGAAGTTTGACGTCACAGATGGCATCAATCCCCTTATTGATCGCTACTTTTACATCAACATTGGAAGCATTGACATGGTCTTTCCAGATGTTATCAACAAAGGTGTGACTCTAAAGGAAGGAGGGAGAGTAACTCTTACGACTGACCTCCTCAGCACCACTGATATCAACAGTCCAGATGAATTCCTCACCTTTAGCATCACAAGAGCGCCAAGTCGAGGCCATTTAGAGAGCACTGATCAACCAGGTGTTCCCATTTCTACCTTCACCCAACTGCAGCTTGCTGGCAACAAGATCTACTACATCCACACCTCTGATGATGAGATGAAAATGGACAGCTTTGAGTTTGAGGTGACAGACGGTTACAATCCTGTCTTCCGTACCTTCAGAGTGTCCATCACTGATGTTGATAATAAGAAACCTGTCCTGACAATAAGCAAACTGGTCGTAGAGGAGGGAGAAACAAAGCTCATCACACCATTTGAGTTGACAGCTGAGGATCGGGACACCCCAGACAGCCAGTTGCGATTCATAGTCACCCAGGTTCCAGTGCACGGGCAGCTGCTTTTCAACAACACCAAACCAATAGCCACCTTTACCAAGCAGGACCTTAACGAGAACCTTATCAGCTATAAGCACGATGGCACTGAGACCAACGAAGACAGCTTCTCCTTCACTGTTACAGATGGCACTCATAATGATTTCTACGTCTTTCCTGACACTGTGTATGAAACACGCAAGCCCCAGATGATGACCATTCACATCAACACAGTGGATAATGGCGTGCCCCAGATTGTGGTTAACAAAGCTGCTGCCTCACTGAAGGTCCTCCAAACAGGCCACCTGGGCTTTATAATCACCAGCAAATCCCTTCGGTCAGAGGATCGCGACAGTTCCCAGAAGGTCCTGAAATACACGGTGTCTGAGGCTCCTCTGCACGGCTTCATCATGAACACTGGCCTGGGCAATGACAGCACCAAGACCTTCACACAAGGTAAGCCATCGTCACACCATGTAATCTCTTAACACAGATTTTTAAACATATGATGCACCCATAAACATTTTCATAGTAATAGATGGCCAAATGACCATAAGTAATGGAATAAAGCAGTTACCATGTGACGCTGAGGCAGCATTTTAGAATTTTTTATATTTTGGTTTCATGACCCACAATTTTACCGTCATTGTTCAATATTTCTTCTCTGAAATAATTTCCAGCTATAACAGGCAGCTATCAGAGTTTTAATAAAGCTTTGATGAGGCTTTAATAGACCCACGGCACTCTACATGCTTAGCTCCAAACAGTTAACATAGTTGCATTAAGCAGCTAAAAAGCCAGATGCATTCCTGAGGAGCTGGTGGCTAACCAAACCAGGACTAAAAGAGGGTTTATAATGGGCTTACGTTTATTAGCTTGCCAGAACATGATTGTTAGGTGATAATGTCAGTGTTTTGTATTGCAATTAGTGGCCAAAACCATCAGTAAATACTGTTTAAGGTTCATTAACATCTAACATATTATAGAGTAATTATGTCATAATAAAAAAATATGAAATAGTGATAATCAAGTCAGGTCTGTGTAAATCATAGATAACAAGATATAGAAAAATCATCTGAATATAGTAAAATAATAATTGATTGAATGATGAAATAATACTACTGATAATTATACTGATACAATTGCAGCTAAAATAATGATCATAATAATCATTATAACTGCAGATTAAATTTCTGTAATGTATATTTGTAACTTTAAAGATATTTAACCTTTCCTTTCCTGAATGCTTCAAAAACAAATGTCTCCTGTGGCCCATATCACTTTAACAGCAGCCTCAGGGTTGTAACTAAAACCTTTTAAAAGTGGCTTAGTCGTCACAGTTATTTTACCTAACGTTTTCAGCTTACACTCGATCTCTCTATATTTGTCATACCAACAGCTGATATCGATGACATGAAGATCTGTTACGTGCTTTTGGACGGGAGCAACGCCACAAGTGATATCTTCTACTTCTCTGTCGAAGACAACGGTAAGAATCCTTTAATATATCACACTTGTGTGGGGTGACACCAAAGCAGGGCCAGTTACTGAAGAATCATGTGCCTGAGGGCTGTCCTCAGACTTTATCGGCCTTTTAATGGCTTCTTAAAATTGAAGCTTCCTGCTCTCTGTCAATCTCCAAAGTGTTTGCATCACAAAGACTTAAGGCAGTTGGCCATGACTGACACCCAGTATAGAAACGCCATCTCTTTATGCCCAACTGGAAGGGGTGGCAGGTTTAAAGGAAAGGGGTCAAAGGTGGCTTCAGCCAAACACTGACTCTGGGTTGGTAAAAGTGAAAGAGGTGGTATTACCTCATGCTCTAAATTTTATTGTTAAGGGACAATAGAATTGCTTCTCAGAGGGCACTTTCAAATTTTCTTATTCATCCCCCTTTCCTCCTGCGCTTTAGGTGTGAAATTTGTGGAGGTATTTGAGCTTTTCAGTCACTACTTTTACTTGGAATCAGTGACATGCAAATGGTGAATGGTGTCAAACACTTTTAGAAAGGAACAATATTGCTTGTTGAAATACTGGGAATTTCTTCATAACCCTGTCAATGAATTCAATTAGCTTCACATGAAGAGATTTATTTTCTTTGTCTCTTCCTTCTGCAACACAACAGTACTTTACATATAAAATTAAATCCACTACTCTCACTTACTCTTACATATTATATTTCCTATAGTCCCTTGTCATAGGAGCCTCACTTGAAAAATGTTGCAACTGTCTACAGGCATAACGTGAGTCTAGTGGTCTTCTCAGTTTAACATATCTATGAACATGTTCTTATCCAGTTTATCCTAAAGAACTCTCTTAAATGAACCAGCTATGCGTGGTGCAGACATCCTGGTTTAATGTATAAGCTCCTGAGCCTGTCACCTCAAATTTTTATGTAGATTTACATGAACAGCATTACAAATATAGCAAATGCAAAAGCAATAAAATATGAAACAGGTGTCCTTTGCTATTTTAGTATCAGCTGTAAAAAACAAAACGAGATTTGGAAATGCAATCAATGTGGCAGGGAAAGTTTAGTCTATAATTATGCTGGATTGAGGGGCCGTGTTACAGATTACACCACCATCAGGACCAAGAGAAAACAGGATTTGGAGGATGTGTCTTTTTGTCAGATTACTGTCTTTTTCTCTGCAAAGTGAAGCCTCTTATTAGCTTCAACTGGATCCCAGTAATTAGCTCTTTCCTCAGACTGTAAATGAAGTAGGTGATCATTTTAAATGAGGGTCAGTTCCCTTTGACATTGACTGAAATAGATAAAACAACCATGATTTAATATTCACTGTCCAGCTGTATTGTGACCTGTTAATCTGCCTATAGTAAAGTTGGTCAGCTTTTCTATCTTAAGTGGACGTTTACCCACAGGAAGTGAACACAAAGGCTTCAATTAGCTAAACAGTCCTCTTTCTGTTTGCTTTCATACATTGTTTAATCTTCCAGCCAACTCAGCTGAACCAGGTGCAGCAGTGCAGGCTGGGACATAAAACACCTTCAGTCCACACTACACCATGCATGCAATTAATACCATAAATACTCCTTTTATCACCTAAACTGGTAAACATCACCAGTACAAACAAGAAGCCCCCCACACAAACAAACACATACACAAAGACACCTGGAAAAAGATCAAATAACAGAGAGAGTGATTTAAACCAACTAGCGAATCACTAATGTGAAGTGTTGATGGGGTGACACCTGGAGGAGGTGGCACTATCCTGAACATGTAGGGACCTGCAGGTGGAGAGCACACTGATGGCCAGCCTATCTGCCTATAAATCTAAGTCGGTAAGCCGTTTGTGTGAGAAGGAAAACTCCCAGTCATTAGAGATTTGCACCCAAGATTATCCCCTGAAACGGGTCCTGGCCAGCAGCTTTTTCCCTAATCCTAAAGGAGTACTTCACCCTTTAAATGACCATTCGTATCTTAATTACTCACAGTGAATTCTTGAAGAAAAAGTTTTTCCTGCATGCATCCACAGTGAACAGAGAATTAATAAATGGCAAAAAAAAATTAAATCCTTAAAAAAGTGAAGCTAATGGCGACAGCATTTGCCAACAACAACTAACCTCAAAATCACAACACAATCAGATGTGCTCATTACTTATCCAACATAACGATATTCAACAAAACGCTCCTCATCATTTCCACTTATCTGATTATTTATATTTTGTATATTATTCATGGAGCATGACCCCAACACACGTTTTTCACAGTGCATGTACTCGTACATTATCTTGTGACAATAAAGCAATGAAATGAGTTTACACAGATTGGCAGAAGTGTTTTAAATAGGACGACTTTGGCAAAAATGCTTGTTTTCAGGAAGCACTGAACATACAACAAATATGATACAATAAATGAGCCTTGGGATATACCCGATGAGCTAGGTGAGAGTTTGAAACACTGATTTTATTGTAGTATTGCTCTTTAATCAACTTTACTTCAACTCATAATGGTATCATGTAGGACAGAAAAAAAGTTTTCTTCAAGTTCAAAAAATTATATAGAAAGTGTTGCTTTCAATTGTGAATGGAATTGAATATCTTATTTTCCAAAAACCAAGAGAAATATTTGCTCCAAAACCATAACAAGTGATCATATTTCATAATTTCAAAGTTTGATATTGATTCCAAAAACTTTGAGAAGTCACTCAGAGATAAATTTGAAAAAAAAAAAAAAAAGTAATGCATCTCCAAAACTACTCAGCTCAGTAAGTATAACACAGTGTGACCTCACTTCAGGAAACACCCCTCAGATGTGCTGATACGGGCAGCTGCTCAAGGGTTAGCAGCCTTAAAAAGGTACCTGCCACTACATGCACCACACTCATGCATCCCTATCAGTCAAGAAAACACACACATACACAGAAATAATCAGCGACCAAATCATTAACATGTCCCTGTGGAGTACTGTAGCATCTTGGCGTACCCTATAGGCCTTCAACTTGCATGTCACATGTATGTTTCTGTGTGTAAGTATAGAATGTGCAGATACCCTGAGATCTTTATCAGGAGCTTGAATCTGTGTCTGAAGTTGCAGTAGTGTGTGTGTGGCCAGGCACAGCTGAAGTGTGTGTGTTAGTGAGAGGTCAGGAGTGTACATTAAGTTTCACACTGAGAGACCTGCTGGTCAGCGGTTAAATTCCAGACACTGAGTTAGTGTCGCTCTTATCAAGTCCGAACACATCAGTGATGCTTTTTGGCTCATCAGTTCTCTGCAGAAATGTTTGAGAGGTGCATTAATCATTCATGTAGCAGATGAAAGTGTTTTGTGAACCTTAGGAAGGTGGAATGCTAAGTCATAAGGGATTTTAATTTGTCATTAAATGTACTTGTTTTATCAAGAGTTTTAATTTTAGCATTATCTTGGAGAAATTTGGGAATTTTTTGATGGAAATGTGACTATAGTTGCATTTTCTGTTTT
>JAOWBC010001255.1:11180722-11206342 GCA_028566105.1 Hypoplectrus providencianus | reverse complement strand
GGTTAATGAACATGGTGTTTTGGCTCAGGTTAATTTGTAATATCTTCCTGTTCTAGAGCCCATCATCCGTTTCTCGGAGATCAAGTACAGCGTGCGTGAACCTCAGGTCAAAGGTGACTTAGCCATAGTTAAGATTCCCATCCTGCGGGTTGGAGACACCTCCAAGGTCTCAGTGGTGAGGGTGCACACCAAGGATGGCTCTGCGACCTCTGGAGAAGACTACAACCCCATGTCAGAGGGTAGGAACCTGCTTCAGTGGCTGCAGTGCCACGTCATGTGGATTTACACTGAAGATATTTATTCTTTTTGCTCACTATACCATCTCTGTTTCAGATGTTGAGTTCAAGGAGGGTGAGAAGGAACACTTTGTGGAGATCGAGATCCTCTATGACGGTCAGCGAGAGATGAGAGAGGCCTTCACTGTCCACATGAAGCCCGATGACAACATGGTGGCTGAAATACAGGTGACCCAAAGGTTACACAGCACATACGCACAAATAAATATAAACCGGTGGCAAGTCCTACATTTGCACACGTACAGTGCTGCATATCTACACACGTGAGCATGCGCCCCTGTCATGTAGGCTGTGTTAAAAAATAGCCAGGCAGCAGCTGGCATTGCTGTCAGCACGCCTGAACCACAGAGTCTTATAAAAAGCTTTTCCCTCTGGAATGAGATGCTGAGGGGAATGTCCCGGCAGAGCCAAACAGCAGACAAACCTATAAACAGAACCGTGACATTCTACCCATATACTCCACTTCAGACATGCACTGCTCACATGACTAATTCAAACGTGTTTTAAGGAAGAATTGTGAAAGCTAGTTATACTATGACAGAGGGAATAATGAAGTATAAGATCTGCTAATTTTGTTGCCTTTATGTGGCTTTTCTTTTTGCACTGAACCAAGCAAAGGCAGGGAGTCGTTTTAGATGGCACACTGACATTCCTGGAGCAAAAGAGATGTTACATATGAACAACAGCATCATTATCAATTGTATGGGACCAATCCACATATCCAGTCAAGAAAAATGTATTAATCAAACCCCTAAACTCCACCTGACCTGAAAACAGTGTCCATGTCCATTTAAGTTGAACTTTTAGAGAGACTGTGAACTGTGGAAACATGACTTGGACTCAAGTCAAGTAACACATTGGATGACTTTCAATTCAACATGACAAAATAAAAAAGACTTGGACACCAATGACTCGCTAATTTACTCGACCCTTTCGCCTCAAAAATACTTGTCACCTTCCCCCAAACATAAAGATTCAGAAAGTATGTTATTTAAGAAGTGTGCCACAAATAAGTCTGTTTCCTGAATAAAATAATAGTAAAACTATTCATTCCCAGAAAATAATTTCCAGATCAAATTTACTTGAATCATCCAGTCAAGTTACAAAGAAAACCTGGTAGAAAAAAAAGGCAAACTATCAAAAAAGCATTCATGATTTCAAGACTCAACATTTAGGACTTGGAACTTGAGTACAAAGACTAGTGACTTGTAACTTGCCACCTCTGGTGTCTAAAGTTGACGACCAGTTAACCATGCTCATCCTCTTCTCTCCAGATGAACAAGGCCATTGTGTACATTGAGGAGATGGACAGTGTTGCAGACGTCACCTTCCCTGCGGTGCCTCAGGTCGTTTCCCTGCTCATGTACGACGACACAGTCAAAACCAAAGACAAGCCCCACCCGCCCAACGGATACCCTGTCGTGTGTGTGACGGTGAGTGCAACGCTACAACAGAGCCACACACACCTTCAGACCTCCTTAATTCCTCACCTACCATCATGTCATGTCATCCCTTTCAGGCTTGCAACCCAAAGTACCACGACTTTGACAAAACCGGATCCATCTGCTCTGCTGAGAACATCAACGACACTCTCACTCAGTACCGCTGGATGGTCAGCGCCCCGACCGGGTCGGATGGAGTGACCAGCCCCATGAGGGAGGTGGACACGAACACTTTCTTCACCAACACCAAGTCCGTTACTCTGGATTCCATCTACTTCCAGGCCGGCTCAAGGGTTCAGTGTGCTGCAAGGGCCTTCAATGCCAACGGAGATGCTGGTCTGGAGCTGTCCAGTCCCATCGCTGTCATCAGCAAGGAGGAGGGTAAGTGAAGGATGATGGGACAGCAGCAAATGTTTATTTAGGATGGAGTTCCTCATTTGACAGGCTTGTAACTCTTTGCAGGTATGTGCCAGCCTCGTATCCAAGGCACTGTTGGAGCCGAACCTTTCTCTGCTAAGATCCGCTACACCGGACCAGATGACCCAGACTTCCCTAACCTCATAAAGCTGACAGTCAATATGCCTCACATGGATGGTGAGCACACACGTGTTGCACTAATTAACATGCAGTTTTTAATGGTTATGAATCTTGACAGAAAATTAACAACCTCTTCACTCCCCTCAGGCATGTTACCAGTGATCTCCACAAGACCTCTGTCCAACTTCGAGCTCACCCTGAGCCCAGACGGCACACGTGTGGGCAACCATCGCTGCTCCAACTTGCTGGACTTCAACGAGATCCAAACAGGACACGGCTTCATCACCGACGCGACAAAGAACCCTGAAATCATCGGCGAGACTTCTCCCTACCAGTACAGCCCAATCATGCGCTCGGCCAACTCTCTGCGCTTCTACAGGAACCTCAACCTGGAGGCCTGCCTCTGGGAGTTCACCAGCTACTACGACATGTCCGAGCTGCTGAATGACTGCGGAGGCTCCATCGGCACTGACGGTCAGGTAGGACATAGTGCATGAAGGAGGAAAATGCAGAGAATTAAACATTGTGGAGGCTTGGTTACGCCAACAGTTTTGATCGGTTGATTCTTTCACAGGGTTAAAGTAAACCCGATGGTAATTTTCTAACGATTTTTTTTTACACGTTTCTTGACTATAAAAACCCAAAAAGCAGATCATTGTAGCTTGTTACACACAAAAATTTGACTTTGGAACAACCATGCATTTATTGAACTTTAAATAAATAAATAAGAATTAATTATAATAATGATTGAATGAATTAATTACTTGGGGAAACTATTAAATTGAAAAAAAAATTGACTTTAAGTAGCAGATTTAAAAAAATGAAATAAAAATACACATTTATATATAAATATATTTAATTTATTAAATAATGCAAGTAGTACACACAAGTGTAAAAAATACATTTAAAAAGTTCTTTGTTGTTCCATGAAACTTCTACATCCTATTGAAGGCTCCTTAAACACATATTTACACACATATCCATAACAACACATTTTTTTTTACATTATTTAACAGATTTCAATCAGTAACATAATCAAAAGAGGTGAAGCTGGATTTTTATCTTTATTATCTTGTTTAAATAATAGTTTGAAGCTAAAATTGCAACTGAAAATTTTAATTAAATGTATTTAATATATTCAAAGAATATCTTAAACCATGGAAATTAATTAAATTCAGTGCCTATAATGTCCATGACAATGTCTGATTTGTCTCTGTAGGTGCTGAACCTGGTCCAGTCCTATGTCACCCTGCGTGTCCCTCTGTTTGTGTCCTACGTCTTCCACTCTCCCGTGGCTGTGGGAGGCTGGCAGCACTTTGACCTGCAGTCGGAGCTCAAACTCACCTTTGTGTACGATACAGCCATTCTGTGGCAGGACGGCATCGGAAGCCCACCTGAGGCTGAGCTACAAGGCAGGTGTTTCTAGACAGGCTGCTTTCCTTTAACGGTGCTTATAGTCCATTTTCTGGAACATTGTTCTCTGCTCTCATAGGTGCCATGTACCCAACAAGTATGCGCATAAATGAGGAAGGACGTCTGGTGGTCAACTTTAAGACGGAGGCTCGCTTCAGGGGACAGTTTGTCATGTCCCATCCAGGTAAGAGGGTGGCACATACACACACAAGACTCAAATGAAAAAAAAAAACATGCACATAGTAGTCTCTATGATGTCACCCATTGGTTTCTGAAAACATTGCTAAAAAATGTTAGTCCTGACAGCACTTGCCACATGCTTAATTATACAAAACTTAACCTTAATATAATTTAATTACATGGAAATTCACCTCTGTAAGATTATAAACTGAAATTTTGCAGTAGAGAGAACTACTTTTTTGTATCAGGCTGTAAACCTGTGTATTTCTCCTGTAAAGTCCAGCATTTTAACATGGGAGTCTATGAGGTTTGGCTCTCTTCTGGAGCCAGCCTCAAGTGGCCATTTGGGAAACTGCACTTTTAGGCTGCATTCACTTCATTTTTGTGGTTCAGAGGTTTCTGCTCGCCCTAAACCCATCCAGTGAGGTCATTCTATCCAGCGCCCTCCTATTGGATTACCCTGTGGTTGATGTCCTCTCTTCAGCTATTTCTGGAGCTCTACATTGGGGGTCCTTTCTGTGTGAAAGTGCCAGAGGTCATTTCAGCAAATGTCAAAATGACCCTTCAGCGTTTACAGTTAGGAAGCAAGTGGCACAAACAATGCAGAAGGTCACTCTTAAAATAAAAAGGAGACACTGTTACAGCAGTTTGGACGAAGAACAGCTCCAAAGATTTATGACCATGTTCATGTTTGTTTTCAGGAACCAGCGTGTCATCCATGGTGATGTGTGCTGACCACCCGGGGCTGACGTTCACTCTGTCACTGGTCAGGACTGAGCCCACTTACAACCAGCCCATGCAGCAGTGGAGTTTTGTCTCTGACTTTGCTGTGAGTTGATACACAATCAAGCTCACCAGCAGCAGTAAACTGGTCATAAACCTCACAAAGAGTCTTAACATTGTTTCTGTGGGACCTCCAGGTGAGAGACTACTCTGGAACCTACACCGTGAAGCTGGTCGCCTGCATTGCGTCTCCCAATGGGGAGTTCAGCATCCCTCCTGTCTGCCACCCAAGAGAGCCGCTTACATTTGACATGGACATTCGCTTCCAGCAGGTTAGTGTTGATATTCAGCTAAAAGGTATATTAATTCTGAATTCACAAGTCATGTCTAAAGCAAGAACAGATGTTTTTCAGATGAGAAACATCTGAAAGATCAGACTTTGCAGAGCAGTTACATTTGTCTGGAAACATTTACACTATTTAACTATTTTCTTGTTAAAGAGAGACACTACAGGTGAATAGGGTATTTTTTTTTTAATACTAAACTTCCCCAGACTGTTTTTTTACATAAACAAAACATTTTTTGTAGTCATCTGAAATGTTATGATTGCACATGAAAATGATTTGTTAACTCAGTAAATATGCACTAATTCGCATTTATTTCTGTACACAAATGTGAACATAAAACCAATTCCAAGGTGTTTTTTATTACACTGTATATAAGATGTAACGTTTTTTTTTATGGGATATCTACTTATTTAATTTCATACATCAGAAAATACTATCAATTTCAATTTTCATCATGTTTTTAGGAACAAAATCTTGTTAAATCAGAATGGACATTAAAAATGTATTCCATTCTTCATAGAAATATTGGGAGAAAATTACGATCACGCTTGTTCTCTACTTCAGGTGAGTGACCCGGTTGCAGCAGAGTTCAGCCTCAACACTCAGATGTTCCTGCTGTCCAAGAGGGAGCTGTGGTTGTCTGATGGCTCCATGGGCTTTGGAGAAGGGACTGATGCTGCCTTTTCAGAGGGTATCACAACACTGCCACCTCGTGGATATAAGCAAACATTACAGCTAAAGCCCATTAACCCTCTGAGGACCCCACGTTATAGTCCACTTTAACCTTTCATGTGTTCTTTGCTTCAGGCGCCACGATCTACGGCCGTGTGATGGTGGACCCTGTCCAGAACCTGGGTGACTCCTTCTCCTGCAGCATTGAGAAGGTTTTCCTCTGCACTGGAGCAGACGGCTACGTTCCCAAGTACAACCCAACCAACAAGGAGTACGGCTGCCTGGCAGACGCTCCCTCTCTGCTGTACAGATTCAAAATCCTGGTAAGATGCAAAGAACCTCAAGGATGATAGATAAAGCCTTTACTGGGCAAAGAACCGTAGTGGGTCTAAAATAGGGTCCCCTTGCCTCTCCATGAGGTCGTAGAACCACATGGATTTCACAAAGCTCAGTGAAAATCAGACTCTGTCACAGATAGCAAGACCATGACATCTGACAAATCAGTAAAATATCAATTATTTGATAATAACTCAGTTTACCTCAATTTGCAAAAAAAAAGTCTTTAAACGAGGGGCCTATTTAAGTCTACGGTGTCGTGGAAGGCAAAACAAGTGATGGTTACTGATTTCTGAATTCTGATTTGTGTGCTGTTCTGCAGGACAAGGCCCAGCCAGAGACTCAAGCTTCAGCATTCGGTGACGTTCCTTTCAAAGCCACGCTGGCTCAGGACACACCTGGAGGTCTGCCTTTGGTCAGACAGCCAGGATCAGACGGCTTCACACTCTCCTCATCTCCACTTTTCCAGGTCTGTATACCTTCATCGCCTCTAAATCACCCCTGTAGATGACCTCATCTCATTAATATATAAGATCATCTAATAATAATGCCAAAGAGGTTTGTCATTGTTTTACTTTTTTTTTTTTTTAAACTGTTACAACAGAAACCCCAAATATTCATAAATAGATTTGTGGTTTGAAATTCAGTTGAACATTTCATTTCATGTCATTGTGACCCGTAAGAAAAGGCAAGTAAAAGAGCTTTAAGACTACACGAGTGGTAACAGTGCTGACTGTGGATCTGTCCTTCTATCTTCTGCAGGTGGCTGCTGGTCGAGAATGGTTCATCCACACTATCTACATGGTCCGCTCCAAAGAAAACGCCAACCGCAACATTGGCAAGCGAAGTTTGGAGTATCTGCACCACAGCATTACCTCTGTAGAGCAGCCAGAGACCTCCAACGTGGCCCCCCACCGTCAGCGCCGTGCCGCCCCTGCTTTCTCTGACTCCGGCGTGGCTCAGGACATCGGGATTGAAAACAACCGGGGCACCAACATCCAGCACATCGCTCTGGACCGAGCAGACCGCATGGTGGTCAGCCAGCGCCAGCCCTGGTCCCCCAACCGTGACTCCCACCTGGACCGCCCCCTGCTGGAAAGTTCTGGCAGAGAACTGGCTGACACCTCCACCCTGCCCATGATAGTGGGCCTCGCAGGTCTGATCCTCCTGGTTTGCCTCATTGCCACCATTGTCATCCTGCTGATGCGACGTAAGAGGAGGGAAAAGAAGACCCAGTTCCCTCCGTATGCCACCTCCTCTTCTTCTGCCTACAGCGGCTACAGCCACAGCCCTGCGGGCATGTGGAGCACCTCAGACAACTCTGAGGTCTAGAGGTGGACACCCCTCCACCTCAAACCCCTGCCCCCTGTTAAAAAGACTATGATAGTCTCCTCCACCATTGTGCCTTCAAAGCCCAACTCCGGTAGCACTGAAAAGAGCCCAGTACGACCTGCGGACAGCATAATGTCAGTGCCTGGGGCCTACATGCAGAGGACGCACCAGAGATTTTGGAGGCTTTGTGCTCTCTGATGATGGTGAGCTCTTTCTGTAATGTACTGTAGGTTTTTGCCTTTTTTGCAGCCCGTTTTGAATCTTGGATGTACGAAGAAAGCCCCTCCCCTGCTTCAATGGTTGTAAAGTTGTAAAATATCTCGCTTTATCCCATTTGCAAATGCATGGAAATCCCAATTTAGTAAAATGTTATTTTTTCATGTATTAAAAGGCAAAGTTGTTTTGAATTTCATACAAGAAAATTATTTTCTATGTTCTTCCCTTAAAAGATACCTACCAAGTTTTGTATTACTGTAATTCACTGTGTTCATTACTTTGTTTTGTGGAAAGTAGAGCAAAATGGACTGAATGTTGAAGCTGACCTTAATGAATGATAATGTGATAAATGATTTTAAGCATTGATATTTCACTGTTGTGCTTTAAAAAGCATACAGTAAACCTGCCCACTGCTGAGTAACAATACCAATATGGTATAATTGAAAGGGATTGTAAATGTCATTTTAGTCTTTTGCGAATGCAGACATTTTTTTTCATTTTTAACTTTTTTTTTCAGGTCCATGTGGCTGAAATCAGATGCAAAACTATCTGTGTACATATCAATGTAGGACTATGAAAAAGGTATTACTACACCCTGGTGAAACTTGAAAAATTATGAACTATACGTCTTTCTGGTTTGTTGATCAAGTCCTGAAAAAAAAAACAAGTGCAGTATAAACGTTTTAATTATTCTTCTACAGGTGACAGTATATTTTAATGTGCCAATTGTTAGTGGACTGTTGTGGCTTATTAATTTTGTGTCAATATCAAGAGTTTGGATGTATGTACACTTCAACTGCCAAATATAAATGTCCTTTTTTGAATTTGTGTTTTATTTACCAGCGTGAACACCATCTTTTAAAAAACAGGATGTTTATTTGTGATGTTCAAAAAGACATTTTCTACTTCACATAGGAAGATAAAAGTACAGATGTTTTCTCAAAAATAAAAAGGGTACATATTTTCTCGAGCAATGGAATGTGGTACAACCAAAAGGCATAAATACATTTATTTCAATTAAGTACTAGTAAAAAAAAAAAAAAAAAAACTAGCAAACAAAAGACTAAACCAGCACAGCTGCAGTGTTTAGGTAAGTGACAACAAGGCTTGTAAAAGGAACACTTCCTAAAACCTAACACAAAGAGGTCAGTCCACCGGGGGCGTTTTACACAGTGCATTATCACAGCCTGCAAAACAAACACAGACACTAGGATTAACGATACCGGAGCTGGCTGCCGCCCTCGAGTTCTGACACTCTACACAGTCGATCAAAGCAATAATCAGCTTTACAACTTGAGCTTTTTTCTGCGTCCACGGCCATCTGGGATTGCATCGGATTTCCGTTTCTGGGCCTGCATAAGAGACAACAGTAGAAAAGACTTAACAAGCAGCAATGTAAAGTTCAATATGGAGTATCTATAGAGTCAAAGTGCCGAGTTTCATTGAACATCCGGCCTGATTTGTTGTAGAGGATTAGTGCAGCTTTTTAGGGGAACATTCAAGCATTTTCAAGAAATCTCAGTCTAAAAAAAAAGTATCACCATATCTAAATTCTTTTTATGAATGCAATTGCAAAAAACCTTATAGAATTTAATTACACCTATCCAAATCAATGTTTATTTACACTTGCTTTCTCATTTAATGATGTAATGCCTATTTGTCACTAGATTAGCTTGTTGAGTGTGAGACACCTAGAGACAAATAAATATTGTGACAGAATTCTATTATTTTAAATACTTGAGATGTTTTGGTTTATCTGAGTCATTGATGAAAAACAGATTTCTTGAAAATCGAGGCTTTCTCCAGGAAATAATTCAAATCAGGCTTATTTCTAACCTTGAACACACAAAAGGGTTAAAAGTAAGCATGACATTGTTGTAATGTATTTCAAAATAAGGAATATCAAAAAGGCTTGTTCTGAAGCTCTGTAATTGCATGAGCTCTGGTAGGGATGTATTTCAAAGAATACCCAGTTTAAAAATAACACTGTTTGGAATCTGAACAACTCAATTAGGATCAGTTGTGGCTTTCTTCTAGTAACATTAGATAGATTTTAAACTTACAGAGCCGCTCTTTGGGCCGCGTTTCTTCTTCTCTGCCTTCTCCCTCTCCTCCAGCTCCATGTTCTCTCTCTCTATCAGTGTAATTAGGGTGTTACATCTCCTCTGGAGCTCCTAAACACACACCCAACACAAATTACAATTTTTACAACATCAACACAAACACTGAGCTTAAAAACACAAGAGAAACTAGACAATGCAGCCAATGTTTACCATGGCAGTCCTGGATTTGAGGAACCAGTCAAAGCGGAACTGAGGCGAGTTGCGAATGCACTGACGCAGCTCGTCATACACGCTCTCCTTGTCGAAGCCCAGCTTGTGCAGCATGCAGATAAGGAAGCGGTCCTCCTCCTCTGTGTAGTTCTTGCCTTTGTTGGTACCATAGGAGATACGGAGCTGGTGGAAGGGAGCTTTGTAGCGACCAATCTAGGCAAGCAGATGAGAAGCATGTTGAGGGACTGTTAATTAATTAATCAATCAGGAAGAGCAGATAATGTGATGGAGAGACAATTAGGGGAACAGAGCAAGATTTAGAGTTTAAGTGTTTAACACAATGAGATAAAACTAATTAGGTAGTTAAAACAAGAAAATGGATAGCCAAGTGTTTGACAGCTGGGTACCTTTGAGTCCAGTGCTTTCTTGATGCTGATCCTTCTCTGGATCCTGGCCTCTCCTCTCTCTATCTGGGCCATGATCTTTTCTATGTCCTGCAGTTCATTGCAGCGCTCCCAGAATACAGCTAGAAGAACAATCGCAAACATTTAGTCACTAAGACATGCAAAGTAATCAAACATTTAGCAATAAAACACAGGACGTCAAATGAGTCTTTACCAGAATATTCCATGACTTCTTCTGGAGTTTTCCCCTCGACCTCTCTGGCGATGTTCTCAATGTCATCTCTTCCCCACTTCTCGTTGGCTTTGATAAACTGGTTGAAGTCTCGTTTGTTCCAAATAGTAAATCCCTGCAACAACGGTACGGTTATTAAAAAACACACACACACACACAACAGTCAACATCTAATGCACACAAAACATTTGAGAAATCTTTACTCAATTCTTCAACCACTTCTGCACTCATTGAACCCTTACTCAAATTATGCAGAGACTAAAATGTCTTGACACTTTACTTATGTAAAGGTCAGTGAATATCTCCCTAGGGTCCGCAAACTGTGTGTTGTGTGAGTGCATGAATTAAAAAAAAATATGCACAGCTCTAACTCTGTATAGATGTAAAAAAAACAACAACAACAAGAAAAGTGGCTCGGCCCAAGCTAAACAACAATATTCTTGACATGACAGAGGAAAGGCCAGAAATGTATAAACAGAAAAGCAGAAAAAGGCAACAGGAAAGAGAGGGATGGTGAATAATAGCTTCAAAAGCTGCACAGAATTGGTTTGCTTATTAAGTATATATAATCTCTCTCCATAATAAATTCCTCTCCAGTAAGATTTTGTAATTGTTGGCATATTGTGCAAATATTAACTGTAACTATTAGTAAAAATGAGTACCTGTTGCAAGAGGTTCTCCTTCTCCTCCAGCTCCTCCTCTGTGAGAGCCTCAGCTTCGTCGATCTTAGCCTGCTCCTCTTTCTGGACTTGGGCCGAATTTGGCATGTCTGGATTACGGGGAACCTGAAAAACAGCACAACAGATTAGACTTGAAGACATATTTTTAACTCTTTTCACATGTGTACAAATAACACATTTCTCATCAGAATAACATTTTGTACCTTGTAGCCTATGGTCTTCCTGTAGAACAGAATCTCCTTTTCTAGGAGCTCAAAAAGACGCGGAGGGAAGAACTGGAAGTCCTGGACATTCGGCTGCTTGGGAGGACGAGGAGCCTGGGAAATTAAATCACACACGTAAACATTAAGCCTCAGCCAGGAATAAGAGCAGGGTAATTACACATTCTTTAACATTAATGGCTTTTATCCTCGGGGTGTTTTACAGTGGCTGCTCCCTACCTTTGGTGCTTTGGGCTCACTGACTCGCAGAGCCTCTCTGAAGTAGGCGTCCACAGCGTAATTGGCTTTCCTTTCTCTCTTGGGTGGCTCAATCCAGTTGGTAATGACCTGAAGGAAGAAAGGAAACATGGTAAAGGCTCTTAAGTTTACGTTGATGGACCAACAAAAGAACACTGTTGTCAGGCCATTTTAACCTTCTTCTTCTCTCGATAATCTTCTCCCTCAAATGTGTACACGCTGCTGTTCTCTGTGTCCATGGTGAAGTTCCTCAGAGTGCTCTCGCCCAGCGATGACAGCTTCTCCTTCATCTCCATGGTCTGGCAAATGACAAGATCAGTGTTTATTAAGTGGCAAATTTATAAACCCGATGAAAAAAAAAACATTTTTGTCCTAATGCATGTGAACTCACCTTCCTTTCCCCTCTCTCCAGGATAGCGTCAATGTCATCATCTGTGATCTCGCTCTCTTTGGAGGCAAACACATGAGTGGCACCATGTCGGATGATGGACAGCATCTCATCCTTGCCCAGTTTGTTTGCACTCGGATCCACAAGTCTTCCTGTTGATCAAGCAGAGGAAGTATTATTGACAAATCTACTTTCTACTTATGCAAACCACCAGCTTTAAATCTCTTTATCTTGAAAAGACAGTAGAGAGGGGTTACCTTGCTGGATCACAATGGAATCCAGACGCAGCTTCATCTCTGCCCTCTCCACAATCCTCTCCTCCACTGTGTTTTCAGTGATGAAGCGGAAGACGCGTACCTGCTTCTGCTGACCAATCCTGTGAGCACGGTCCTGAAATGAAAAGATGAAATGACTCAACTGCCCTGCATCTGGAATCCACCCACCCTTCCCACTGTTATTTTTAGGTCAGGGACATTAGATTAAGTAAAGTTCCTACACCTTTCAAGTCAAATTCAAGCACTATAAGGCCAGTTTTTAAGCTTTTCCAGGCCCTTACAGCTTTGGTAAATAACACCCTCACATACAGTAATACAATTCAAAATTCGAAAATAAAATGAAAACAACAAAGACTTATGTTTCAAACCTGCCTCCTTTGTGTAAAATGGCTCAATATCCTACATACATTTGTGTGGTTCAGCACTTCAAAGTACGAACCATGGCCTGAAGATCGACTTGGGGGTTCCAGTCGGAGTCGTACAGGATGACAACGTCCGCTGTAGCCAGGTTGATACCCAGTCCTCCAGCTCTGGTGCTCAACATGAAGATGAACTTGGAGCTGTTGGGCTCATTGTAAGCGTTGATAGAGATCTAGAAAAAAAAAATACAGGATTTATCATCAAATGGTTTCTAAACCTATTATATGACATCTTCAAGATCCAAGCACCACACCTGTCTCTCCTCGTGCGGGGTCTGGCCATCCAGGCGGCAGTAGCCGTAGTTCCTCCACATGCAGTAGTCCTCCAAGATGTCCAGCACCCTGGTCATCTGACTGAAGATGAGCACACGAGAACCTGGACAGAAGGATTCAGCAGTCAGGGAAATGTAGGAAAAGCAACAATTCACAACTGTTTGATATAGTATTTACTGTATTGCACTATGGATGTGTTTCCCTTTATTTTGTCTGATCTAAGCTATGTAAAAGATTACACAAACACACTATATTTTAGTTCCCAAAAATAAAACAACAAAAAAAAAAGATTAGAGAAAATTAAAAACAAAAACACAAATTCTTAAATGTAGCAGGATTAATTTGATAAACTCGTATGTGTAATTGACTACTTTAAGATGGCTGAAATGTAACTATTTTCCCCACACAAACATGAATATAAAAAATCAGTAAGAGATAACGACGTTATTGTGCAGGAGATGTAAGAAGTCAAAATTGCATATAAAGATAACTCAAATAATACATTTCAATTTTCAAACTTAAGAAAAAGATTAACAGTTTCCATCAAAGTTTTGGGACTAAGCGGATAAAAATGTATAATTTAAAGAGAGTATAGTATATTACAATGTGCTACACGTTTGCTAATTCAAGTCCTTTTCTGTTTTTTTTTTTTAATAATCATATAATACAGATGTTGATAATTGTGATGGATGTTGGTTGTTCCTTAGAGAAAGTCTTAATTGCGTGTTTAAACAATTATAAATAACCTACAAAGGTGTTGTTCTGTTCTCCAGTGTCTTAATATTCTACATTTTAGTATCAGAAACCATTTCAGATGAAAATGATGAATGAATTTTCATATAGTTCAGTTACATACCCTGCTCCTTCATCTTGGGCAGCAGCTTGTCCAGCACCACCATCTTGCCACTGTTCACCACCAGGTGGAGGTCAGTGGTGTAGGGTGGACCAGGCTCGGCCCCATCAAACAGGTATGGGTGGTTGCAGCATTTCCTCAGCTGCATGAGAACGTTCAGCAGACGCATCTTGTCCATCTTACCCGCCGAGTTCAGAATGTCAATGTCCTTCATCAGGATCTTTGTGTACCTGATGGTTGTGACATGAGTTAATAATTACATACTAGTTTTCATATTTATTTGATTTAAAGCCGTTTTAATAAAATAGTTGAGGCCTGCTTACCACTCTCGCTGCATCTTACTCAGGCCAACATACATCTTGATCTCCTTTTTTGGGAGCAGAGTCTTCTCTACGTCAGCTTTTATACGACGAAGCAAGAAAGGACGCAGAACCTACAAGAAAAATGGACGGATCAAAACTGTGCTGAACCCAAATATCAGCAGCACGCATTAAGATAAACGGATTGAAATGAGTCAAATTCAACACTTACAGTGTGAAGACGCTCAACCAACTTGGTATCTCCCAGGCAGTTGTTTGTGTCAAACCAGGAATCAAAGTCCTTCGGGAAGAAACAGTTATTAGAAGCAGGAATTTTTTCTTCTAAACAACAGACTTTAACCACACTCATTATTCAAGCTTCAAAAGTCGAGTTAATATTCTGGTGAAAGTTCATGTTAATCTTGTCCATTATGAAACAATTCTAACCTCTGCTGAGTTGAAGACGTCAGGCAGCAGGAAGTTCAGCAGAGCCCACAGCTCGTGCAGGTTGTTTTGCAGAGGTGTTCCAGTCAGCAACAAACGATTTGTCGTCTTAAATTCTCGCACAATCTCTGATAGCTATGGGAAACAAATTGCTTCATCAGTAAATCATATAAAACACTGAATGTTTTTGGCTTATGTAAAAAGCATTGTTGTTGTTTTTTTATTCAGTGGTTGTCTGACCTTTGATTTCTCATTCTTGATTCTGTGGGCTTCATCAATGACCAGGTACCTCCAGTTGAACTTCTTGAAAACGGCCTTTTCGATGATGAGCATCTCGTAGGAGGTGACGCATACATCCCATTCACCAGGCAGCAACACATCTCTGATCAGGGCAGTCTAAAGAGAAAGCAAAAACATTTACGGTTCTGTGAGTGGAGATTTGAATGAACAACAACAAAATCAACCAGTTGTGTGATTATTAGTGCTGCTAAAGTTGGCAGTGGCTTTCAGTGACAGATTGTCCACTGAAAAAATTATCTAATGCATGCTGATGATAACTCTTCCGCCTCAGTTCTTACAGCAAGAGACATGGGGGGTAAAAAAAAAAATTTAATACACAATTTTGCTGAGATATACGCTACATACCATATATTATCCACATCCCCAAGGAAAGAGATGCAGTGATCTACAGTCGCGGTAAATAATGCTGAAACTCAAACTGGTGTAACTTTATATCAATGTGACTTAGCTCATCAGTTGTGATAAAAAATACTGACTATTCATTTATTGTGGATCAGGGTTTTAGTAATATGTACTGAAACCATAAGGCCAATAGAGTTTTTTAATTTCACACAAAACTTTTTAAGTGAAGTGTTGTAAATACTGCATTTCTTTGATCAACAAAGGCTGATTCTGCACAAAAAAAAAATTCTTGCAGTCTTGCGCAATTGCAGAATGAATAGAAGCTTGCTTTTTAACATGCTCCAATAAAATGCTCATTGTAAGTAAGTGAAGTCTAGAAAATGAGACGCATTGCAGAATATAAGAGTGTTTGCAGTTTCACTGAGCTCTTCTGAGACTCATCTCAGTGTCACACAGCCTACCCTCTGATCTCTGTCTCCGATCAGGCACACTGCACGGAGGGAAGGCACCCATCTCTTGAACTCATTCATCCAGTTGTAGAGGGTTGACTTGGGCACCAGCACCATGTGGGGACCGGGGATGTTCCTGTAGTGCTTCATATAACCCAGCAGGGAAATAGTCTGGAGAGTCTTTCCCAGGCCCTGAGAATGAGTGAAGAAGGAAACGTAAATACAACATTATTGTAGGATAAAAAACTAATAGTTATGACTCCTTTTCAAATGACGAGATAATAGCTTTGACTGTGAGAGAGTACTGACCATTTCATCAGCAAGGATGCCATTGATGCCATTCTCATACAAAGAGATGAGCCAGTTCAGACCACGGACCTGATAGTCTCTCATCTTTCCTGTTTTGATGTCTAAACGAGACAAAAAAAAAAAAGCATATTATGATCTCCTTTGCTCATCAAACACAAACACAAACACAATCACCACATTTCCAAAACCCAAATGACACAGATCTTTGCTTACAGGAGGGAGAGTCATCAAAGCGAGTGCAGACATTAGTGGTCTTGGTGCTTTCGTTCAGAAGCTCCTCATCCTCCTCCTGCTCTGTGCGGCGATGTCGGTTGCTGTAAAGCAGAGAAAAGAAACATTTGTTTATGATCACTTAGGGAGAAAATTTCCTGAAATTAAAAAATAACTCTGTGTGGACATATACTCACTCTCCAGCAGACAGCAGGTTCTGTTTCTCATCTTTTTTGATGCGAGGACGTCCTGGCTTCATCTTCAGGGGGGAGGTGGGCGTCTTCTGTGCAGCCGGTTGGATGAAATGAGCAAACAACTCTGTTTGCTTCAAAAGGTACTCAAATCTGTTGGTCCGGTCTGTTTGCTAAAACACAGGAAGATAGTCTTGTTAACTTATCGTCAAAGTACAGAATGGTGTGTCATGTGGTGAAAGCTGTAGTAAAAGTGTTCTTACCACTTTCTCCTCGTACCCCGGAGCAGAATCTTTATTCTGCGATGAAGAGGAGGAGGCATCTTGTCCATCAGCCCCAGCATCTGAAGAAGATTCTTTTCCAGCATCTGAAGAGTCTGACTTCTCCTGAGCAGGAAAAAAGTAAACAGAAACAGTCTTGTTTACCTTCATATGTATCTAACAAAAACAGACAGGAATAGACTTGACAAACTTCCAGCTGAGTCTCGACTCCACAGAGGAAGTAGAAGAGAGATACAAGATGGAAAAACTCTCAGCTATCATTGACTACATCTCCCAACCTGCCTTACATGAAACTTTAACACTCTTACTGCTCTAGGCAAGCCTTTTGTTTGTGTCCTGCCATCACCACCACTGTTGTAAGCTTGCAACAAATGCATTCCAAGTCAATTACAGTACTCAGTCTTTTGCACAACCACTTTTTTCATCATAATTCACACTCTTTGATTATGCTTATTACATGCTGTTAACCATGCAAAGACAAGACACTTGCAACCCAATTTAATTCCCGAGTGCATATATTGTATTTAATGAATCCTTTGCTCCTTATTTACCACTACATTTAATGTATATAGATGATGTATATATTATTTAGGAGGGCTTAAATTGTAAATAATACCAAGCATTTATTTTGTGTCTATCAAGAACTGAAGAACTATTCTCCTTCGGGGAAGAAATAGTAAACAGAAACATTCATGCTTATCCACATGTATCCACCAAAAGCAAACGGCTATTCATGTACTCAATAGCCATTTAAGATTACTTATTTATACTATAAGCCTGACCCTATAAATCTATGGTTTCAGTTTTGCGGGGAAACAATAGTTTGTTTCATAAACTTTTATTTTAACTATTAAGCCTAAGCTGCGCACTGGTACCCCAGTAACATTAATAACGAATTAAGTAAACAAAACATGCAACGGAGGGCAAGTTGCAGGCATGTGGCCCTTAACAGCAACAGCAGCAGCACCCCCCGGCTACTGAAGCCATTGCTGCGCTGTCCCACTGAAAACAAAGACGAAGCCGGGAAAGCTGTGCTGGACTGCTACTTTCATGGAGGTTTTCCACAAATCGGATCACAATCACAAGCAACTCACTGAGTAATTCTGACCAAAGAGTGAATAAAACACACGCTGCGGCTGTTCATATGATGATCAATGGGCTGCTAGCGGGGCTAAGCTAGTAGTGGGAGAGCTTACGAAACGGACTGGCCTTGTTGCTGCTCCCTGCTGTAACGCTAGCGTCAGTCCCTGGTGAATGGGACGGAGCTGTTGTTGTCGTGAGCTAATGATAGCGACGCCGCGGCTAGCGAACTAGTTAGCCGAAACAGCCCGTTTTCACATCGATAGAGTGAAAGTTTAGCTCGGTGGAACAACATGGACAAGTGGGTCGGATCCGGGAGGGTTAAGAGTTTGAGACGTTGGCGGAGGATCTATGAGATTATGTCCACAAAGCTGAGAGAAGACAATACCCATTTTGAAACATCTTACCTCCGCTCCCCCGGCTTCTTCAAGTTCAGTTGGCTCTTCCCGCTGTTCCACGCAGTTTAGACTTTCGGACATTTTTTATCGAATTTCCTCTTCAATTCGGGTATATCGTCCGTTATATGGTGCCTGGGAAGATCCCGTATACGAGCCGTTGAAGATTTTCCGAAGTTTCTCGCGTTAAATGAGAACTACCCGATTGTTTATAATGAAAGACACACCGGTTGGTCGCAGGCAGCACGTTCCCGCTAGCAAGGTTTTCTCGGGCACCCGCGTTCTCAACGCCGCCGCCGCCGCCAACGTGTTTGCGCGTTATCGCGAGACTTGGTTGTGCCGCCTTAGGTGGTTGCCGGAAATTTTGCTTTCTTTTCAGTTCATCCTCTTTCTGAATTTGCTTGTGTAGCTACCCAATACAGTACATTTGATCAAAACAATCAGAGTGAGTAGGGTCTGAATAATGAAATATTGCCATTAACTGAATATACATACTTGACAAATGTTTAATTAACACCAAAAATTTATATTGTCACAAAACCATGGATCACACATCCAATTCAACACTGAAAATGCTGCACCTTATATAAAAAAAGTCTCCACAAATATTCTGTTTTTCTATTATTATAAACAGCTATTATGTAATTAAGTAAAGCCTAAACCATGTTACTTTAATTAGATAACACTTCTGTTCACACTTCATGTTATTGGTTTATTTAACTTAATTAAGTTTATTGTCTGATTACATAATTTCATTAAATGTAAGATATAATAAAATACAGCAAGTAATTAACAGAATAAATTAAATATTAGATGGATGGAAGGTATATTGCAGGAATAACAAAAATCTTCAAGTATATTTTACGAAAACTATTTTCCTCAGTAAGAAGCTTGCTGGAACATACTTGGTTTGGTTAAACCAGACCACACTGTCATCCTAAAACAAAAAGAAGTCAGTGCATAAATCCCAGAAAACCCTTAATTTTGTTGAGTTCCTCCAGGCCGAGATGAACGAGGGGTGTATGAATGCACCACATGAACCCTACAGAAACATATCAAAAGTCTCAAAATATCTTAATAAGAATCTAGTTCAATTTGTCTCTTTTGATTCAACATGTTCAAGACATTTTGTTTCGAGAAAACACTGTTTTTAACATCCATACTCGAAAACTGCATTGCAGGCAGCGTTAAGACGAAAATGTCTTCACACAAGGGTCCTACCAACTTTTCTGTCCATCGGAATGACGTCGATGAACGGGTAATCAGCTGATACTGAGCGATGAAATGAACCAAAATAAATCGGTTTTATCTGTCAAAAGACGGGCTACATCTACCGACAAGTGAAGATATCCTGGGCCAACATAGTTGACATGCTGTATTTGGGTGAGTACTGATAGAAGAGCTCATGTATCGCGTTGACGGACAACGGTATTTATGCTAAGTCAGTGGAACCAAACGTTACTCAGCTAACTGCAGGCCTTTGTGATGGCTTTGTTCGTTTTTTGTTGTCAGTGGGTGTCTTTAACAACTGACGCCATGAACCGAGAAAACCGACTTCGTTAGTTAAATTGTATTTAACAACCAAGCCATATTTTGAATGCCAACAGTGTGGAAATATATCCGTTAACCGCTACAGTTAGCGTTAGCATGCTAGCCGCCGCCTGTTTCCACACACAAGCACAGTTAATGGCTGGTCACTCTGCTGAAGCGTCGAGATAAGAGGAAAACATCAGGTTTAAAGTCAAGTTAAACGCGTATAATGAACTGATTATTTCATTTTAGGGGGCGGATAGTCCATAATAGTTGAACTGAAGACATTTATACATGCTTTTTTCGCTTTTTTTTTAATTGAGCTTTATATATATATATATTTATTGGTTTATTTTCTTTACAATCATTTATTGTTATTTATTTGTATATCCGCTTAATTAAATGTACTTTAACTGTTATTATGATCATTTTTATTTACTTATTTGAATCCTTTAACGTAATTGAATCTGTTTAAACTCTTGGTCTTCTCTTGATTTGCTAATTGTATATTAGTCTAATATTGTTTTTCTATTGTTGCATCTTATATTTATAATTTAATCTTGTAACCTTTTTTGTCCTTCTCTGCTTTTTTTGTATATCAGTATAGGCCTAGTTCCTATTCATGTTTTCATTAGTGTTTTCTTCAATTAGGTGTTACAATAATAGTAATAATAAAAAGTAACAAAGTAACAAATAACAAGAAAATATTATTATAATTTATAAACATTCTAAGTTTTATTTAATTGATTTAATCTTTTTTTTTAATTTTTTTTTTTTATAACCACTAATGCCATGTGTTTTATTAAGCTATGTCTTTTAACGTTGCTTGGCTAGAATGAGGCTTAGTCTAAAGATAAATGTGTAATAAACAAGCTATTTTGCTGGTTTTCCATGAATAAATTAAAAATTGTACGGAAAAAGAAATATTTTACAAAAATAAATATCAAGAGAAATGAATTTACAACAATTTCTAAAAAAAAAAATGTATTTGTAGTAAAAGTAATTGTAAACTGGCTTTTTGATTGTATCATTATACCACCCTCTATTTTACATCAATAGAGATAAAACACCAGTTTGTCGTTCCATTCTATGGTTGTACTTGGGTTGAACTTAATATTTGATAACTATGTTTGGCTTCTTTCCAATATTTTTCATTACATTAAAGTCTTATGCACTGCATGAATGTGCACAAAAACATGTAATTCTGTTGTTATATTGTATGATACTTTCTTTTAAATCATATGAAGCCAAGTGCTCAATAGTCACCTCACTGTGAGGTCTACGAGCTTGAAATTCCAGTTGCAGCACATTTATGCTTAGAACTCATTGTTTACCTTTGAATGCTGACAGTCTGGATACTCACCAAATGACAATGTGGGAACACTAGCCTGGACATTGTGCACCTATGGGCTTTTTTCACAGTGAACATATTTACTTGTCATAGGAGGAAAAGAACTGGCATTATTAAAGGTACTTGCAGCAGTTCTATCCTTTTTCATATACATCTTTAAACCGTGACAGAGAATGCAAACTGTGGTAAAATAAATGAGGCCTGTGCATTTATTTTCAATTAATTAGATTATGAGTGCAGAGGTTTTTTGACCGTTTTAATGAGTGTCAGCTAATTATTTCCCTGATTTCCCCTGCACAGACCTTCATCATGGACAAGATTTTGGAGGGCCTTGTGAGCTCCAATCACTCAGTTCCAGTGAAGAGGGCCATTGTGAAGAAGGTAGTGGAAGCAGCAGAGAAAGAGGTGACAGAGGAGCAGTGTCAGGCATTGTTTACTCTCACCACCCGCCTCATCCTACTTGGTGAAGATGCCTTCCAGAGGCAGATCGGCTTCCAGGTTTTGGAGGCCTATGCTCGCTACCACCGCCCGGAGTTTGAGCGCTTCTTCAGCAAAGACTTTGTCCTCGGTCTTCTCCAGCAGGGCTACGGCCAGCTGGACCGCAAAGACCCAGCCATAATTGACTACATTCACTGCTGCCTGCGGCTGCTCATTAGCTGCCCCTCGGTTCTTGAGATCTTCAGCGTGATCCAGGTGGAGGTTTTAAGGATGGTGTGTGAGCGTCCTGAGCCTGCTCTTTGTGCACACTTGAGCACTTTGCTGTCGGACTTTGTGCAGTGCATCCCGAGGGATAAGTCGGGCGTTTTGTTCTGCCAGCAGCTGGTGCGGACCATCAGTTACTTCCACTGCTTTGCCAGCCAAGAACGGGAACTAAGAGAGTATGTAGGTCAGGTGACGAAGGTTAGCACACTGCTTCAAAACATCTGGAAGGCTGATCCAGCCACATTGCTTCCTTCCCTGCAAGAAGTGTTTGCCATTATCTCTTCCACAGGTGAGAGACCTTTCTCCCTCCTTCTTTTGGTCCTAAAATTCAATAGGATTTAAGTTTACAGGAATACAGAGTTATCTTGTTTTATACTTTAACAAAAATAACCCTTATTTTTCTTTAGGGTAAGTGTTGGGACATGTCTAATTAGGTGCATATGTCTTAAATAGATTTAAGATTTGACTAAATTTGGATGAATGGATTTAATTCCTTTCTAGCAGTAATCAAATAAATATAGTGTTTGCATTTGGCAGCATTTGGGACCATGGCTTATACCTCTCCCTGTATTTATCTGGGCATTATTATCAGGGTTGTTAGTACATGATGGAGTACCCGCCAGGAAAATTAACCTTGTTTCTTTTTGGTTTAAAGGGCCCTGCCAATAGCTGACTTTGATCCTTTTGCTTAGTTCTCTCATTTGTATATGGCAAATGTTCATCCAACACTATTCAGTATTATTGGCACACTGATTATTCTCCTTGCAGAGGTAGTGGCCTCATTTTTCACACTTGTCATTGCTTGGCGCAATTACCTTTGAATCCATTGATTCAAGAAGTGCTTTTTCCTCTAGGGTAAATGTTGAAAAGCATTAGCTGGGAAGTTTAGCTCTGAACATTTTAAGTTGCAGTTCTCTACTTGATGGTAAAGGTAAGAATGTCCTGTGCAGTTTTGCGAGTGACTGAACTGTGGAGCACAATGAACACACAGCAGGCAGCAGTTAAAGTTAAATAAGCTCGTCAGTGAGAGATGCTACAGAGCAGCTTTACAGGGGTGTCAAACCATTCTATCATAGGTCTGGTGTGGCTGCAGGTTTAGGAAAAGAATGGGTTGCATTATTATTATTTACCATTTCTACTCTGATTATTCCTTGTAGACCCTTCCTTTGACCCATCCATTGCTCTGGCCAGCCTAGTGCAGCACATCCCCGTCCAGATGATCACAGTGCTCATCAAGAGTCTCACCACAGACCACAATGTCAAAGACGCAAGCATGACTAAAGCACTCTGCAGGTAACTCTTGTCACTAATCATCCAAGATGAATGTAGCCAAAATATTACCACAGTTTCTTTTCAAATTATTAACACTCCACATACTTCTCTGTATCTAGGATGATTGACTGGCTCTCTTGGCCTCTGGCCCAACATGTTGACACCTGGGTCATTGCTCTACTGAAAGGACTGGCTGCAGTTCAGAAGTTCACTATCCTCATTGATGTCACTCTGCTTAAAATTGAACTGGTTTGTAATGCAAACTCCTCATTTTGATTTATTACAGACCTCAGGACGCTAGACAGGAATTGCATGCATCTTTTAAAACTAAGCAGATGTTAAACTGTAATAATAATTAAGCTAGACTGCAGCAATTTTTCTTAATGACAGTTAACACAGGGCTGGGCTCCAGTTTCAGGGTTCCTTTGGGTGCTGGAAAAACACTAGAATTTTAATAGTGTGTTTTCAAAGTTTGAAAGTGTGCTTTGAATAAAGTGTTTAAAACTGCTTGAAATGTAGGTTACATAGGATGACAAGTCTACTTACAAATGTCCCACATTTTGAATCACACATTTTTTTTTACCTTTAATTTGTTACTCTTCTGTAGAATGTTGTCACAACATAATTTCTAAACCTCTAGTTTATTGTTGCAAGGAAGTCAAATAATCAGTATAATAATAATATACTGTCTGTGCTATATATATATATAGGTATTTAAAATTTTATCGCTATAAGGTGCTGAAAAGCTTGAAATGCAAACTGAAAATGCTTGAAAAGAGCTTTTATTTGGAAGAGGGGGAGCAAAGCTTCAGTTTCTATATATGTATAAATGAAATGTACATATTTTGTTACCCATAGGTATTCAGCCGTCTGTGGTACCCAATTGTGCGGCAGGGGGCGCTAACTGTGCTCTCACACATGCTGCTGAGTTTCCAGCACTCTCCTGAGGCGTTCCATTTGGTAAGGGATCTCCTTCCTCCTCACAGCCCATTTCCCCCTTATATGGCCACTTTATTGGTTTTCTCATTTTCTCATTTTCTGGCTTAAATTACTTCAAAGCTGTATAGACTTCTTTTCCCTGAACCCCAGCCTCTGCGGCTCTCTCACACTAATGACGTGTGAAGCACTTAAATGCAGAGCAATGGCCCTTGAGTAGGCCAATTTCATTAGTATCTAAAAACATGAATTGTCGGAAAAATACTCAGCAAATCAAACCAAACCCTCTGTGGGGTTCCTGGTGTTCATCTACCCTCTAGCTGACGGTACTGGATATATGCATGATTTCTATTAGCACTACCATCCAGCACCACAGTGTTCTAAACGTTTTTCTCTTCCCTCACCGTCCCAGGTTGTTCCACATGTGGTGCATCTAGTCCAGTCTTTGAGGACAGATGGCCTCCCCACCAGCAAAGCTTTCTTGCTGCAGTTCACTGAGCTCATTCACTGCATGATGTACCAGTACTCCGGCTTCCCTGATCTGTATGACCACATACTGGAGGCTATCAAGGTAAAAGAGCTATAAATAATGTCATGAATACAAATGTATTGGAAAAAAATGTTCATCAGCAGTTAACCCTGAAGAGTGTTTTTTATTCATACAAAATCATAAGCTTTTCTTGGAAAGTTAATGAACTTTTTTTTCTCAACCCTCAATTCAATTCACATTTTATTGACATTCATGTTACTGCTGAACCTAAATTTCATATTATTTAATAATCTGGTTTTACACAGAAAACTAAATACATATTCACACCATAAGAACAACACTCTTTAATAAATGTAACCAATCTACTGCATAGTGAGCACTCAACATATTCTGCAGCTAATATTGCAGATTGATTTTTATATCACATAAACAGGGCAGTTTCTGATGATCAGGGAAATGGATAAACTCAAATGGCCTCTCTCCCTTCCTTGTAATGCTTAGCCCGGAAACCCGACAAATCTGCAGACTCATTTTTTATTTGGTGTGGCAGATGAGTCTGGCCCCTTTCCCATTCGAGACAGATTTACACCAGTCCTCAGTCAAAACCAATCATTTCATATGAGGCGAGTTTAATTTGATGACTGGCATCTAGTGCAAACCATTAAAGTCAGATCAAACTTTCAAACTAGGCTGCACTAATCAAATATGAATCAAGATTCTGTTACTGAGATGCCTGTTTCTCGGCTCAAGGTTTTCAGAAGCACATTTTGATGACTATTTAGCTGTAGGTTGAGAAATAAAGAGAGTCTGTGGTTCTACCTCAATTTTTTTTCTTTCTTAAAAACCAATTGTTTGTGTTTCTAGAGGCGTTTTGCCCTGAACTCATTAATAATGTCTTGTGGTGATCAAAAACAAACTGAGAGCATTGGCAAATTAGTTTGGTGATGCCAGGACAGATTTGTCATTGTACAGTAAGAAAAGAAATATTTGATAATTCACATCCTAATCATTCTAATTAATCTTCTAATAATTTCAATTTCCATCTCAGGATCTCCCAAAACCTGGAGAAGAGAAGATCAAGCTGGTGTTGAATCAAAGTGCCTGGACTTCACAGTCCAATTCATTTGCTTCAGGTCCACTGAGGCAAGTTGGGAAGTCTGAGACTGGCAAGACTGGCCTGGTCAACCTGGGGAACACCTGCTTCATGAACAGCATCATCCAGACACTCTTCATGGCCACAGAGTGAGTTGTGTATGCTCACACACACACACACACACACACACACACACA
>JAOWBC010001255.1:11163702-11180622 GCA_028566105.1 Hypoplectrus providencianus | reverse complement strand
CACACACACACACACACACACACACACACACATTGAAACATAAAGGCTTACATATGAGCGGTCTGACTGTAGTTAACCTTTTGTTTTTTCCCAGTTTCAGACGGCATGTTTTATCATTACATCTCAATGGTTCCAATACACTAATGAAAAAGCTCCAGCTACTCTTTGCTTTCCTTGCACACACTCAGGTAAGTGTCATCCTGTATATATTTAGAATAATAATGTATAATACAGAATATTGTTACTATTGACGACAACAAATGACAATTAGACTCTGTGGTTCATGTCGGTTTCCTGCAGAGGGCAGCATACGCTCCGAAAAATTTCTTGGAAGCATCTCGGCCTCCCTGGTTCAATGTCGGCTCTCAGCAAGACTGTTCTGAGTACCTCAGATTTCTTCTAGACAGGTATGACCTCACTCCAAGCAGATCAAATCCATCATAATAGGACTGTGTCAAGTTAGTATGTAAATTTAAAATACAATATAGCTTTTACTTTACTTTATTGTGTCACTGAATGCTAAATAGAAAAAAAAATATTATAAACAAGGCTTTGCTGTTAACAATACATTTAAGGGTTGATTGTGAATGACTGATGGAAGCTTTAATTTTTTAGAAAAGGGTTTAGAAAAAATAGGTGCACAGATGTGCTATCACACACAGATAGATAGATGTGCCAAAGCAGTGGCAGAAATTAAAGTTAGGGTTGGCAAGAAGTTAAAAAAAATCTATTCAGTTACATGATTCATCATTAATTTATCTAAATCCATTGAGTGAACAAGTTGTTTTATCTGTCAAAGGTAAAATTACCTCAGTCAGTGTCTGAATGCCTGTTTGAGCTCACAGTGCTTTGAACTAAGTAAGCTAATTTTCCAGGCTTAAGGTTCTCAAAAAGTTTAAAAATTCCTTATTATAGAGACTGCACAGAACTCTATAAAACCAATATGCATCTATACAACTAATGTGTTTAAATGTAGGTTTTTCATCAGTAGGCTAAGCAACAATTTGTCATCTGCTTTTATCATGTTTCAAATCTCCTATGGATGACAAATGGGGTCAAAAAATATCTATTCCCATATCAGTCATCTCATTCCTCAATAAAATGTGTATCATAATATAGTATTTCTGGCAATTAAATAAATAAATTGTTAATAAATAGCTGCAATGTTTTTCTGTCTTTTTGATTATATACACAGGGGCCTGCAAAGTAGGTTGACAGTAATGAAAAACAAACTGTGCACAAAACAATATTCTATGGATTATACAAATGTATCAATAATAAACATATGAATCCCTCAAATGTTCAAACTGTTTGACCTGTGCAACTGTTTTATTATTTATTTAATTGAAATTAAAATATAAATTTGTCCCCTAATTAAAAACACAGTTGTAATTTCTCCTTTGTCCCCTGATCATTAGGTTACACGAAGAGGAAAAAACACTTCAAGTCCTGGAATCTGTTAAGCCAAAGGTCGCTTCCCCTGTTGACACAAGCTGCAAAGACCCAACTGGTCAAACTTCCCCAGAGGATAGAGATGTGTCATCTTTGACTCCAGCAGAAATTAAACCCGAGAATGATGGAAGGACTTTGATAGAAAGGATGTTTGGTGGGAAGCTGGTGACAGGTATTCGCTGCATGCAGTGCAACGGCATCTCTGAGAAAGAGGAGCCTTTTACAGACCTCTCTTTGGCCTTCTGTCCCTCTGCCACCTCTCAGGGGAGCCCTCAACCTGAGGGGCCCTCAGAGGAGCCCAAGGTTCTCTGTCAGGGATCCGTCAACGGCGGCAGTGAAGTCCCTGAGCCAGGCCCAGCCAAAGCCCCAGTGAGCAGTGTCCATTTTGTGCCAGTGACGAATGAGCCTCCTCTTTCCGTGCCTGACCTGGTGAACTACTTCCTTGCGCCTGAGATCCTGGATGAAGAGAATGCCTATTACTGTGAGAAGTGTAGCTCCCTCCAGCGGGCAGAGAGGACCATGAAAGTGGTGTCAGCTCCTGAATACTTGATCCTCACCCTGCTGAGATTCTCATACGATGCCAAATGCCATGTCCGAAGGAAAATTTTGGACAATGTCACGTTCCCGCCTCTCATGAGACTTCCTGTACATGCCCATTCAACGCCTACACAGTGTTCCTCTTCTAACTCTTCCCCTCTGCAAGTGGACTCTCCTGAGAGCAGTGAGAATCTGGCCAAGAAGCTCAAACCATCTCAGAAAGATGAGGAGGAAGAGGAGAAGGACAGGATAAATGGAGCAGAGCAGATAACTAGAGGAGGAGAGCTGTTGGTCCAGTCAGTGCCCTATGTCCTCAGCTCAGTGGTGATGCATTCTGGGATATCGTCCGAGAGTGGCCACTACTATTCTTACGGTCGTAACATTAACGGAGCAGATGGAGCCCAGCATCCAGCCAACCACTTTGCCCTCACAGAGGATTTGGGGAACGGCCAGGCCGAGTGTAGCCTCTCCACTTGCTCAGCTCTTTCAATTCCACCAGAACAAGGAGAATCACTACCTAACAGTGGCCAGGAGGCAAGGGACTGGCTGCTGTTCAATGATAGCAGAGTGACATTCACATCTTTCCAATCGGTGCAGAACATTACAAATCGCTTCCCCAAGGACACAGCTTATGTGCTCATGTACAGGAAACAAGAGCTACCAGGGCAGAACATGAACGGTGGACTGACTGCAAATGGAAGGAGATTGAGTGCAGAGCCTCCCCTGCAGAAAGAACTACTGGATGCTATTATTAAGGACAACAAGCTGTATTTACAGGTATGTGGGGGGTGAACAAAAACCACACACCTCTCCCACATACAGGCATTGTGTTACCCATTGAACATCAGCCCCCATAAATTTAAGCAATAAATGTGAGCCAAGTGTGAAGTGATTAGCATTAGAGCAAGTCTTTAANNNCTTTAATCTGCCGCTAAGAGGTTCATTCGATATTTTAGGGTGAAAAACACTGCGATTATTTTTCATGCTTTACATGCATTTGACGCATAACATCATTACCACTAACCCCTCTAAGCGTAAGGTTATTATGAAAGTCTAGGGCTGTACAAGATCCTCTCAGGTGGAAAGAAGCTGAAGGAAAACAGACCGTACTATTTCAGATGACTAAGAGCCTGCAGAGTATACAATTTTTTTTTTCTGACTGAACTTGAGGCCAAATCTGAACTGTCCTGTTATAAGACGTGAGGTGTAATTTCACGAGTCATTGAACTGTGGTGTGTTGAGTTGACTTTCCAGCGCGCTTGTATGAATGACTATATCACCTCTAGAGGGTGCTGTAATAATGTCAAGTAATACTGAATCATTGTCAGTCACACTGAACTACACTTGTGCTAAATTAACTCTTTGGCACAGCACATTAGGTTAAGTTTACATTCAAGTCATGTTTACATATAAAAATAACCTGAAACATTCCTCTTGTCCCTTGCTCTCAATAGGAACAGGAGCTCAGTGCTCGGACCCAGGCTCTCCAGGCCCCTTCATCCTCCTGCTCATTCAGGCCCAATGGTTCAGACGACAATAACCCACCAGGGAGCTGCGGTCCATCTGGTGGAGGCGGAGGGGGAGGGGGCTTCAATACCATTAGCAGACTGGTCTTCTGAAAGAAAAGAAATGCTGCAGGAAACCAAGATGAACTGATACCAAGATAGTCCTGAACTGAACAAACAGAGGCCTGAATTGTCCCTACCATAGATGTGCATATAATAACCTCATGAAAAGAACACTGAAGTGATTGAAAACGCACACACAGAGCATCTGAGCTGATTCTGATCCTAGATTTGATTTTGCTCTGACTAAAATAGTTTTTATACCACTGTTACAGTCATAAATTAATAGTATTTCATTTATTTATATTCTTTTTTTGTGATCTCAACATTGTAATCTATCATTACTTCTCCAAAATTCAAAACTTGAGATATAAAATACTAATTGGTGCAAATGTATTCCCTTCCTTAAAATAATATTAACTTTTGCATTTACTGTTAAATATGTTAAACTGGTTAAGTTGAGAAATCGCTCATATTTCCTGGCTTGTTGGAGTGTTTGTTTATAAGATTACCTCATACACATCAGCACACACACACACACATAAATGCTTGTGCACAGTACAGACGAAGGCATTCAATTGTAAGATAAACAGACTTTTGATTTGTCATATTTCTGAACAGATAGTTTACATCCTCTGTTTACTTTTCTGATTTGCATGCAGCTTTCCTTCACAAGCTGTTGAGTTTGATTTTTATGTTATTTGAATCTTTTTGATGTGTGCTTTGCTGTGTTTTTACAGGTTTCATATCCCATGCAATAAATGTACATATGACCTAAAATATCATTCTGAATAATCATGAAATACAAAAAATTTGTGGAAAATGTTAAACAATATTTGGGAAATCTCCAATATAAAGGCATCTTCAATATAATTATTTACTGCTGTCCTCCCGTTTATCTACAGAGAGTTTAATTATGATTTCTTTCATATTTTAAAGTATTTAAGAATATTTTAATGTATTCCTCTGATTTGATCATTCAGGGAGATTTCTTGTTCATGCTGATTTCATGTGCCTATTGTTATTCAATGCAGATTTTTGATGACAACTTGTCAGGACACACACCTCAGCTGTATTATTTTGATATTCAATGACTTCACCATTCCCCATAGTAAAAACAAATCAGTTTTTGTTGTTTTGCATATTTAACCTGGGTAGTAAATGAATAAATGGAACCTTTAACACATGATAAGACAAAAAACAAGATGAAAGGCTATTAATAAAATACACAGTTCAGATAAATTCAAACAAAGCAGCATATTGTTTCTGGAAACTTTGAAAATGAGACAAAAATGATAAAGTTATGAGTGCATGAGAGCGTTATGTTCACGCATACCTCAATGCGGGACCTTTCTTGTCACATTTCAACTGCAGGGAATTTATTGACCACTAGGGGCCATCGCAACGAAGTTGGGGAGCTGTGAAATATGCAAATAAAAACCAGAATGCATCAAATTCAGAAATTACACTAAGATTATCAGTCTGAACATTAAAATCCTAAAACTAATATCAGAGTCAGAATAAAAGATTTAAAAAATTTTTTTTTTATTTATAATAGAAGAAGTTTAGGGATGAAATGTATGTATGAGGTTTCATTTGAACGGTGATATCTTCTGATTTTTTCACTCGAGATAAAAAATGTTTTTGGTTAACACCTACTTGGTGGTGGATAGGTGGGTTTTAGGAGGTAAAATATATTGTATATGTACAGTTTTAACTGAATATATGTCACAAAGGATTAGCAAATTATTATATTCAGTTTTTCTCATGTTATGATTAGAATGTTTCCCAGCAATTTTTGAATTGGGGTTGAATCTTAATCTTAACATCTATATTTGTCTGTGATTTGGATAGATCACCTACTGTGTATAATGTATTTTCCTTGCAGGAAATACAGACCTTGTCAACATCAGGACAGGTTTTTCTTCTGGGAGCTAAATCAGTGATGGATTTGCAAATCATATATTTTTTTTAAAGAAGTAATTAATTTAAAATACATTTATTTAATCTTTGAAAATTGTTAAAAGTTGAATTCAGTATGTAATTGATGCTGCAATCCACTCAAAACATGTAAGCCACTTTGTTATTAAAAGAAATACAGAACTTTACTTTGTTGCACAAGTCTCAAAATAAGCACATGTATCATGTTTTCGCTTTGATTGCAAAAAATATTTTTGCACAAATGGAAGTGAGCCTATACAAAACAGCAACTAAAAAAAGGAACTGGGAAATCTCATGCAATCACTCAGTATTCCCAGGGGCATAGGACAATTGACAGTTGTAATGTAGCAAAAGCAAATTGTTTGAAAAGGTGCAATTTATTGCTAATTAGCAACTGAAAACACTCAGAAAGCTTTCAAAGGACATTTGGGAGGAAAAATCAATGACTCTCAATTATTTATCAGCTAAACCATTTCACATTTCTCTAAACTTTTGTTGAAATTTGACTCTGTTATAAATCTTCCATTTAAATGAAATGCATGATATTGAAAAATGTAATAGGGTTTTGATAGTTGCATGTTGCACACAGCATATGTACACATTCATCTGGCATGTTCAACTGGTCTGTTTACCAAGTGTGGCTGCAAATAAGATATGCACTGGAACACAGATGTCCTCAGTTGAACACATTGCTAATGTGGGCCCAAAATGGGGTAATGATTCATGTACCTGTAAAGCACAAAAGCACAGAGTACAGCTCCAAAAACACAAATGCACAGCCTCTTACACAAAGCAGTCTCATGGCACATGATGCATTAACAACAAGCTATTACATGTTGTAACACTTAGTGCTAAATATATGGTATCATGAAAAAAAAAAACATTAACTAGAATTAGTGTATTGTGTCTACAGCCTTTAACTGCTCCCTATTTCTTCATCAATACAGAGGCTGTTGAAAGAGTTAATGTGCCTATACAATGGAAAAGTCATTAATCATAGACTAACAGGGGACATCCTTTGGGGGAAGTGTTTACCATTACAATAGCATTCCAATAAGATTCCTCAGATACCTTCCTGGGTCTGCAGGGATCACATCTTTGCTACTGTATTTGACTAGTTTGGGGATGCCACGTTGAGTCCAGTCGACAATATTGATAAGATATGTTAAATTAGATCGATGTTTACCTTTTAAATGCAAATTTCTTGCTATACAATCTCCTATAAAATGATTGCTCTAGAATTTAGTAGAACTAAGTAACCATATGCTGACAAAATCCATCCCCAGATGAAAGTTTGTAGTTTAACGCTTACAAAAAAGTCTCGAAATGTTTTGATACTGAAAATAAAAAAATACTCGGTGTGCAACAAATAAAAAAAGATCTTATGATATCACATGGCATTAGTATGAAAATATAACACATTACAATAAACATGTTAGTGCACGGTCCTTCTCACTATTCTATTAACATTACTTTGATTATATGGCGAGTTTTCTTTAGGGAATAAACACGCATTGTGGATAGTGTAGTTTACACGTGCAATGATTTCTTGGGACCTGTCGGTTCACACTGAGGTGGGTCCTTTCTTTGTCTTCTCTGCAAATGTCTGAGTCCACTTTTTTTGTTAACCCACGGGTACATTTGGCCCAAGGACATCATGTTTCATATAATAAACACCCTACGATCATTTGTTGTTTTTTGAAACGGAACACAAACGATTGTTGAACTACATGTCCCATGGTTGAAGCTCCACAGTTCTCCCTGCACGCTGCCGCCTCCCCATTTCGTCCTCCGAATTAGTAACAAAGCAAACAGAGCTGGAAGGATGTGACATCCGGTATGAACTTTCAAAATATATCTCCAAACGATGGCTACCACGTCAAGAAAACATGTTAAAGATATGTTTAGAGTATTCCCTTTAACATACTACCTAAAACAATGTCATTACTTCTGGCAAATGTTTTGTTTGTTTTTTTGTTATGAAAAAGGCACTTTGGTTAAATAGCCATAATTCAAAAAGGTGACCTTATCAGCATATATTATTCCGACAACTCGGTACAAACTAGAAATAATAAAATTTTTAATTTACGTAATTCAACTTAAATTGATCGTTTTGTGCTTAAGATTGGTAAAATAAATTGTGTTCTATGGCAATAGTAACTGAACATCTGGAAAATACAAACCTTGATTTTGAAAGAACCCCTACACATCCGGTCGTTAGCCGTTAGGGCCGTTGGCTTGACACAGCCATGTTTTCAGAGGAGGGTGAGTTTAGGGAAAGACGGAGCCACCCTGTCAATCACAATTAAGGAACCATGGGAGTAAACTGGTAAGGAAGCTCGGTGGAACCACTGTGTTTACGGTGAAGATTGTTTTAATTTGCGCAGAAAGGACAACTATGCACCGGTACACTGTGGGACTTTTACGTCTGCTCTCGCCAACTGGGAATCGCTCCACTTTGACGGGAATTAGCAACATGAGGCGTTACATATAACAACAAAAACTTAGCGACTTTCAGTTGCCTGCGCCTATTTTTTGCCCCCAGAGCGAACAAAATACACAAGTCACCGTTGATATTTGTACAAAAGGCGGTGCCGCGGAGGTTTATATGAACTCCAAGCTCAGGATATACCCGTTTATTTGACTACAACTCGTGGAAAATCTGGTCTGTGCATTTCAGAGAACTGCCTTGTCGGTGAGTCGACTTTCGAAGAAGGAGTGACGGTATTTATCCCTCTCAAAAACACAGGTTATACAGTTGAACTTTTTATATTAACTTCACCGTATGAGCGTTGTGTCTACGTCTTTTTTTTTTTCTTCAGGTACACGAAGACACTCCCAAAAACAAACGAAGCCAAACAGCAATCCCCGCTCCGACTCCAGGGAGAGCAAGAAAGGAGCAGATATGAGTGGGGGAGATGTGGTGTGCTCAGGGTGGCTGAGAAAGTCTCCCCCTGAAAAAAAGTTGAGACGTTACGTAAGTGCGCTTCATATCCTATTTGTTACATTGTAATAAAATAACCATTATAAAAAATGCGGCAGATCGTCCTCTGACACTTTTCATGTGAACGACTGGGCGCAGTGTCAGACATGTGTAGGCCTCATCTTGTGTGCATTTCAACATTTAGTTTTTTTTTTTTTACCGTTTTCTCAACCTGAAAGTAGATATTTTCTCAGGGGTCCGTTTGCACTGTAGTCCCACACAGTTAGAGTGATTTTGACTAAGTAAAGTCACTTTTACTATTACTGTTGATTAGCTGCAGGGCACTTTAACGGGGGACATGCTGTTGAATTATGTTGTTTTGGGTCAAACCAGAGGCTTTTCCTTTGAGACAGCCTCCTTGATGACTGGTTCATGTCACCGCAAAGCAATCCAATCTCACAGCTTTACCTCTGAGGATTTGATTTTCTCTTGGACCAACAGAACAATGCATTGATTACTTTGGGAAGCACTGCTGTGCAGCCACTGTCAGTACTCCTGTGTCAGAGGTGATAGACAGTCATGCCAAGGGTTAAATGATTTACAAAACAACTGCGGGATACATCAAAGGATGACCCCATTCCTGCAAACAGTGCTAGTAAGAAGTTGACAGTTGTGCAAAATGAAGTATGGCAATAGTTGTTTCAGAGCTACTATAATTAAGAATGTTTATCTCCCCAAAGCTGATTGATTACTGCTACACTCTGACACTCAGGCTTCTCACACACATCATTCAGTGTTATAGTCTTTAAAGTAATTGATAATCACAGAGGAAGATACATTGCTCTTTCCCTGCCATTCATTCTTCTCACTTACATTCATTTATGGTTTGCCTGCAATTCTCTCTGCTTATTTATTGTGCACTTTGAAAAAACAATCAGTTGACAGCAGTGTTAAAGCAAAAGCAAATAGCTTCAGTAGCACACGTTAGCTGTCAAGTCTAAATGCTTTTCTTGTGGATCAGTGGATATCTTAGTTATTGATATTTGAATTACAAGGCCCGCAACTTGAGAGGAGCAATGTTTTCGCAGAAACCACAGGTCCAATAGATTGTTTTCTCTGAAAGCAATAAAGCTAAAATCCAGCCACAAAGACAGGATTTTCACAGGGCTTTCTCACATTCAAAACAGTGTAGTGGATAATTGGATGAGGAGGAAGTCAAAATTCAAGCTCTCTACCTAACTGTGCATCTTTTTTGTGTGGTTGTAGGCCTCCATGGGTGGGAATCACTACCACTTTAATAATGCTCACCAGGAATATTGCATCCTAGTTATGATTTTTAGGAAAAATAAAAGTTGTAACCCTGGATTTTCAGTATGTCGCGATGAAAAGTTAACAATCCCTTTTCATGATGTTCTCATTTCCTTATCACTTGAGGTAATCTGTAAAACCAAGTGTTGGTTATGATTAAAAAAAAAATCTCCACAGAGTAAACAGCAGGCTGGTGGAGGATTTAATTGTTCTCAAGGGAATATGGCAACTAGCTGCTCTGGTTTTATAACTGTTTTCTGGAAACAATAGCATAGAATAGTCAGGGGACCGTCCCACAGTATGTAAGGAGGAACAATAAAAATGGTCTGATGCTAGTTTTTAGAGACAAGATTTGTAGTTGTTTATGGCTGATCAGCATGTTCCCTGCTGTTAGTTTTTTGGTAATGTTGTTTCTGTTTGATTGTTGTGAGGCATTTTGTGACACGTTTATATTTACAAACAATTTACTGCAGAGGTCCAATTTGTTAATCTACTTAAAGTATAGAAAATGGTGCATTTCCAGTAATCACTACATTTCAAACTGCATTTATGGCAGCCACCTGATGCCTAAATATTTCAAAAATTGTACCAATCAATTGAAGCAATTGAAGTTAAGTCTCTCATTATCAAACATTAAAGTTTCTTTCACTATTTTTTTCACAGTTCAACAATAAGCACATACCTCTGTCCCTACTGACAGCAGCTTTTGCAGTGAAGCCCAGTTAATTATTAATTTTGCTGGTATATCAGCCCATTTTAGCTCACTGAAGATATGCATTTCTCAGTATAGTTTGTTACATGTAATAATATGTAGAGGAAACCATATCTGTTTTTTTTCCAATTGTATTATGTAGCTTGTTAAGGAAATCAGTACTGGGGATGAGGAGACATAACTCAAATGTCAATACAAGGCAGACGTCAACTCACAAAACTGTATATTTAGATTAAAAAAAATAAATAAATAAAATATATATATATATATATATATTGGCAAACCCATGAGCTGCCAATAATTGGCATCTATAAACACTGCTGAACAAAAAAGTGGGTGAATGGGGACATGTCCCCCTCCCTATGAAAGGTCATAGTGCTTGGTCACATGAGGCCATGTAATCCATGGAAGTGCTGATGATCCTTTTTTTGGTGGATGACAGATTGTTCAGCCGTTACCTATGAAGCAACTCACAACCAGCTGTTTTGAGATGATGCCCAAAATAAATAGAGAAGTTGATGCTTTTTAAAATAGAATTGATGCAGATGGTAATGAAGCATTGTGGTTTCCAGCCCCAAGGATTAACGTGGGTTGGTTTTAGGATCTGCTTTGACTTTGAAAGTTAAATTGTGCTTTGTGTTGCTTTGGCTAGAAATTGGATTATGGCTTGTGATTACTGCTTTGAATATTTGTTATAGTAAATCTTGTGGTACTGTCATACTATGCAATCCCTCCACTCTCAGTCATGAGAACACTCATAGTTTACTCTCCTACGAATCAGTGAAGTGCACTTTCTGAATTTGCATACATTTTTAGATCAGATCAGAACAGAACCAGTTAAGTCTTATGAGATAATGACTGCATTCCTTCAGCTTTGTGTCTCAGTGAGATGATGGCTAAGTTCTGTTTGGCAGAAACAATAGTCTCCCGACACCCTTTTAAGATGTGTCAGATAGAAGTTAAATGAAAATGAATTCACTGTCACATGTTGCTGTTGGAAGAGAAAAAACAGCAGTCTTTGCCACATTTTGGATAGCTTTTTCTGTCTTTGAGTTCAGTTAAAGCTACAAGATACACCTGCTGAATGAAAGCAATTTCAGATGTTTACTCAAAGTGATTTTGCTGCATGTTGTTCCTTATGTATATTAAAAAATTAAATGGAATCCAGTTTCTCAGAATGGTTGCACAGACATACTGATAAATGAATTGATAAGCGGGTTAGTCCAGGGTTTGTTACCTTTCCTAGTAATCAGATTACAGTCGGGGAACTGTTTTCAACCTGATTACATTCTTGACCGCTTTGAACCCAGGGTTCCATGTGTATTGTCCAACAGTTGATTAATCTTATTTAAACAGATAATCAAGCTCATGAAGTTAAAAGAAAATGTCAGATCACTGCGTTTGTTCTGAAACAAGTGGAGCACTCATTGTTGTTAAAGTTATCATTTGGTGGTAGGTGTTATGACTGATTTGAAAAACCAAACAAGAGTGGTATAATAAAATGCATCACACTTGTATAGGAACATGCCACCCCCGTCAGCTCTCTTATATAACCCCCATCTTCAGAATGAACAGTAGACGAGAAGCTGGGGGGCCCTGCTTACCTGATTAACCACTCAGGGCAAAGTTTACCCCCAAGGCTCTGCTGCTGATTGGTGGTGCTCAAAGGTGAAAGCAGCTCAGCAGACCTGCCTGTGTCTGAGCAGTTCAAGCCATCATGGGCTTGAGACATGCTAGAAAATATTGTGACTCTATTCAAGTGCAGTAAGTATGAAAAGTCACTATTTAACCATAGTAATTGATTAATTCGTTGTTAAAGTCAAAATTCCCAGTAAAAGAGACATTTCCTGTCCATTAATGTCTCATTCGGGGCAGCAGAAAGATATCTAACCACAATTGCTTTTGTAAGACTTTTCCTAGCTGTAGTTTGTCTTAACTGTATCCGATGTGGTTTTTAATTTCATTGACACTGCGCTTTTCCATCTGCTTCTCCTTTTCCTCTTTCATTTCTCTTACCTTTATATTTGTGAATTTCTGTCGAAGTCCACTTGTAAAACCCCTTTTTCAAAAAAAGAGTTTGGAGAATGGTGTCTTCTGGACATTTCAGGGTGGTATCAGAGGGACCTCAGGAGGTGCAAGGATGAAAATTGGAAGATTATTTCACCAGAAAAGAAGCAGTACATTGTTACATGATGTCATTTTATAAAAAAGACATTTTGTGTAGTTAAGAAGAGAAGTGGAAATTGATTAACAGTTCAGCAACTTGATGATATATCTACCAAGGGTAAAAAAATACATGTAATTCTCTCAAGAAAATCTTGTTTAAAGTTGGTAGCAGATTTATCAACTTACTGATACCAATGTTAAGGGTGGAAGACCATCCCAATTTTGCTAATATCGATATGCTTACAAGTGTTAGGCAGCAATTTTTAAGAGTTGGCATCCTGATATACCCACTCATCATAGTGACAACACTTAATGGCAATCCACCCAAGAACGCTAACTATAGCTAATGATATGAGCATTGAAACAGATCCAGCTGTGTGTGACACCCAGTTCTGTCTTCTGCATTATTGTTTTCTTAAATAACTTAAATTAGCTTTTATGAAAGGATTATTCAGTCGTGGTGGATAGAAAACAAATCATTTATTTATCTGCCCATTCCTATTAACACTGATATAAATAACATGAATAAGAAACACTTGAAAAATTGCAGCTGCTTGCACAAGTACATTTTGTTAGATTTTATTTGGTATTGAACATCATGTTTTGTTAAATTGGATAAATGTCAGTGTTTCAGTCGTTTGTAAAATTGCTCTGAAAAGATCCCAGTGATATCTTTAATCCGTACTGCCACCCAATTCTGCTCTAATTGTGCTGTGGACCCCACATGTGTTATGGTTCTTGGTGTGGGCGGCCCTTTCTACGATATTATGGTTAATTTCAAAAAAGTGTGTACCACGGTGTAGACGAATGCTTATGACAGTGCTTATGATTATCTATTAGTGACATAGTACAGTGCATAGTTGTCAGTTAGCCCTGGCTTTAAAAAAAATCCATATTTTTAGTTTATCATCAATGTGGTAAAATGTGTAAAACTAAAATGATTGGTTTTTGATTATAGGGCTGGTCATTACCTCAGTTAATTCTTCCCACTGCAGATAACTATAGGGCCCTTTGTAATCCCTGTAGTCCACTGGCATGTACCCACTGAAAACAGATAAGGATTTAGTCGTTCACTACACCCAGCCCTTAATAGGGCCTCAGTGCTGGAGCACAGGGCTGCTGGGTAGACCGGAAGAAGGAAAATATTGAACCCTGAAGGTCCTCCTCTGATGGCTGTAAAGGGAGACTAAGGACATGCTCCATGCTGGTCTTGAATCCTCTCAGCTGAGGGAAAATGCATTTACAGTATACACCACTCTGGCCATAAGCCATTACTTCTGTCTGTGACTGGCTGGAAGCAATCGTCATTTCAAAGTAAAGAGAAATATGTACGCAACAAATGCGACAGGGCGGTCAAGCGAAAACAAAGCCATAGCTCTTTGATTAAGTAGACGATTCATTAAATCTGCTTAGCAAGTGGAACAGAGAACAAACACTCACTTTCTGTTAAACCCTCCTCCCCCCACATGCTTGAAGAAACAAACAAACAAGCAAACTGAACAGGATGCAACAGAGGGGTACTTGTGCTGCATTAGCCTCTTAGGCTAACAAAGAAAAATTACTGGACCGTGTCCTGGCCGCCATAACGGCTCAGCTCTCCATTTGGAGCGTGTTGACTGGTTGTTGTGTGATCTGCCACAGCTTGAAAATGGATTGCATGTGCCATTAATTATTAAATGTCCATTACAAACAAATAATCATTAAATATTTATATCTGTGTTACTACAATAGTTATCCTTACTGCCCCACTTTTGTCCCAGGCACAGACTCTGGTCATTGTGTTATACATAGGTGTATCAGTTGCATTGCAGCTATTGCAGCAGTTGGTTACCAGTATATTATCAAAGTTAGCTGTAAGGACTCTCTAACTTGGTGGAAAACAAATGATTTTCAAAGGTTTTTTTTTTTTTTAAATCACAAAGCTTTGATTGAAATCCTTTTTTTTTTTTTTTCTCGATTTTCATTTGTTAAAGCCTTTTATGAACCAAACTAGTGTTTAGGCCTTTGTTTCAAAACACAATAGAAGTGAACATGACTATGTCTCTGTTTTCTTGTGGATATTTATAGATGGTAGTAAGCCTGAAATTATGTTGTTGCATCACACAGAAAAAAGAAAAAAACACAGCCATGAAAACATAACAGCCAGTAAGTAAGCAAAGCCCTCTGAAACTTGACAGAGCATAATGTTTTTCTGACACATGGTAAATATCTCCCCAGTATTTTGCAGCCTCATGTTTAGATTATTTTATGTATATTTATGTTTGAAATCAAAATTCAGACACTTTTCTTCATTATATATGTTGTATCCGTCTTTATATGAACACACCTTTGACACATTCATTCACCCATCATCAGGTAAATATATGTATTTTGGTTATCTCATTGTTTCCCTGTGGTCCTGCAAAAATCTTTCTAGAACTAGAAAAAGTGCATACACCATATCACACACAAGCTTGTAAGCATTGAAAAGAGTTAAGGTGAGAGACATTGTTTGTACATTTTAAAAAAAAAAAACATCTTCCACCAATTGTGTTATTACTTTGAAATATCCATGCAGAACTCTTCAAAATTATAATCAGAAGTGCACTTCAAGAGTGGTGCATTTAAATCTTTACTCATATTTATATTTGTGACACTTTTGTCTTCATCTCCCTGCTGTTTTAGCTGCCATGTGGCCACCAATTCACTGTCTTGCAGCTTTTGCAGGGAGCATCTGGCAAGATCTGGTTGTCTGAGAGAGTGAGACCCATAGTTTGGAAGGAAATTTAACCAAGGGCCACACTTAGCCACAGGGTATAAATTTTCACAAAGCTGATTGTTGCTATTTCAAGTATATTTGCATTTATGCTGTTGTTAAATCACTGAAATAATCAAGAAGTAAGCATTTGCCTTGTGAGTGATGCTATGTGCAGACTGCTTTAGTGGAACACAGGCACTGTTGGTTCACTTTGGTAGGTCAAGGCTGACATGGAGCATTTTGTAAACAGATGTGTCTCTTTTTTGTCTGGTGCAGCTGTTTACTATCCTGTGTGCCAAGTCCACCAGCAGCTTGTGGTGTGACTGCAGAGAACTGGTTCTCATGCAGACTTGGTTTTCCTGTTTGAAACTTGGGAACCGATTCTGAGCTTTGCTTTCTGTTGGAATATGATTCTGCTGAGTTGTAAAAGGATCCTTTTGTGCTATTTGTCACTGTGCCAAGTCGAACAGTTTCAAGTGCAGCTATTATTAAATGCAGATGACGGAAACCTCTCAACTATTTGGCAAGACTAATTGTACACATCATCATGTGTCTTTTCCATTTGCAGTTGATCAGGACGACTGTAATATACATTAATGTGACATTTGTTTAAAGATAATATTTTCTTAAATCAAAAGTGTCACATACTGGCCTTGCTTTGTTTCTCATGTTTAAACTATTCAGCTAATGACACCAGGCTGTAAAAATGGTATGTGTCATAAGGCTTTCTATTTCCAGAGTGGAGTTGTACGCTGTTCTGGACATAAAACAGGGCTGGAAGGAGAACACAGGCTACCAGAGATGGTTTACCCTTAACCAGACAAAAAGGCTGTGTTGGTTTCTGTTCCCATCAGATTGTTGTGTGTATTGTTTTGAAAGGAAAAAAAGGACAGACTGAAGTTGGGCAATATTTATGATAATGTGCATTCCCTGAATTCTTGCAAAGCAGGGGAAACTTCTTCAAGACTAACATTGTAATACTAAAGAGTCATAAATGCAGTGACATGCAGGCCGGGGTATAGCACAAAGGCAATCAATAACTTTGTCATCATTGTTGAGGAGAGTGAAGAGAGTGCAAGTGGGATGAGAAAGACCGGAGTGCTTCTCAAAGCAACACCATTAGGCAGCCTCCAGTGAGAGCAGCTCTCTGTTCTCTCCCTCTTTCTTTCCGTTCCCAGTGCTTCTTGGCAGGCACAGACAGCAGGAATGTGAGGTTGTCCTGTGCTCCTCTTTGCTGGTCTTACCGGGGTGTGAGCGCCTGGTCCTGCTGCTGGTTGTTTAGCTCAGGCTAGAATGGGCTGAACTGCACTACACTGCAATGCAATGCAATGCAATGCACTGGCCGATTGTTGTTTCTGCAGCAATGGGAGGGAAGAGGAGCCGCTCCCTGGCGCCCCAGCAAGGCATGGCCGCCCCTTCCTGTGTGAGGCGCTGATGGCTACCAGATGGCGGGTGAAGAAAGAGGAGGAGGGGTCCTATACGCTCCCTCTTTCTCTCTTTTCTCCTTTTTGCCTTTATATTGATATTTTTCTTTTTTATCCTTTACTTTTGTTCTTCACAATCTCTCCTAATGAAGGAG
>JAOWBC010001255.1:11136191-11154080 GCA_028566105.1 Hypoplectrus providencianus | reverse complement strand
ATTTAACAACAAATGTAGATGCCTAAGCATCCTAAGACAGTGAGCAAAGTTTATTCTGTAAGCATAATAACTTTGTCAGATGTCAGTTTGCTTTCATTGTTGGCTGCAGGCTGAGTGCGTCTTGTGTCTATATATTTTATTGGTTACTGTAACGCTTCTGCACCTGACATGTGGAGATATTGTTATTTTCTTGTCCTCTGCTGTTTTCCAGCCCTTGAGTGCTTCTTGCTGTTTGCAGCACTTTGTTGCACAATACAGGCATTAATTCTTACATTTTATTTCTCCAATGCCAATTAAATTATTAGTCTACAAACACATGATACAGATTCTCATGTAGCCAATCCCTGCAGACCTTTAAGTTGTAACTGTTTTCAGGCTATTTCTCTTATGAACACAATTGTGTGCATATAGGCAGCCAGAATTTGATGCTCCACAATGAACTTCTTCTTTATCTGATTCCTTTTGTACAGGGAAATAGCTGCAAGCGTGGACATAAATGATTGTTGATTTTGTGCATGCAAACTGGACATATGTAAACTGGACATATGCTGTTTGTCGATGGGTAGCTTTCCAGGAAAAAGAATCAGTCTGTAACTCACACATAACATCAATTTTCCTCACTTTAATTGGATTTCAGATTTGCATATGTAGGATTCCCTTTGGAAGTTTTTGAGCAGTCAAATGAGTTCTGAGTCTTATTATCAATTTTGTTGCACATCTTATAAGAGCTTTTGCTGTTGTAGAATTAGGTAAATGTTAATATAGAAGAGTTCTAAAGTTAGCTCCTGACCGACCCCCAAACACAACCACAGTGACAAAAGGAGGCAAAACAGGAAACCTTTTTGCTCAGAGTGTGTGTTGGGAACAGATGACCAGGAAGATAAAAAGCGCTAACAAAGTGGAAACTTCCACTAAGGGATGTTATTTTGCCTTGTGTGTGTTTTTTCTCTCCTTTTCTGTTTTACAAAGCCCAATGTTTCCTGGAAAACACAGTAAGAGGTAGTTGGTTTAGTTTTGATGAAGGGGCCAATACTGAGAGTGCTGAACAGTTTCCTACATTATACGTAACTACTGACGCCTCTGTGAGGTTGTGTTAATGTTTAAACATGCTCCCTGTGAGTTAATGCTTTACCCTGTGAGCACAGTTTAAGTCTGAGAAAACTATGCAGTGAGGCCAGGGGTAGCTGCTTTTTTCAGGGGGTTTATTTCTTTAGGGGATGGAAGAAATGTGGTTGTTCCAAAATTTAAGGTGCTATCCACCATTTTTAAAAATCAACAAGATCCAATGCAGTCAACCATGCTGTAGAGCTACATATCAGTACTTCACTTCCTCATGCTGTCATCTGTTACATCTTCCCCACCTTCTCCCTCTCCCTTACTCTCCATTGGTCTTTCCCTCTCTCTGTCTCTGGATACTCTAATGAATGATATGGAATGATTACTTGACTGAGAGTTCCTGTCCCCGCCCTACAACAAAGAGTTAGTACAGCTTGACAATTACACATTTGCTTATCCAAGACACTGGAGTAACAGCGGTACCGTGGTCCTGGGCTGTTTGCAATAGGTACAGAGGACCATAGAATCGGCAGATGAGATCACCTGTGCAGAGAACATAATACCTGCTGTTGATAGCATCGGTAAGCATCTCTATTTCCTCTGCAGATTTGTTCAAGCCTTGTGGAAAAAGCTAAAGTTTGATTATAGTTTGAACCTTGTTAAATTGTTGTGCCTTTAGGTAGTTCACACAATGACAGGCCAGTTTTTTTTTCTGATCTCAGCCAGAGTGTATACCTAGTTTTTGATTTAAAATAGGCTGAAAAATCCTGACATTGTCTTGTTATTAGGTCACAGTCCACAAATTAAGAACACCTGTTTGCCTTTCAGACGGTCTTTCATGAGAATGTTGGTCTTTGTGCGCGCTGTTTGCAAAGATAGCAGTATGACTACCAAGGTCTGTGTTCTTTGGACAGTTACCGTAGATTGTTAGGGCTGGGGTCAGATGGCGTCTGGCTGGGTGAGAATTTCACAGCTGCACATGAAAGAGGGGCGACCGTGGGATGGCAAATTGAGGGAGAGAGCGAGAGATTGGGTAGATGATGAAGGGAGGAGAACGGGCTTGTTTTGATCGTAGGTGCTGCTTATGGATCAATACACTGTTGATGAGCGTGCATATAGGATGAAAGCATGCTGATATACACTCTCTACACTCTCAGGGGGAGCTCTTAATGTAGAGACAGCTGTTTAAAGAAGTTCAGTTTTACAAAAGTTGCTTTCACTGTCTGACTTTGAAGCATTTGGTGGTATCTGATAGTGTTAACAGAACAGGGAATAAACAGGGCTATTTTTATCACACACACACACACAAAACAGGAGCACATGCACACTGTCTTTACATTACACAGCAGATGTCAGTAAGCCAGTTTATTTCTAGCAAAGCAGGAATGCACAAGTGTTACCTCCAAACCATGTAACCAGCTGCATAAAACAACTGCTCTGTTTTTGTTTAGTTTTTTTGGTGTGTAGCGAACTTGTTTGGCCTTGCAGCCTGTACAACCTTTCGGTGGAATAATACATTATTGTTATTTATGGTGTGTCATTATCATACCTTGGGTAAAATGTCAATTTGAGATATTGTTGTTCATGACGGTCAGGTCTAAATTAATGATAAATTTAATATTATCATGACATTACATGAGCTTGAAAGCACAGCAGGAAAACAGAAAATGTTTTGAAAATCATAGGATTGTTATCCTTCAAAACACACACAAAAGATGAACCACTTGGATGAACATTTCGCCTCTTAGCATCTGTTGCCATGTAATGCTGATAATTGTTGCTGGATTAGTTTTGTCCATTTTGTTACTAAGTAGCTTTAAGCTCAGAAACAACTTTAGTTTACATGTTTAAGGCTCTACGTGGACAGATTTTGCAGCCTACAGAAAGGAATATAAGATGTCATTAAAAACATTGCTTTCAAGCCTTAGTTAGGTATGTAGTTGTTGTTACTCCTAATTTAATCTTCCTGAGATGACTTCTACAATACATGACTGAGAGTGCTGTTAAACTGGAGCAAATGCAATGTAAAAAGCTTTGGTGTGTGATTACAAGGTTAGTCATTTGCAGGCTATTAAAATGGATGTCTAGTTTCTGAGGAATTCTGGATCTTGAGCTTTGGTTGTTCTGGAAGAATTGAGACTTGATATTCTCACTGTTGTGTCTCTGACCTGTGTGGGAAGATGGGGCTCTTGCACACAAAGCAAGGATGTGATGTTTCAGTTTAACAAAGATTTCTTCTTGTTTTCTCTTGGAGAGGAGTGAAATGAAGAGGTTGACTCTCACATGGGAGCAGCGCTATGCTGCTCACATGGATGGTAATTGATAAGTTCAGAACCAGTTGGGAGTTACAATTTCTGCTGTGGGTGTTTGTCAGATGGACATGCACGGGTTCAATAGGACACACACAATCACACCTAAGCCAGTGTTGCTGTTGCTTCAGTCTGTTTGCCTGGGTGGTCCTATCTTTAGCTTGTTCACACTCTGTGTCTCTTTGTTTATATCCTCCACTCTCTCTGTCTTTGGCCTCAATCCTATTATGGGTGCACAGAAAATAGGCTTTTTTTAAATTATCTTCTAAATGGTTTATTTGGATAATCAATATTTGTCAACTGTTCTCCTGGATTCATTTAAACAATACAAGACATTTTACATCTTCAAGTTTTCTGCTGCCCCAGGTGTGGTAAAGTATTATTGGAGAATTCAGTTTAAATTTCTTTTAAACATTGTTGGATTAGACAATCAAATCACAGCTGATTTGCCACATTGATTTTTTTTCAAACAACATTGCCAATCTACCCTTCTGTTGTGAAGAGCTTCCGACTGCCGCGACCAGTGTTAAAAAGTAGTTAATCATACTTCTGTTTATGCAGAAAGGTGCAGTCTGCAAAGCTCTCATGCATGACTTGGCTTTTACGTGCTGCCAAGCAGCATCACTTGTCTTTGTGCTGAAACGTGTGCACTCTGTTATTACAGGACAACATGACAGCATTGCCACTGAAATGTTAGCTACATCAACAGTGCAGGCTAAGACAGAATACAAAGCAGAGGAGTGGATTGCAAATCTGTTCCTCAATATTGAATGGAAATCTGGGTTTTAAGCACTCCCTAAGCCTTCTTATCTCCTGACTTTAAAGACCCCCAGTCACTGAGTAGCTGTCTCTGCAGCATTAGCAGAAGTGTCTGGGGTCAGTGGGCTGCCAAGGGAGAGCCTTTGTGAATCAGGCATGCAGAGGAAGCTGTCCATGCTGTGGCATCTCTGACCTTTTTTTTTATTGAGAGTGCAGATGGGAAACAGAATCATAAAGTCTCTACAGGAAGCAGAGGAAGGCTCAGATCCAGGGAAGAGGAGGGAGCCTTCAGATGCAACACTAGAAAGAGAAATACAAGGAAAGTGATTTGTCTATAATTTTGAGCTCTGCATCGAGCTTCGATTAGCAACGTTTCACTGCTGTCATCTGGGAACAGAGCTGCTTTACTAGAACCATTAGGACATGCAATGTGCATGGTGAGAGGAGACATGTTTTAAAGCCCCCATGATACTTTATCTTTACGTCCTCCTTAATGTTATGTATTTCCTCTTGACGCAGGATGTCAGTTATGGAATAACAGGGCGAAAGATCCTTCAAATCAATGGCATTTAGGGAAATAAATGCAGTGGGTCAGTCCAGGTATTACTTGATCTTCACCTTGCCACAGTTAACCCAGGTCTTAGGGTGGAAGGTGTTTGTGGTGTGTAATCAAGTGAGCTCTCATATTTTGCCTGTGCCCTTCAGTCTATGCTGTGTCAGGCAGGGGCACAGCATCTCTGTGGTTTTGGTAATAGTTTTTGTTTTAATGATGGCTAAAATCTTATTAAGAAATTAATAATCACGTTGTTATAATTTATAATTATGTAATTAATAACTTAAATTAATAACTTCAGTTGTATAATCTATTTCCCAATGTTCTGGCTGAGGTGCACTCCCACTTCATTTTTGAAACTGAACGCACACCCTCGACCGTCTCCTAGTCCCACCCCCTCTGATTTAGCAGTGGCAGTTGAGAGGGTCTGGGACAACCTGATTACATAGAACAGGAAGTCAGAGTAGGGAGAGGTCCCAAGCTACAGACCCTCACACACACACTGCAGCACATGATAAAGTCAGAAGGCGCAAAACAACAACATAAACAACGCGCAGAACTTGTTTACTAACGTTCAGTGTCAGACATACCACAGGACACAATATGAAAACAGCTCCTATGGATAGACAGCTTGCAAGGTAGGCTCATCATTTACCACTCAAGCACACTAAAGTAACCAGATTTGAATTTGAAAACATTTATGAGTGTGTTGACTTATCTCCTTTATCATGTTGAGTTTTCTTGTACACTGCCCCACTTTTGTTGATGACGGTAAGTCGAGGCAAGAAGGTTAGCCATGCAGGTGACAGGAAGACTTTCTCGGCTTTTCTGTGTTTATGTATGTAACACATTTAGTACATACACATGGAAAAGCAATCTCTTGCACATTGGGATGTTAAAGAGGGAGTTTAGATGGAGTAGTGTTGTGTCTCTTGTCTGAGTTCTTTTGTTTTTTCAATTAACAGTGTTAGGACTGTGTATAACTTGATTTTTCTTTTTCAGTACACACACAATAATATTGACATGAATATTATATTTCCTGAATTCAACGGATGAATTCAATGGAGAAAATATGTATAATAAAAATGCCCATTGATGTATAAATCTTACCTAAGCTGTATGGTGTACTGCAACTTTACATAGAGGACATACTTATAATACTAAAGGAAATACAGATTATTGAAAAAAATCACTTGCTACCTTCCTTCCTAAAAGGTTTTTTAATTGTTTTAGCTGAATGCTGTATTTTTTATTTGTATATAAATATATAATAATTGATAACACCAACACTTGATGGATTTCTTTAAATCAAGTAATAGATCACTCTGTCCACTGTGTACTTTAATATCAAGGTAAAGATAAGTGTGAAAACATCTAGTAGTTTATAGTAAGATTTATGTTTATATGAATAGATCAACATGTCTGTTAAGGTGGACAGTTATTTAATCTATTCATTGAAAATGAAATATTGTACTACCCCATTTGCTTTGTGGCTGTTTGTGTCAGGTCAAGCAATGCATTTGGTTGTTCTGCATCAGGCTGGCTGCATCAGTAGTGGTCACGTTGACATCAGAAGCTGTTGGTAGGCTTGGCTGACCATTAACCACTGTCCAGGAGGCTCGGCCTCAGGCATGCATATCTTTTATGGAAGTCCCCTATCCGTCCAGCAGGCGGAGGGGCTGATGACATCGGCCAAACAGCCTCACTTAGCCAAAGGCCATGCACTCTTACTTGTACGTTAACTGCCCTCTGTGGTGCTCAAGGATGTAAAAATAGCTGTTTAGCAAGAATCTCAGTCATGTCTCACTAACAAAGACTGATTTATAAAAGGTTACAGCACTAAACATAGAGGAGCTTTTGTCCTTCCCCTCCTTCTCCTTCTGCAGACCTCGTCACCAAAGCCATGAGCGCCAAAACCTCTGACGCTCTTGACACTCCTCTCTTAGAACAGCCTTTGTTCAGCAGAGTCCTACGGTCCTGATAGTGAGACTTAGGGAAGCACTGCGGTTGGAGATTGCGTATTTGTTTACTGCATTTGTGTCATATTGCAGTGTCATGGAAACATTTTTGTTGCTTTTCTGCGTCAGCAAATTCACTTACTTAATATTCTGGTATTTGATCCAATATTTGAAAATGTCACATGTACTCTCTCAAGCCCTCCCGCCAATGAAACCCAAACATGACACCTGAATGCCAGCATTTGACAGCACAAAAGAAAGATGAGGTGAATTTGTTTCTAGGTCTTGATTGCTGTGAAAAATGTGTTACTAAAAAGTCAGGTCAATCTGTATTTGAAGCATGAAATGACTGTTCCTGTTCTAGTGTGCTGTAGTGTAACCTTTCACTGAGCCATCCTTTATTATCAAATGCTTTATGCATATGGACTTATGAAGGACTATTTGTTCAGGTACATGACCTGCTTAAATGTACAATTCAACTTGAGCCATTTTAATATTGTGGAATGAAGCTATTGCAACATATCACATACAATTCCAATGTCTAGTGATGTAGCACATATATATTTTTCCACATGGATGAAAAATCACAGCACATGTGACTTACTTTTTTCCCAGCATTCCCTAAGCATCCTTATTTCTACTAATATCACTGCCATGAAGAGCACATATAAATAGTGACACACTGGTCTCTGTTATGTTTAATTTCCTGCTTGAGAGAGATAGACACCAGTTCATGGCTGTGTAAAGCTAGTGTAAGAGGGGTTTTATTTTTATGCCTTATCAAGTGGCCGTAAAAGAAGGTCTGTTTTCTGTGTCCGCATAAAATGTAGTCTGGTGGTGACCTCTGACAGATTAAACCACACCACACACTCATTTGTTCTGTTATCACCAAAATCTTGACCTTCTCTCCCTCTTCTTTACACTGTGCCCAGTCTCTCCCCCTCTCTTTCCCTTGCACTGTTTTTTCTGAGGTACAAACAGAGAAGCTGTCCTAGACAGGATGAGTCAGTGCAGCTGGGGTGCAGGTCACTTACCCACTGCCCACTCAGACGGGACAGATGGCCCGGCCACGCGCTCTGCTAGGTGCAAACTATGCACCCTCTTGTGTGAGCTAAGCTAATGCTAACACAACCATGAACTGGAGAAATTTCAGTATTTAACTTTGTATTGTATCTTATATCCAGGCAAAATTTATATTATGGATACTGAAGTTTGCTGAATGTGAGTTTTGTATTCATTTTGTACCGAGATATTCTTTATTTCCTGGTTATCTTTCTTGAAATGGCTGTGATGATGGAGCTTTGTCTCCGAATACATATTCATTTGCCTGTTTTATTTTTGTATCAGTACAGGACCCTGGATCTTAACTACAAACAGTGGATACTGGGCTTTTAGCAGAACCATGGGGCCTTAAGTACCTGTGTGTTAGGATATATATGATGCTGTGTATTTGCAGTGCCAATCACTTAGCTATACTTACTTATCAGGTTGTCTCTATACTTTGATAACTCAAGCTGCAGGAGACTCCCAAAATTGTTGCTAAATTGCATTTGAAAGATGGAGTTTTCATCAGTAGCCTCATGTTAAGGAACACTGAACATTGAAGTAGATTGGAAGTGTCTTTGGATTTGCATGTTTGCAAGTCATAGGATACTTAGGTTTGAAATTAACCTGCTAACAGCATATTTAAAGCATTAAATAATTGCTGTTCCACAGGAAAGTATAATTCTTATGACAAAGTGTTGGTAATGTATTTAGTGTCCCCTTAAGTGTCCTACAATTGTCTTTGGTCCATTGCATTTAATGTGCAAAGCTGGCAGACATTGGGCCTGCATTGACAATGACAGGTCGAGACTCAAATGTCTCTAGTGTCACTTTTGACATATTGTCCAACTGTCGTGAAACAGTAAAGAAACAGCACACTTCTCCAAGCCCTAAAGAGACAGTCTAATGTAATGTCCCAGCTGATGCTGCTGCAAAAATTTAGTAACACACAGGCCTTTCCCAGTGCCATTAGAGATAGGATGAGTTTGAATATGTAGTAACAGCCTGTGATGACAGTAGATATACATTAGCAATTAGTGCACTTAAAGGCTTTTTAGGCTGCATGAATCTATCTAAACCATGGAGAACAATTAGCCTTCCAAAGTCGGAGTTGCTGGAGCTTGAGAGTAGTTGATAGAATAGTTCACAAGCAACTAGTTAAGAAAATTCTGACTGTTCAAACTCAGGTTTTAGGAGACTGATCAGCCTTACTTATTTTCAGCAGATGCAGGCTATTGCATAGAGCTCATTTTTGTTTACATCTTACTCTGTATTAGAGTCTTGAGAGGCTTTATCTCAACCTGCAGTGGTGTAATTTTCTCATTTTATGCTTCACAACAGGCAACAAGATAAATACACTGAAATATTGAAAAATGTATGGCGCCATAATACACAAGATTTCGAAGAATGACTTTTCCATGGCAACTGGTCTTTGGCTATATGATGGTCTCCACAGCTTGATATTTGGGATGTGTTTCTCCAAATGCTAATTCTGTTTCAACCTTTTGCTGCAGGTTGCTGCTGTTGAAAAAACACTACCCTTATTTTATCTAATGTGAGGGCTGGTGGTTTTAGTGTCAGCACCTGATTTTTCAGAGACTGTTGTTTAATCGCCCTTTGTTCCTGACTGTTAAGTAGGAGCCCTACATTTTGATGCTTTTGATTGTGCTTATCCATTCCGATTGATTTTAATGGTGCAAAGTGTCAATCTAGCTAACATTTAGACAGAAAATAACATGGATAATGTGAATTACCCTTCGACTACATAGTGGTTCGTTTCTATTGGGTGACTAGTCTACTTTAAGTTACCATGAGTAGATTTTCATAGAAATACCGGAGTGAAAACTTGCTTCACAAAACAACTTTCCCCTTGTTTTGAATTGCAATAGATTTCACTGTGGTTCATAACATTTTTTCCACCTCCTGTAGATGTTTGTGCTTTGTGATGCAGCAAATATAATATATCTTCTCTTTTATTTCTCATTATTTTCTACCTAAAACCACAAGAGACATCCTTTTTTGCCCATTAACTTCCCACTTACGCACTGTACCTACTTTTCTCCCCCACCTTTGCCTCTGTCATACTCCAGTGATGCGGGGTTGGGAGGCCTCTGACGGCAGTGTGACTCCACTCAGTTGGCATCTCCCCTCAACCCTCCCACCCTTCTGTCCCCTGTCATCTTCTTAGTCAGACCCTCAATGCCCTCTCTGTCTGCCCCACATAGGCTGTAGGACATGGGTGGGCAAATTGAGGGTGTCTTCCTGTGTTCTACCCTATCAGAAGACACTAGGACGCTTGGAGATTGTGGGGGAGGGGGTATAGACAGGGGGTTGGCGGGGACAGCTGCCATGCTAAGGGAGCCCCCACCATCTCAGTCCAGTATCGTCCCATGCCGTCCCATTCCCAACCCTGGGACAGTGAACAGTAGACTCCTACAAGCTGAAGTGGGCACTGTGATTGTTGAATGAGCTGAATGGTTCAGAATATGTTGGTGTATTAAGGAAGGCTAGAATGGATGTATATTGCAGTCGTTAAGTGCTTAAATCTGGCTTGTATCAGGTTTACTTTACACTCGACAAAATGGAATTTACTGAACAGAAAGCAGGACTAGATGCCTCTTCATATTCTTCATGAGCCTTGACAGGAGGTATGTAGCAGTGGACAACTACCCTGTTCAGCTGGTCATACTGTTCCAGCATGTTTGTGGCGTTGGGTTCCAAGTACTCTGGTGAAGTTTGTGTTCTTTCATGTTGATGTTCAGTGTTTTTACACCCACTTGAAGAGATGCGTAAACTGTCTTTGTGATTACATCCTATGTCAAATTATACTGATGGCATAGGTCTTTGTTTGTTGCAAAATGAAACAACTCTGGTAGAAGCTGGTGCAGTCAATGTTTTGATTTTTAGCGCATTTCAGCTTCTCAGTGATGCTGGACCAAGTTTTCTTGGTCTTGGTCTTTCTTGGTCTTGTCAGGGCAAATCCAGTTAGCATAGTTACATTACTTTCTTAAGCACATAAGAAGGTTTTAAACCAGTATTGCATTTATGCTTATGTGCATGACTAATTTCTCATAGTTGAAGCATTCAGAGGCAAGTTAATTATGTGTCGCAGTGAATCATTGCATCTGAAGTAAACCCCACTGCAGGCAACACCTGTGCTAAAATAAATAAGTCTTTATAAGTCACTTTCCTCATCTGCAATGTAGCCTTTTTAAATTCAGACTCACACTTGCACATGAGGAAAAAAAACATGTTGCCTCACTACAAGTGTCCATTCCCCCACTATGCTGTCAGTCCAAATGCTCTTACAAAAAAAGAAAAAGAACGCTTCAGGCAGAAGTGCATATCACTAATAGACTTAAAATCTACCTACATTGGTTTAAAATATGGTGGGAGGCTGAGGGGAAATCTATTTAGTGACCAACTGCACATAAATGTGGATTTTACAGTAACTAGATTATTGCACTGCATGTAAATGTGTTCTCTGGCTTCCTGCGTTAACCAAATTTCTTCCACTTTCCTGATATCTTGTGTGCATATTAATGTGGTCAGTATCTTTTTGCTTGTCAGTGAAAACGCACCACTCCCCCTCAGGTGAGAGTGGATCTCCATATGTATGTGCATCAACTGTGTTGGCCTGGTCATTCGTGATGTTAAGAATTGTGTTATGTCAGTTATTACATGGATCGTGTTTTCATTTCTGTATCAGGATACAATTTTATTTTCATGCACATGCCTTGTGATTAGGTGGCAAAAATCAAGTGGTATAAAATGGTGCAAGCATGCATGTGAAAATCTGTGTGAAAGTCCACAGATGGAGTAGAGATGCTCAAGCTAGCACACAGCTTGTCATCTTAGAACAACTGTCTGTAACCATGCTAATGTGGATGCAGATTCTGGGCTGCTCCTCTTTCAATCTCGAACCACTGTTTACAACTGTGATTACCGCCTGGGGTCTTACAATTGGATTTTGATCTTTAGTACTTTTTTTTTACTTGAGATTATTTTTTATGAATGTCTTGGTCCAGGAACAGCTGCTGGTATATCCTCTTTCCTCTTATCTTTCTGAAAATGTCTTTGCTGTACTCATTTTGGCCTATTACATCTGATACGTAATTATCAAATATATGCAAATTAAGGTGAATACAGAAGATATTAATGTTGAATGTGGACAGAAGATGATGTGATGCAAACGGATATCAGCCAAGTCAGCAGTTTGTAATTCATTTGACAGCCAGGTGGGCTCAACCACATTTCTTTTTTATTGATTGAGGCTATGACTTTTTCGGTAAAAGTTCACCAAAGTTGAATGGAATGTGATGATGTACATTTGCTTTGCCACAGGAAGGGCGTGTTTTATTCACTCTCTGCCCACACAGAATGTAAGTGAGGAGAAGGTGAATATTGGCCAATGTTAGAGTAGCAGATGTGTGACTGTGGCTTTATACTTGTATTGTTTGGGGAAGTTGATTTTATAAATCATTCGTTTGTCTTCCTTCATCAAATTCTGTATTTATGTTTTCTTTGTCATACTCTATGATAATGGTTTCCTTTTTGAACAATATGATTTATAGATTCGATTCAATTTAGTGATGTCCTAGATTCAGCCACTGAATCTAACCAGTGAAACACTCTTGAATCAGAGCAGACAGGGCTTTTTCAGGAGGCGGGGGTAAACAGACATGTTATCAAATGAGAGATTCAGACAGAGGGTGAATTTATGTGAATAAACATAATGTTACCGTTACCTTCCTATTTTAACTGAATTGGTAGTTGTTAAGTTTGAACTGGCAGTTGTTAAATTTGTTATGTAACTTTAGCGTGTCTGTCCAGACCATGTTGGCTGAGGCTAATATTTGTGATTTTTGCACCTGTTCATGGATTCAACCATTGGTGAAATGGCTATCTTAATGCATGTATAATAAGCTACAGCGACTTTCAGCTTAAGTCCCCCTTGCTGACTGACAAAAAAGAAGTGGACTATGTAATCACAACATATCTTAATTACCAAAGCATATTTTTCTGCTGAAAAAAATAATATTAACACTAATCAATGCTGATGTACATGTGAGAGGCCTGTGAAGGTTTTGGACATTTTGTTTTGTCTCTTAACTGAAAGTAACCTGTCTATTTCTTGTGAATTTTTAAAGGAAGTGCTCCTCAATGACTGTTAAGTAGTTTTATCAAACAGGTCTTACTCGCCTCTGCCTTCAGCATGCACAACTCGCCCAGTTGTCAACACACTCTCCCTGGGCGGGCCTGGCCTCACTGTAACCTAAGCCCTTGGTCCTCCTGTTCCCCACAGGGTAACTTGACCCAAGATTGCTTTGTCATGTGCCAGAGAGAGAGATTCCCTCTCCACACCCACCATCTTTGTCCGAGCAACACAACACAGACACATCAGTGTTGTTTCTGCCCATTCACTTTAGCTTCTACGGTTAAATTTGTTATTTAAGTAGGCCTGGCTCAAAGGATGGAAGTTTAATAGGTTTAAGCCTCATTCGGACAATGTGGGTGTGTTTGTGATTATATAATGCAGTCCTTTTGAACTGCAGTGTGTGAAACATGTGCTGCACGTGTGTGTGCAGTATGTCAGTGTGGGATGTGAGTAGTTATTTCTCTTTCTATATACCAGTGTTATTTCATGTTTTTCCCTCCATGTCAGTGTGGCTGCAGTTTGAAGTACAGGGGCTTTTCAGGTCTTCTTGTTTCTTCATCCTGTTTTTTGAGGGAAGGGTCTGCTGCTCATCATGCTGTCTCAGCCAGGGGCTTGGCCCACTAACAAAGGACACCCTGTGGATGGAAAAACAGTTAAGGGATGAAAAAGCACCACACCCACAGCATTGTTAATACGGTGAAAATCTTACCCCAAAACAACAACAGCAAAGCTTTAGTTTGCATTCCTCACACTGTTGGTATGCTTCCTGATCCGTCTGATCTCAAAGGAGGTTGTTTGTGTAATGGGCCCTGTCTATCATCTCAAACTCACATTTCAACCGCCACTGGGACAAGTTTATAGCATTCAATTGATCATTTTTACTACACTTGGTTAACTTGTACAAATTGTCCACACACACTTGCTGTAGTCTCAGCAATAAAAGAAAGTGAATCTTTTTGGATAACTCTCTTATCTTATGATAAAACCCAGTAATTGCTCAGACAAGCCTTGCCAGTATTTTGTGGAGTCCTTATTTTCAGCCCTAAAACAAAACATTCAGCGGAATTGCCATGACTCAGCAAAATAAAAAGTTCATGACCGTCTTGAGTCTGCATTTAAATGAGTCACTGCTGGATATGTTCTCTAAATAAAACTACAAACACCATGAGGTGGAACGCACAATCTCAAAACAGAACAGTGTCAGTGTGGTGCCAAAAGGAATCTGCTTCTGGCTCTGTAGTTATTTTTGAAGGCTTCTCACTCTCACTGACCTTTATTTTTTTAAACAACAACCCATGATATGACTGCTATGCATGATATGTAAACAAGTTCAGAAGTAGTTTGAGATGTATGCCAGCTCCTGAATAAAATAGCTGTGTTTTAAATTACAGTGCACTTCCAATTCGAGTGCATTAAATTATCCCAGATAAGAAGGATGCCAGTTGTGTCTCATTGTCTCTGTCCTATATGAGACTTTAGAAGTAGGATTTTATTAGTGAACTATCCTTTATATGTTTACACAGAGTGATGTCATAAATCTCAGCTTCTTATGTCTTTTTCTTCTCCGTCTGTCTGAATTTAGACCTCTTTGTCTGCTTTGTGGCTCATTTTTCTCACACACAACAAAGAAAATACCTAATTGCCTGTTTCTCTTTATAGATTTGGTTATTCACCACAATCAGGGTGCTAGACCAAACTATGTGGCTTTTGTTCTGGTTATCCCAGACACATATTTCTGGTTGCGGGCCTCTTCCCTCTGGCCCTGAGTATTCTTCAGCAAGGGCAGAGCAGCTGGTGGAGAATGCACACAGAGACGCAGGCTTTGCTAGGACACATTGACTGAACTGGAAAATTAAAGCATTCGGCCAGCCCGTGGTCAGACGGGAACGGAGCCGTCATTGTGAGAACACACATATGACCTTTGGCCTCATTTCTTTGCAGGCATGGAAGAAGCGGTGGTTTGTTCTTCGCAGTGGCCGTCTGACAGGGGACCCAGACGTGTTGGAGTATTACAAGAATGACCATGCCAAGAAGCCCATCCGTGTGATTGATCTCAACCTGTGTGAGCAGGTACTGTTTGTCATTACTCAATACTATACCTGCAATCTAAAAAGACATTTTCCAGAGTTTTGTACATATGATTAATTGTTATGTAAACACTAATAATAATTATTGAAATCACACAAAATAGTCCAGTTTCACTTTCAGGCATTAAAAAAAAAAAAAAAAAATCAGCCACTATGCCCTTTGTTTTGGTCTTGAAGAGCTGTTTAGAAGCTTAATGCTGAAATGTTATCAATTATCAGTGCAACAGTTGTATGTCCCTGTGCATTTGTGCAATTTCATTACATTAAGGTGACTCTTTCAATCAAAAACAAATAAATGTTTTCTGCTGATCAAGTAGATTAGCTTCTTCTTTATTTTCATGTACCTTACTCTTCGACTGTAAATATGTTGTCATCTTTTTTTCCCTTGACTGATGCCATATTAAACAGAGTCTTGTTTGTTGCTGCTTCAGGTGGATGCTGGACTGACTTTCAATAAGAAGGACTTGGAGCACAGCTTCATATTTGACATCAAGACCATTGACCGTGTCTTCTACTTGGTGGCTGACACCGAAGAAGACATGAATAAGTGGGTTCGCTGCATCTGCGACATCTGTGGTTTCAACCCCACCGATGACGGTAAGAACTGGCGTGAAATGGTTGGCCACACATCACTGTTGTCTCACATCAGTATCGCTGAAGCCTGTTAGTATGAAGTTGGACCACTAATGACTGAGTTTTTACACCACCAGGACACATTTGAAATGTAAAAAAAATCACATAGAAATCCAAACCATAAGATCAACAAGGAAACATTCCATTAGGCATTATTGTGTTTTAATCCCCATAGTTTTTTCCCTCAGCTGAATCAAGAAATTGATATTGTCATAACACACACAAAAAAACTGACTTTTGATGGGGGGTTTTTTCATGCAGTGTTTAAATTTCAAAGCTGCACTTTTACATTCCTGTGCTGCATTTCTGAACAATCAGAGCAAATGTTTTGACTTTTTTTCTAAATATAGTCTTTGGTCACGACAGCTCTGTTTGTTTGCACGTGTAGAGGAAAGGCTGGATTCCTGTGTAGCAGGTTCAACTCCAGCCGAAAGCAAGTACAACTGTGATTGCCAAAAACTGGGACACTGTAAAATGGTAATAAATACAGAATGCATTAATTCTTGTCTGAACTTATTTCGAAATAAACAAAGCATTAGATATTTTGTCTTTGACCTATATTAAAATAAATGTAGGTCACTAAGGATTTCCAAATCATTTTACTCTGTTTTGAATACGTTATCACAGCCACCCAACTTTTTGGGACTCAGGATTGTATATTGGCAAAATTTAACAATACAACATTAGCTCTCAAGGGAATTTATTAACATTTGATGGGTCTCTTTTTTAATGCCTCTGTAGATCCTCTCAAATATCTCATTCCCCCCTCTCTCTGAAGGAGTTAGGTGAACCAGCTGAATGTGCCAGAAGGTCTCCATTCAGCATAGTTCTCAGCCGCCATCTAATGATCCATGTGTTGATCCATGTGTTGTGTTGAGTCTCGCGTTACTCTTGTTCCCAATACTGTATAATCAAAGCATTGTGTGCCTGTCACTCTCACTGCCCTTCTTTCGTTCTTTCCCACTTATCTGGTTCTTATTCTCTCCCTTTTGCACAATCTCGTGTTCTTCTCTCTCTTTGAGCCTGTTTGCAAGCTTGGAAATTTGCATCTCAGTGTTGGATGTCCACGTCCTTAACTAAGTATGTAATCATTTTAATGTGATGAAGAACTGTCTGACGTATCTGCCACAAAGAGTCCTATAGAAGAAGAATGTTTTTTTTTCTCTCTTGAACCTAGCGACTGAGTCACTGATTATGCTGCTCCAAGGTCGTCTTCTCCACAGTATTGTGATTATGCCCTCACTTCTGGTACATTGCAAGTGTTGCAGGGCAAGCTCGATAACAACATTTATGGCAACTCTTCAACACAATTATTGGAACTGGCTGTTACAGCGCCAATGTGCAAACAAACATTAAGCCCATTCAAGGAGAAACTGGGTCTAGAGACAAATATCCTTGCAGAGAGCCTTACTCACAATTCTTATTACAAAAGAATGCCGTTGGCTCTCCCTTTCGCACTCACTCGCACTCCTGTGCACATGAGACCCAACTCCCAGTCTCCTGTCGTGTGTGGCCACACTAAAGTGGCTGTTCAGATGTTGGAGGAGGGAACATTAGGAGGGCTGGGGAACGAAGAGACAGTGTAGGAGGTAAAGATGAGTGTGTGCATGGGGGATTTTCCCTTTTCCTGTATGAATCAGCACTGACATCTTGGACAAACAAATGGGAGAAGGGGAAGAAGATAGCAGAGGAGGAGAGAGGAGCGAATGATGCACAGTGAAGAGAGAAGTTGACTTTTAAAAGAAGAGAAAAAGGGGACCTTGTGTAAGAGAAAACCATGTCAGTTATAGAAGAGAGTGGGAGGAGAGCTGTGAAAAAGGAGAAAAAAAGTAGAAAGATGTGGAATGAATACATAGATATATTACACACAACATACGCATCAGCTATCTTGGCTCTCATTGCAGTGCATCAATCAGCTCGAGCAGAAGGGTTTGAAAAGGACTCAGATATTTGTGTGACAAAGCGGAGACCTTGAGGAAACGCTGTCTGAGAAGGAGCGTGTGGGATTCTGAAGGCAAACACCATATTCAGACTGTTTACGGACGAATGAAGCTTTTCAGTGGGTTTCATGCGAGTATGCGTTGGATGTGACAAGAAGGTTGAAAATACTAATTCATGATGGTGTTTTTTTTGTGTAAATTCTCAGCAGTGGCTTCACTGTGATATTAGCTGTCAGTGACAGATTTATTAAGGGAATCTTGTCACACATATCCCACATATCATGTCCTTCCCCCTCGTGCTACATGATGAACTGCCTTGGAAAAGGTTCGATTTCCCCAGGAAATCCATGTAAAGTTAAAGATACTTGTTGTTTGTTGGTACCCAAAATTGG
>JAOWBC010001255.1:11122283-11136091 GCA_028566105.1 Hypoplectrus providencianus | reverse complement strand
TTTTCTTTTTTTTTTTTATAAGTGTAAGCCTACATGCATCACATCTCACATCAGCTGCTCAGACTCAGACATTATAGAGATGTAAAGTTGATGTAGTGTTAGTCTAGTGACTATAGACTAAACATTGGAATTGAGTTGCTAGGAAACAGCTTGGGTCCAAGTTTACTCAGCCAGAGCTGACATTGGCAAACACAGCTTAGAGTTTACTTTCTGTCTAATAACATCATTCACCAACATCACCTGCGCTGTCAGAGTGGACTTCACGGATCCACAATAGGAGCAGGGCCCCACTTTCATAACAATAATGCAACAATGTGGTTAGAATGCAACATTTTCAAATTCTCACGTATGTGCTGTGCTGCACTGATTAATAAGTGAAAATCCACTGAACCATGTGGAAGCTGGATCAGTCTTTCTGTGACATCTGCTTAGGTTAATCAAACAGTCCTTAATGGCATCTCATCTTTAGTCATTAGTTTAGTCACTTGATTAGAAGCATTTTGTTGTGAAAAATAAAACCTCTGTTTTCCTGAAAGTTAAGACTTTGTGGAGGTGGTCATAAATTTTCTGGCAGTGGCCTTTCCCCTCTATAATCATATGTGGAAAACTTTAATCTTTTTGACCACTTAGTGCTTTGAAGCATACACATTATTTGATTAACTAAGGAGATAACTCAACAGTCTGGAGAGGAGCTAACCCCCGACTTTCTCATTTTCCCGCAGAGGCAGCAAAAGCTGCTCACCAGTCAGCCATCGGAGGCCTGGTGGTGGACACTCCCCCACACCCAGCACTGGGAAATATTGTCGGTCCAGCAGCAGTGTTGACCAGTGTTCCCCCTCCATACCAACCGGTCAGTGTGCGACACCTGGACTCTCAGTCCAGTTCGGAAGAGCCCCAGGATTACCTGTGGCTGGTCAACTGTGAGAGCAAAAAGCCTGAACCTAACAGGTGAGTTTGTTTCAGTCAACTTATGAGTCTCAGCATTCACTATACTGTGATAAAAGCTTCTCTCTGTATGTTTTTTTCCACCCCACTTATTCTTTTCGTACATTCTATCTGTACTGCCACTCTCGTCCTTGTCTCTGCTTGTGTGGCGTGCAGCTCAGTGCAGCTTCACTCTCCATTGGAGGGAGACCAGGAGTATTTGCTCCTGGAGGAGTGTGAGAGCAAGACTCTTCCTCTCCAGGCTAGTCTGTGAGTGGCCAGCCATCCAGCTGGAACTGCCTGCTTGTGTGGAGTGCTGCATATGTATTTGAAAAACAACAAAAAACAGAAACACACAAACACTTTATACACTGTGCTGCAGACTGACATGGCTTCTGTAGATCATTAGTGCTGGATTTGAAGTGTTTAACCCTCCTTGTAGGTCAGAACAGGCTGAGCTGTACTCTGTCTAACACTGAATTGATGTTGTTGTTGCCTGCAAGTCCTTCAATTGAGCAAGAAAAGAGATACTTATACGGTGCAAAAGATTAAAGTGACAACTACTGTTTGTGTATAACTTTGTTACTAACCAGGCTTACAGACCGTGCTGTTAAGTTGTCCCTTGACTGAGAAGGTGGAAACCAAATGTGGATATTTAATTCTCTTGTGTATATGTGTGTTGTCCTCTCAGAGCCCATGCTGAGTGTTCCAAGTCTACCTCTTCAGAGACAGACCTGAATGACAACCTCCCCTCCCACCGCACGCCCACATCCTCCACCTCCTCAGCGAAACACACCTCGCACAACGGCTTCTTCCCGCAGCACCCAGCCCCTGCCTCCGCCTCTTCCATCTACGACTCGCCTCCGTCACGCGGTGCCTCGCTCTCGACTGACAGCGGCCTTTACCACCTCCCTCGCAGCTACTCCCAGGACACTGTGCTGCTCCCAAAGTCGGCCTCATCCCCTCCGGCCCACCCGGACGGCGGGGACGGCTCCGAGCTCTATGTCTTCAACACGCCGTCAAGGAAGCCTTCCATGGAGTCACAGATGCGCCTCCTTTCCATCAGCTATGATATCCCACCAACACCTGGCGCAAACTGTACCTACCAGGTGCCCCGCACTTCCTCAGTGTCGACAGCGGTAGGAGGCTCAGAGGGCGGGGGAGATGTAGTACCCCCTCCCAGACCTCCGAAGCCTTCGCTCAGTTCCACCTCAGGACCCCCACCACCCCCTGCTGAGCGCTCACCTACGGACACCTATTGTGTGCCCCGCTCAGCGTCAGAGACGGACGGAAACTACTGTGTGCCTACAAGTGCTGGGAATAAAGCTTTACGCAGCAACACGATCGGCACTGTGGACTGTTCACGCCTCCGCAAAGGTTAGTTTCAGGGAAGGTTTTTTGATTTTTCTGTTTTTATTAGCCTGGAGATATCCTATGCACTGGGAAGCCTCTAGGAAAAGAAGCTTCATAGTCTAAAAATATTTAAATGAGAATATAGTGTTTAATAGGACACACACAGTCACAAAGCCACCTTCCGTTATAAAATTTTGACCTTTAACGGCAGTGATATTTTGCACAGCGTTTAGCTGGCACTCTGTACCCTTTTCACTTTCTTTTGATGGATGATAAGAGACATCACTGGAGCTCTTGGCATGTTTTCTTCCAACTGCGATCCATATTTCTCACCTTTATACTTCTGTTCTGTTCACAACCCATTCAAATTGTCAAATGCTTGTCGGACCTGAACAAGGAGCAGACAGTTTTCTGCAGAAGTCTTTAAAGTCTTGGCCTTAAAGGAACTTGAAGATGGTTGGTGCAGCAGTTGCAGTCATATTTTTTTTTAATTTGGATCCTCAATTCTAACATTTAAAAGCAGACAGGACACATAAGGGATTGAGGATAAATTTGTGTCTTCTGTTAAATCACTGTAACCACAGATATGTCATCATGAGAGCCTTCTTAAATCTACATAGAATGTACTACACTTTCCTTTGGAGCGTTGGTGCCATCCTCTAAATCCGACAACACAGTACATCTAATAATTGTGTTAAATGAGGGGACATGCCCATGTAAAACAACAACAATTTCTGTGTACCATCAACACTTCGTCTACATATCTAATTAGGATTCTACTGAAATCTGACAAATCAGACCCAGAGAAGATACCTTTGCAGTTAAATAAAGCAGATTTAATAATAAAATGTTACATTCAATCTTGAATCAATGCAATGTCCTTTGAAGAGAAGAGAAGTGTTAAGAGAATCTTAAATAAAAATAACATAACTTTTTGAAAAGAAGAGAGAAACGTATGGAGTAAGTTTGGATACAACTAAATATATTCTTCCACTTACTCCCCCCTCTTGTGGTGACAAATGTCATTACAAAAATTTTAGTTGCAAGATAATTGTTAACAAAAACCCAAGAGTGTGAAGCCTTTGGTGTTCTTGTTGCCATTTTTACCTTTCACAAACACTTGTTTACACAAATGTAAACTGCCATTACTACCAACATGAGACATCCAGTCCAAGGATTTATTTCTGCTTTCCATCTTGATGACACATGAAGAGGCCAGGGAGTCCTGAGGTGTTTCAGGAACAAATATGACAATAGACTGTAAAAAACCATTAAATAGGTGAATCACTTGTTATGTGAAAGCACAGGATTAGAGGCAGTTACTGTATACCAAAGAAATGACATGTATTATTCTAATTATTCCCTGTCATGGTCTTCCCCCACTTAGCCTCATCTAGCTGACACCATCATTTGCCTTACAAGCCTTTCCTAGCACTGCTGTGGTTCTTGTAGCCGTAAGTGAAATGCATTAGCAAACTGCAGCAGCTCCTAATGAGAATGCAGAAAAACAATCATAATGTGCACAGTAGAGCCATTACATACTGCTCAGCTGCTGAGCTCTGTCCCACTGAATTCAAATCTCTTTGCAGATTCATGAAAACACATACAGCTTTATTGAAATTAGGCATGTATTATGTGAACCGTTTGTATTATGCTGTAGCACCAGTGAGCTTACAATGTAGAACCCTGATTCTAAACAAGCTAGGACACTGTGTGGTATATAAAACAACAAGGTGTTGTCTTTCTGTCTTTCTTTTTACATAACATCCTAACACTTATGAAATTAAGTGTATACAGTATTTGGTAATTTTGTTCATTGTTTTGCAGATTTTGGATCCCAGGACTGCTATGACATTCCGAGATCATTCCCCTCTGAGAAAAGCTGCTCATTTGACTTCAACGAAAGCTTCAACAGCTACTTTGTAAGTGTTCTTCCAAGGCTCACCGGTTAAAACGCTCCCACTTCTGTAGAAAACTGTGGTGTGCTATAAAGAATGTGCTGACTACTTAAATCGAAGTTTTAGTGTTATGACTGCAGATGTTTTGACAGTTTGATTATCAGCAATGTTAACAGTGACATCACATTTCTGAATACGCATTTGGTTGAGAGAATGTTATTTTCTGTTTACAGTAAAGTCACAACTCTCTTCCGATGCTCCTACCTTTCCCATAACTCAATACAAATTATAATATCTATGTATATTATTCTAGTGTTCTGTTATTTACAGAAGAAAAAATGCACCTCACCTTTAGCATTTGTGCAAAAGAATCGGTCTTGTATGATAAGGAACAGTCATACAATAGTGAAATACGGTGCAAAAGAGAAATTATAAGAGATGTATTGTATACAATATTCAGTGAATTAAATATTTTAGCATCTGAATTGGCATTACTTCTGTTTCTGCTGTTGGATGAATTTGATTTTATCATTCTTGCCAGCAATTTTGCTGCTGATGAGATCCATTGTTAACACTAAAGCTAATGTTAAAGAGCCTGTGCCCTTGCTGCTGCTGCTGCTGCAATTTCTCACTGTCTGTGTTCAACCTAACACTGGCTCAAAATAAGGTGGAGCTGATTCCATCCTGATCATGTGCACACATGTACATATATACTTGTTCTACAACTGGCTCGAGCAAACACTTTTCACAATAAATGTATTGCAGGTGATCTCAGTACTTAATTGCTTTTGTTGCTCATGTCAAAGCACATGGAGCCTCTTGCAATCTTGTAAACACCATCTGCTGATATATATAACAAGGAATGGCAAAGAAAGGGAGACTAATAATGACCTTATTATTAATTATTTTATCAATGTATGTATTCTTTTTGTGTTGGCAGAGTCATTTCCAGGGAAACAGTTACAAATAGCAAAAATTCACTATTGTCAGAAAATTGTATTCAGAAGACAGAATTTTGCCTAGAGCTGAAAGCAGCATGAAAGTTGAAGGGGGTGGCTGGGCCATAATTCTGTGCAGGAAATTCCCTGTAATGTATGCTGAAAAACCACCTACCTGTATATTTTAGTAGTGGTGGTTTGTTTGAGTTCATCCCACATTGATTTGCTGCCACAGGCTTTTTGTCTGTCCTATTGTCAAAAACAATATCCAACACAAAAAAGAGTGTGTGCACAGATGACTGCCCGCTGTTTTGATTGCTGATGGAATGTTAGCAGTCATCTATTTTGAACAAATAATGTTGAATATCATTATTCCTCTCCTGAGAGGCAGCCTCATACCTGCCAAGTCTGTCCTGTTTTTGAACATGTATGTATGTCTTCTCTTCCTCAGAAAAACAAAGGAATGATGCCAGTTGGCAGCCAGTCCACAGAAGAGGTAGACCAGAACTACGTACCCATGAGCGCCAACTCCCCGTCACACCATCACTCAGGCAGCTTGTCGGAGCCGATGCACGAACCGAACTATGTGCCCATGACCCCCAGCACCATGGAGTTCTCCTCCCTGGGAAAGCAGGTCCCCCCACCCGCCCACATGGGCTTCCGCTCCAGTCCCAAGACCCCACCTCGCAGGCCAATGCTCAGTGACTGCCAGCCCCCACCTGTGGACCGAAATCTCAAACCTGACCGCAAAGGTGAGAGGACAGCGGGTGTGCATGCACGAGTGGCTGTGACGTAAACGTTCTGTAGGTTTGATCAAGTTCTTGCTGTGGGGTTGATACCAGCTGAAGTATATTGTTGCACTTAACCTGCTTCAGTATGTTCAGCATTCACTAATGCAACAACTGACCGTGCTTTGTCTCTCACACTCAGCTGCTATTCTCATCGTGCTGGCTCATGGTCACAAAGCCAACTGCACAATCATTTTCCAACTATTTTTAAAGCAGTTTCTTTTTTTTTTTTTTATATATCATACTTGATTTGCCTTTTTTAATGTGGAAAAATGTGTTTTTCATTTTATCTCCTTTGTGTGGTGTATTAAATACCATCATCTTCTCCGTGTCTGTCCTTGACCAGCTTATTTCACCTCTTGATAAATTAGTTTAGAGCCTGCTACATCCTCTTACACCCAACACAGTAAGCTTCTTGTCAAAAGCACCTTTGTCCCGAGCTCAAGAGGCCTGTAGACCGTTTTGGAGGGGGCTGTTCCCTGTGCCATGGAGTGACCGAAGCTCGCGGTGGTCACCTCCATCCCCTTTGTTCCCTTCATCTGAATGGGGCTCTTTGATAAAGGACCTAATAGCAAGGGGAATTACATTCCGGCAGATTGAAAGCTGAGTAATGGACACAAAGAGAAAGAGAAATGAAGGATGTCAGGGAGACAGGGAGTCATCACATAGGCAAACCAAAAGCCATGGCTGTAAATGTCACTGAAGAATCAGGACGTGTTGTGTTATGGAGTTGTACAGTTCCCAGTGGGGAATCCTCCCATGCACCACTTACGTAGGGTTTTTTCTTTCTGTGACCTTTGAGTCAGTCATCTCCAAATTTGGCATGAATCATCTCTGGACTACCATGACTGAAGGTTATAAAAAGATTTTTATTACTCCTAAATATCTGTCTGAAAAAACAGCAAGTTTCAGCACATTACTCATATTTAACAAAAAAGCCATAACTGGAAATCTCCACTGCTCATGGAACTCAGATGTAAATTAACAAACTGTTTGGGCACAGGAGAGTTTACAACTTTTAAATTCTGAATGTAAGACAATTTGTGGTATGCTGTGTTTTGGACAACCTTGTCATATTGGCCCTGTAATTTTTGTTTTTTCTATCTATTACCTCCCCATTCTTATTCATACTTTTAAGCACCTTTTTTCCATTTCTTTGTTGACATTAAATTTGTTTCTGCCACTTACCATCACTTCCTCTTACTTGACTCTTCACCATATTTTTTTGATCAGCGCAAATCAGAGTTTTTCTGAAGAGTTGAGTTTAAAGAGGCAAAAACAGAGCTTTTCAGACAGGCTGACCATCATAGAAAAATAATGTGTTTATTGGTCATTTAATCATGTAAACGTGTTCCAGTAGAAACCCAAAGTACAGTCATGAATATACAAAATGTTCCCTTTACCCAACTTTATTGGCTTGCAGCTGTACTTTGTATTAACAAATTCAGAATTTGGACAAAAATTTTCATAGCTGACACGCTTTAATATTTTAAGTGACTTTCAATTTGAAACTGAACAAAAGATGATTAGATGTTTAAGAGTAACGTTACCACTAAGACGCTCTGACATTGATTTATTTAAAATTTTTATTTGTTTAAACTCTTCCTTAAAAGTATGCATGAACAGATATTTTTTTCTATCAAATTAGAATATCACATGCTCTTTTGGTTATTACCCTCCATTTCTTGATTTACCATGAGCCATGCAAAATTCCTCTGTACTGTGGACTAATTCAACACACTAACAGCTCTGTTCATCTTGTCTGCGCTTCTCCCTCTGCTCTCGGCCGTATGTTGTGAAGGCTTTGACATCTGTGGTCAAGGCCAGCCAACAGCTTTTACTTCATTAATACGATGATATATGTCCAGTGAAAATAGTCATCTCACTGAGAGATTCTGGCACATTTAGGGGTTTTTGCTCTTGTCGGCACTGCAGAAAAATGTTGCGGTCAGTGTGCGAATGTGAAAGGAGCTAGAGTATGTGTCTCAGTAAGTTACTGCAGATTTCTGTGTGCTCTTCTCAACATGACATAATTTCTCAGTGTACTCTCAGTGCTTCTACACAGCTTGTCGTGCATGCACAGCTGTGATGTCAGTCTTTGTGTGGGAAGCCATGGTGCATGGAGTGAGGTGCATGTTGGGCAGTATGGGTCTGCTGTTGTCATGACAATCATCCTCTTGATAACTGTGCTGCACACAAAGGTGATTGGGTGTACGTGAGGGTGTAGTTTTGTTGTTCAAAGACTCGTCTTTTGCTTTGCATGGCAGGGAAGCTGTTACATCAGGGCTTAACTGTTGTGATCACCAAATTTTTTTTTAATAATAAGCAAAGTCTTCTTTCACCAATCAGGTCAGAGTCCTAAAATAATAAGAGCAAAAGGTGTCGGTTTAGAGCGAACCGACTCTCAAACCGTAGGTGAATTCCCGAGGGGACGACGTAAGGGTAGGTACTCCACACTGAACTGCCAATGTGCATCTGAAAACTTTCCATTCTGTCCAACTCTACTTCATCTCGACTCTTTGCATGGGACTTCTCTCGTTTCTCAGCCCTGTTGGTTCTGTAGCCGATAAAATGTCTGCAAACTAGACTCAATTTAACTGCACCTAAACCTTTAGAATATCCTGTCTTTGATCCACATGTATCCAGAGCAACCAGAAAAGGTTTTTAGGAAAATAACATGGGTGTCAGAGCTGTTGGATTAATCCAGTTTTATTATTTCAAACCCCAGCAGGAGGGGGATGAGTGTGCAACTTATACATAGTGGATTGGAGTCACAACATGCTTCTAAGAATAAACTGTTACTACCACCCAAATCCCCCCTCACTCTGATGTGACTCTACATGTAGTCAGCCGAATAACTTCCTAACATTTCTCTTCCTAAACACTTCTTTTTGTGTTTTTGTCTAACATGCTCTTCTTCCAAAACACACGTTCAGATGTAGTAGCCACAACAGCAGTATCGTCACACTCACATGGCTCTGGAACATAGTCGATAGCTTTTCAAGAGGAAATTAAACATGATATCATCTTTAAAAAAATGAAAGACTCACAATCACAATCTCCCCTGCTTGTTTTCATACATTAGGTACCGGCAGTGGCTACCTACTTTATTTATTATGTAGTCTTCAGTGTTTTAGTCCAACACCCAGGACATTAGGCTCTGATAACATATTAACTATTAATATTTTGCAGACTATTTTGCATTTTACATTAGGCCCATTGTTTTTAGTGTTTATTGTGTTTCCACACACATCTTGTGTCCTCACATAAGAAAAAGCTGTTATTTTCTTGCTACAGAAGTCTCGCCACAGTTTGCAGCAAAAAAAAATATCCACTCGTGATGAGGATGTGTTTCATGTGATAGAAATTAAAAGGATGAAATAGGGAAATGATGCGTGTTTTCATTTATTCAGTCACTTCTTATAATTAAAACAACATATACAGTGAGTTAGAGAGACTTTCTATGCATTTTACATACTATACTATATTTTCATACCAACTTTTAATCTAATCTAATTTACAGTTGTTTGTAAATGAAAACAAGATTCAAGATTTTTTCCCTAAATAAAAGCTTCTTCTTATCACATAATTTATCTGTATCTATCACCTATTCAAAAAAAGTTGGGACGCAGTGTAAGAAAACATAAATAACGACAGAATGTTTAAGACCTTACATACATGTATCTGAAAAATGAATTTTATACTATGACTGACTGGTATGTATACCTTGCTTCAGGAAGACCTGCTCCACTGGAGATCAAACCACTGCCAGAGTGGGAGGAGCCCTGTACGCCTGTCCGCTCGCCTGTCACACGGTCATTCGCTCGAGAGTAAGTGTCTCTAATGTTCTGCAGCATGTTTCATAGTTCTACAGTTTGATAGGAACTTAGGGGGTGTTCACACCACTCAGCCTTTTATTTTTCATTTTACTATCACTACTCATTAGGAGAAGTGCAGTGCTTTTCAAAGTTAATTAAAAAATGCATTTTTGAAGCAAAAGGCATGGAATAATAAAAAAAAAAATTGCTGCTCATCTCCAGATGACTAAGGGCCTCATCACATAGCACATTTATCTGCTTGGGAATCATTTTGTGATTGTTTTCAGCACAAGCGAAGCCTTAAAAATTGCCCAAAAGTGTCAGAGCAATGTGTAAAAGTGCCCTGTACATGTATTTTTTCCCCCCTATTGTCTTATCAGATGATTTTAAGTGGCAAAACTATCAGCAGCCCATCCAGAATGAAGCCCTTACCCAACCCTTCTCCAGGCAAAGCTCCTGGACCAGCTGGTGGTAGCTTTATCCTGTCTGGGGTTCTCGTGTTGTTATACAGAGATCTGGAACCAGTGAGAACAGCCTCTCACCTTCAATGAGAGACCATACAAGTGGCCTCTGCTTATCCATTTTGTGCTAACAAAAAGAAAGAAAGATACAAACATTGGTTTTGCATCCTACAAAATGTGCTGTCTGATCGAGGCCTAAAGCGGCTGATGTTGTTATGGAAACTGAATACCCTAACAGCTTGTTGTACGTTTGTCTTTTTGTAACACTATTATTTGGTGTGAACATTTCCTTTTGTAGTAGACGCAAATTACTAAAAAAGTAGGCACTAACACTTCATGCATTACTGTAGTCACCTTGTGACCAGCTTAGCACTGCTAATACAAACCGGTCTTGGATATGCCTCACAGCTACATTGTACTGATTACAGTTTGTCTTATCTGGGATGAGGTCTATTTCTGTGCTTTGTGCTGCAGGGACTCTTCCGGCTGCAGTGGGTTTTTATTTAGCCGTGGCTGTTATGACTGTAATATATTTTTTGCTCACCAGAGACTGCAATTGTCTGGAAGTCGGTGTGTAAACATTGTGAATGCTGCTCAGTCTCTCTAGGTTTCCAATGCCAACGAGACCCCCATCAGTGCATAGTACGGCCTCCAGCACTGACTCCGAGGACTGTGATGAGAGTTATGTAGCCATGGTCTCTAATATGTCCACAGATGAACCAGTATGTAACACACAACTATCCTCTGATATAAGACGTTGCATGATTACTTTCTTCTGTTCTCAATACACAGATAATCAAAGCTACGGAAAAACATGCGCTTAATGTCTAATTATGTCTAATAACTTGATTTATGATATGTGTTCAATCAATTTTATCTATGACATTAACACAGGCAGATTTCACATCAAATGCAGCATAAATAGAGCAGATAGTTTGGATGAGTTCGACAAAGTTTTCAGGAATAAACACCATGCAACCTAGAATGGTAAGCTGTAAGTATTGTACAGAAAGTACTAGAAATCCCATTTCCAGTTCTCGCTCCTCTCCCTAAGGCATACATTAGTGTGGACAAATTACTGGTTGCTGCAGATGGACTCCTCGCCACTACAACTTTTTCTTTGCAGTTTCCTCCTGTTCTACCGCTTTGCTTTCTTTATTCTTTATCTTTGTTCTTTGCCTTTCAGGTTTTGTGTTTTTTTAAAAAAAATGGTTTTGTCAAATCAGTACCCTTACTGTGGTTCAAATGATTCCTTTTGTTATTGGGCATTGATTGGAATTGAATTAAAATGAAGGTGTCTTTCAGTTGTTCAGTAATTCTAGCAGAAACAGGCCCAAATGGCTGATGTACCCAGAATAATATTGGGTGGATCAGCCAGACACTGATGGAATACAATTTCCGTCATCTAGGATTCTTGCTTTCACAGTTCGGGTATTTGATGTACCATTTCCCTATTTTCTTGCCGTAACAATTTTACCCTTTTCCAACATTTTCTTTGTTATTTCCTGCTGACTTCCTATTCTTTCATCACATGTTTATTTCTTTCTCCCTAGTTCCTCATTTCTTTGGCTTCACCTGGCCCTGGCTTCATCCATTTTCTTTTTTCCTGCATTTTACTCTTGACCATCTACTGTTAATCTTTATTTTTTCTTTTGTCACTGCTTCCTTCTCGCTCTGTATAGAGAGGAGTCCTTCTACTGCACAGTCCCCATCACCCCTGTAAAGAGGGAGGTGGAGGAACTTGACACCATAGAGGAGGTGAGCAGGGTTGCCAGGTTAGCCATGCATGGCCTGCCCTGTGAGAACACCAGAGGTTACCACTTCCAGGTGTTTTAGATTAGATCACTCCCAACCCGAGCTAGAAACTGTGGCTTGGATGCACAGTTTGCAGTGATTTTTAGATGTTCTATACCATCACTTTTTTACAATTAATATATCCTAGTTTTGTCACCATCCTAGTTGTAACGTCGCCCTACTTATAGTTAGAAATTAACCCTTTGGTCCAATATACACCTCAGTGTTGCCACAATACCAGCATTTTGTTTTTTTTCTCCAACAAAGCAAAAGTTATTATCCATAATTTAAAGAGAAAGTTCACCTTAAAATCAAAAACACATTCTTCTTCTTACAGGCAGTGCTATTTATCAGTCTACCCTTTTTCGGCTCAAGTTGCAAAGTGTTGGAGATATCAGCCGTAGGGATGTCTGCCTTTTCTTGAATGTTCTAGATTTAGAAACAGAAAATAATAAAGCTTTACATGGAACTGCTCGCGACACCATTTGTGGGTTGTCCTGGATCACCTGGTCATAGTTTCTTAAAAAGACAATGCTGTTGTTTGAATGTTAAGCAACAAAAGTAAAGAGCCAGCTAGTATTTTATATTTGAGAGTGAGGTTGACATATCTACAGCTGACAACTCAAATACTTGGCAACTTGCACCAAAACATTTTTGATTGATAATAGAACTAAGGTAAGAGGAAAATATGTCTCTTTGATTTTGGGGTGAACTGTTCTAAAGTTATGTCACTGGCCCACTGCTGTACTATGTATTAATTGATTTAAAGCTTCATATAACCTGATAATTCAGTGTATGCTCAGCAAAGTAAAAGTACAAAACGAAATTAAAACGAAAAATAAATTGCAAGTTGTTTTGCAAAAAATATTTTTTTTTTCTTGGACAGCTTTGAAGCAACTGGAGCTTTGGCATGTTGGTTTGATGCCCATTTTTGTTGGCTGTATCAGCGAAACAATGCTCCATGTTTCAGTGAACAAACTCTGCCAGTCTGGTGCCTGTTTTATTGGACCGGCTAGATGAAAAGCTGTTCACTATATCAACAAATCTTTTCTTATCATGAAATCATCATCAAAATCAACTTTATCTGAGTTGCACTTTAATTGATTTTGATTTTGTTGACTACTGTCACAGTGTTAAGTGTCAATGCTGTCCTCTTTTTTTCTGATCTCCTAAATCTTTCAGTCTACAAACCACCTGCACCTGTATTTGAATTTGTGAATACAATTTGGGCTTTCAGAACATACTTTGTGAAACAACTACCAACTCTTTGGAAAATTAGATCTGGTGATATTTTCAAAAAAATGTTGGTTATTGTGACAATGCTAGATTGTATTAAATGATGAGTTTTTGTCACAAACTGCCTCTGTGTTCCCTTCTGTCAATGAAAACATCCTTTCTATGCTTGCATAGAACATGAAGCTTGGTGCTCCCATGACTGCTGATGGAGGGAGCAGCCCAATGGTAAAGCCCAAAGGAGACAAACAGGTGGAGTACCTGGATTTGGATCTTGATCCCGGCAAGTCTACCCCACCTAGGAAGGTAGGAATTTTTTCGCTCCCTACTGGGGATGTCACAATACCAGAAACGATGAGTTGACGCCAGTACCTGTGAAATTATGTAATTCTTGATTTACAATTTGGTATTCCACAAAAAAGAAGAAAATTAGCGAAGAAAAGTAAATAGAAAATCCCATTTTATTCTTCATCGTCACCAAACTCCAAACTATCCATTCCATCCATTAAATATAAACTGTCTCTGATTCTTGTTCACATTTGTTACTTGTTTTTCTATCAGTTACTTATTTTTTCTTTCTTTTCTTTAATCCGCTGCAGAG
>JAOWBC010001255.1:11101456-11116370 GCA_028566105.1 Hypoplectrus providencianus | reverse complement strand
TCTTGTAAAAAAAAAAATGCTGTGTATTAGATTTATTTTAGCTATATTTTACCACTTATTCAGCTCCCCCCTTTTTTCTTTTTTATTTTTAAGACTTTCTCAACAACATTAGAACTGACAGAAATAGAAAGCCAACACCACACGTCCAAAGCCATAGTTGCCTGATTGGTGGGTGGTAATGGCTTTATTTGGAAGTAACAATATGTTGCATTTCATCCTTTGAATTTAGATCTTGCTAAGTATATGCATATGCTTTACAACATTTCATTCTTCATTCAGTTGAAAGCTTTTAGCTGTTGTGGGAAAAGCATGTTAATCACTGTCTGTGTGCCATAACAATGCAGTGTTTGAAGTTGAAGTACACCTTGAGCCTGCTCTGTTTGTTTACGCGTGTGCCTCTACCTACAGTCATAGCTGGGTATTGGTGCAGCCTGGGGACCCTCTATGCAGTATCTTTGGCAGTGTGTGAGTAATGGAGCAGGGAGAGAGTCTCTCGCTTCTTAACAGGGCCAGCAGAATAATTATGAGGCGAGCTGAGAGGCTGTTCCTGGGCAGCAGGGAGCTTGTGAGCTTTATTGGTCCTAGCGTGTCCTCTTGGACCTCTGCCTGGACTGATGGGAGTAGTCCGTGAGGTGCCCCAGGATGCTGTCCTGTGGGGCCAGATGCAGAGGTGAACATGTTAAGGGACAACTGTGGTGCGTTTGGGGCTAAATTTAGTTTGGGACAATGACATAGCAAACCAAGGATGCAATTTAAGGAACAGAGTAGTAAATGCTCCTAATACTGCATTGTTGTTGTTTAGAAAATTCAATGTGCTCTTGTCTGCAAAATCCTACTAACAACATGTCTGGCTAATTAACATCATTAGTGTGTGTGAAAAGTCAGCACTATAGACTCCAGTAAATTATACGGATGTGTGTCATATTAATGGGGAACACACCCCCAGTGTTAAAAAATGAGCATTACTCAGGAGACATGTTTGCCCTAGTAGGCATCGTTGGGCTGGCAGAGCAGTTAATTGATGGGGTAGTAGCAGCTTCATGTTTCCCCTGCTGGTTACTGTACTGCGACTACAGCACCACCAATAACAATATCGATGTTTAAAAACTACAGCAGTAATGGATGAAACGGTATTTATTTGATCAGATAACATGATAAACATGTTTTTGTTGAAATGAAAAGTTGCAGCTCAGGTACAGAGTAAGATATTTTATTGTAAGGTTAAAGGAACTATGTTATTGCAATGAGACACTGTTTCAAAAAGACCTCAAAGTTTTAATTGGGATTTCTACACTTCAATTTCTGATTTTTACTATTGTGCACTTATACGACATATCTAGTTATGAATTGTTAAATACTGTCAACTTGATTGATAGTTTGATCTGTTAAATTATGAAAATGATCATAGATTTTGAAGGCTCAGCATTTTTCTTAAAATCTTGCAGATTATTTGTTGAATTATACACAATATTAATTATTAACTAACTATTGCAGTTTACATTTAGTTATTAGGTGCATCCAGCTAAAACAGAAGCTGACAGATAAAACCTGCAATGAATCCTCTCTTTATTAAGGTTACAAGGTTAATTATCTGTTCAGGCTTTTTTCAGAGCAAGGCTGCTCCAGTACGTATTAAGCCAGGAAGAGACGAAAACCCAGGCAGACAAAAAACACAACTGTGCTTGGTAGGTGTTGCTACCAAGCCTGTGGTATACAAATTAGAGGCTTTTAATTTAATGATGGTTACTTGAGTAAAAATGTTAAGCTCATGAAACAGTCTTCGGTAAGTAGTGCTGCTGTCGTGTGGTATTACTAATGCAGCATAAATTGGATTTAGCCCAGAGACGCTATTGGCAGACTCAGCACAAGTTGCTGATTTGTGACTTTTTGATTTTCCAGTAACATGTCAGCGTGAGAAATACTGGTTTAGGTGGTTTGCATACACTGGGCTGGACTGGCAAAACTGCAAATAACACAACTTCTTGAATTATATATATTATTTAAATATTCTTTTTCAAAATATGCACAAGTGTTTTCTAGGCCACACCTACATCATGCTGGTTAGCACTTTGTTATGGTAATGTGTGTATTTTCGTTGTATAATTGGATTGGCCATGTGACTGATCCTGTAACTGTTATCTCCCAAACACTACTTTCCATATGATATTTATTTTGGTGGATGTTGGGCACAGTCGCGCAGCCTGTTCTCTGTTGACTTGTATGACTGTTGGTTGAACTCCACTCTACCTGTCTCTCTGAATGAACATCCTGAATCTTGGATGTACTTCTGATCAAATGCATCTCATTACAGTACTTCCTGGCAGGCCCGCATTGAGTCATCCTTAGTTCTGTTTACCGCATCTGTCGCACTCCCTCATCTTCCAATCCTGGCAGCCAGTCTGTCATTCTCTTAACCCTCAACCCACCCAGTCAACCTCCCCTCTCGCCTGCATGCCATCTATCTGTCCACTTTTCTTTCTCTTGCTGCTTCTCCAGCTTTTTCCTCTTTCCTCTCCGTTTCAAACCTCTAATCACATTAAAGCAGAGCCAAGGCTGGACTGAATCTAAAACAATTCGCAGCATTGCATCAGTGCTCAGTGAGTCCAGATACACTATTCTTTTTGGTTGTGTCCAGACAAAATCAATTTCTCCTCCTTGTCCAACTCTTAAGTCAGCCGTACAGCAATGTCCTCTTGACACTTACTTTCCCAAAGCACCATTGTAGAATCGATCGTGGTGGATAGACATTATAAAGAAAAAAAACCAAACACCTGTGGCCTAACAAAAACGAGTCGAGTGCGAGATAGAGTACCATAGTTTTGTGATTTTTGTGCATGTGAAACTTGTAAACTGAAATGCTAAGTAGAGGGTTATGTTTATCTACTTTATTCAACACTTGGTTGACCATCTGTGGCAGTGCAGATAAGGATTCTACTGTACATGAAGAAAGAAGCACATTCTACTTGTGTTTTCTGTATATTTGTAGATCAAAGCAACTTTCCACTCCCCTGGCGAGTCCCTATCACTGAGCAATAACTTGGCCTCACCTGCCTGCCTGCGCCCTCTCTTTGACATTAAACCGTGGATCCCAATTCCTGGCAGTGAGCCAGTGGAGAAAAAAGTGAGTGATTTCAAAACTCTCTCTCTTGCTCTCTCACCCTCACCAAAGCTGGCACTAATCAGATTTAGCGAGGGCTTGAGGATTGAGTTTTTTTTTGTGTGTGCGCCTGCAATGTCATCAGCAGAGATTTGGAGTAAAACCATTACTGTATTGGAAAGAGTGGTAATTGTATTTAGAAAGCGGGATTCAATGGGGAATCGTAATTCAGCTTATGATTTGCGTCATTTTCCACTCCACAGTTTCACTGCATTTATTGCACATTTGCACGGGTCCATTAACTAAGCTGATGATTATTATATTACCGAGGATATAACTGCGGAACTCTATTCCTCCAGATACTAACTTTACACTGCATAACGAGGTTCTATTAATTTTTAATGGCTTAAAAATTTTGCCTGAAGATATTACTAAATTTACCTTCTCTTAAATGCACTGTTATGCTGAGGCTAACGTCAGTCTTCCCATGCACAATGCAACTAAATATTCCCCAACAATTCAGTGATTTATGCAAAGTCTGGCTAATAGTCAGCATTGTTGATAATGTGCTTCTTGGAGATGACTCGGAGATCTTCCCCTTGGATGAGAAGTTAATGTTAGTGCAGTATTAATTGTTGGGGAGCAGGGGACTTAAGCTGTGCATCCTAAGATATCAATCTTTGATTATACAGCTGCCTGAAGATGCCATGGCATTTTCTGCATCCAGAGCGCTCACTGTGGGAGTCCCTTGACTCAAATATAGATTGGCTCCTTGAGTCTGCTCTTGGATGTATCTGGAATTGTTTCTGCCTCTGTCTTCACTTTTTGTTTTGTGGTGTGTCAGCTGTTCATCTGTGGAGCTGGTTGTCTTACACAGCAGCTTGGTGCTCACCAGTCTGACAGGGTGTCAGTGGGGCTTTTGTCACATTATTGTCAGGAAAAATATAAGTCAGGGAATATATTTTATACACATATGTTATTGAAAAACCATCTGTGTGAGGCTAGTGGAAAATAAGCACATGAGAAATTTATAGTGAAGAAAAACCACTCCAGTTCAGTTTCAATGGGGATGCGATTTAATGTTCCCACCAGTGACATACTGAGATTTTTCATAACAGTCTGAAGTACAGGGTTTGTATATCTTAGACAGGCGCACAGGAAGAAATATATCCAAATGCAATAAAACCCCACTATGAATTTAGTTTTTTGTTTACAACATTTTGGTCAAGTGAAGCAAAGAAAGCTTTTCTAAAATGTGCAAGGTGCTACCTTGAACAATTCTTAACGTTCAACATAATCAAGCTTCACATTAACAATGTTCACACAAACTCTCATTTCAATATTTTATGAGAATCAATTCTGTCGTCATATTTGTCTCCTGAACCCTCACACCAGATGAGGACTGGAGCTGGATCAGCTGACACATGCAGCATAATGAAAGGGGCACCTTTGTGGAGTCTTGAGTGTGCTCTCAGGGTGGGCACATGTCCTGTGACATTTGAGGTTGTGCGTGTGTGCACATTAAAGATGGCTGGCTAACGCACTATTTTACCTGCTCATCAGTTACTCAAGAACAGACAGATTCTGTTGTTGGTTATGCAACATGTCAGGTTTCATGAAAAAATAAAATAATGACTGACTTTTCAGACAAACCAGATTAGTGCTCTGTGGATCCCCTGTTTATTTTGACAACTTTTAAATGAACATCAGTTGTATGTGTTTAGCATTAAATGCTTGCAGATCTCCAAATCTTCCATTGATTGCTGTTGGTATTAAGGAATTCTGTATAATAAAAAATATCTATTTTTACCAATTACACTTAAGTAACAATTGATAGATGGATGTGATTATTCAGCGTGACAGTCTTAAAATGTTTGGTTAAATCTTTGCAAGTGCTTGAATAATGCTCTTAGAAAGCTGTAACGATGCAAGGAAAATGTATTAATATATATAAATACTTATCAATGCAGGTACCTAAAAAGATCAGTTACTGTGAATTAGCTGTGAATTAGTTGAGCCTAGCCTTGAAACTCTGCCTGCTCTTGTCAGATGCTGTCTACAATGAGTTGAGAGCTGTATTCCACTTCAGCAACCAACCACTTAAAGTTCTGCATTATAGATAATTGGCACTGTGATTAGGTAACAGCACTTTGCAACATGGAACTCTTTTTAAAAAGGCGAACACCTTATCAGATATGAGCTGCCTGAACTGTTTTTAACAGGGACTTGCTGGTGAGGGACACTTGACAGAAAACGCAGCTCAGTTCGGCTGGTCTGTTTTCCCAGTGAAAACCGCTATCCATCTGTGTAATAGGCCTTGTCAAAAGTTTACAGAGAATCAGCAATTCACTTTGAGCCGAGGCTGCGTTTGCCATTGAAAGGGACTTGGATAAGCTGTAAGAGCCCATTGAGGCAGTGAGCAGGCTTTGATGCATAGTGATATCTTGACAGTCGCTGTCCCCTTCTCATTCGCTTTCCATTGTCAAGATGCTAAACTTTCCAATGTATGTTATTTGTGCACATTCTTCCTCTTCAGTGTCCCATTTGAGATCTACAAATAGGAGATAATAATTATTAGCTTTCTTCTGCTAAAAATCTTAATTTAACTAGCTTGATGCCTCATTGAATAGCTTCATTAATTAACAGTTTCTAGTCATAATTTTGCCTCCCATAGGAGTCTGAGGTTATTATCCGCCTTTTTAAGTTCTGATATTGATCTTATTCACAGCTGAGACGACAGGGTGTTTAGAGAATTACAGCTTTCTGCTGTTCAGTAACCAATGGCTTCTGAAAGAAATTAGTGTTTATTCAAGAGAACCGTTCAAATCCGTGTATTCTTGCTGCATCTTTTAAACAGCTTAAAGGCTCAAACTGAGATTTGAGCTCTTGGACTAATTAACTCATGGTTACTAAGTTAATCAACAGTTCATGGTGATATTTTGTTTTCACCTTGAATCCCAATTTAAAATCTGCTTCACTGGGGCTGTCGTGAAAGTACTTACTGGTTTGTAAAGCATTCCTTTCTAAAGCATTTTGAAAAGCTTAGAGATATAACAGAGTATAGTGCCACATATGTACAGGATGAATAGCCCAGGTTAACATGGAAAAAAAACAACAACACTTCTTTGTCTGCATCCAGACTGCAGCCTTCATGGACATACATGAAGGAGACGCAAAGCTATAGCTATATTGATTTTTCTAGCCTTGGAAATGGTTGTAAAAAATAAACTTTTGTGTGCACATTGTATTTAAGTCATATAGAAATTGATTGTTCTGTACTGGGCTTTGCTCATTTCTGTTGGAAAAAAACCATTGGCAATCCACTGTGGGTTTTCAGTGGGAGATTAGTTTCAGCCATCACAGTCACACAGTAGCACACTTAAGAGGAAAAGGGGCTTGATTATCAAATGTTTTCACCTCAGCTGTGTACTTGGTTAAACAGTCAATACAGGGTTACAGAATGAGAAAAAGTAGTCCGTGCTTATTAGGTTGAATGATGATGCATTTTTATTTCTAAAAACCATAAGAAAGTGGCAGTGACCTTAAACCCTTAGGTATCTGTGCTGATTGGATTCTGCACTTTGACACAGTAAATCACAATAAATATACACAAGAGCTGCCTCAATAAAATGTTAATGTTTTTCTTTTCTTTTAAGAGAACTTGAATCTGATGGTCAGAAACCATTTTGATGTGTCCCAATAGGAAAGAACATGTGTACATACTAAATTACATTTGCATCTCAGGGTTGAGACACTGCAAAACCAATAAGAATGAGTATCTATTTCAAAACAAACAAAAGGTTTATCAGTTTAAGCATTAAAGAGCAGCAAACTACATTTTACCCTCACGGAATATGGAAGTGGTTGGTTTAATGTGAACGAATCCCGAATAACATTGATAATGTTATAACGTAAAATATCTACTTGTATTGTGTATAGGCTACTACAGTGAGATTAGGTATCAGAATTGATATTTTAAATTTGATTTAAAACTATTTAATTGTAACAATTTCAATAGTTTACATCTTGTTTTCATTTTTCTGTGTGTAAGGATTTTCATCATTTCATTGTAATAGTTGACGATATATGTTATGGTTGGTAATTAGTAGGCAGATCTCCTAATATAAAACAAATCAGTAGCTCTTATAAAAAGACAGAATGAAATTGGCATCTCTCTGGTATCATAATTCACCTGTGCATCACAATGTCATTTTTGTGGAGACGCACTGAACCAGAGATTGTTTCCTCTGCTGTTTAACCAGTGTTGAGTCAAGGGCTTAATAAAATAGAATGAAACGCACACAGTAACCATTGATTTAAATCTCTGCTCACAAATGCTAATTAGCATAGCGATTCATGCAGGTGGTGTTGGCAATTGGCACTCCAGCTACTTTGTGATGCAGCTGCAGAAACATCTGCTCAGACATGACAGATTTTTGGGTGCTTAAGGTGCAAAATACAAAAAAACAAGTTAATCTAGAGTGAGGGGGGGAGTCCATTTGTAGCTACATTGCTCCTATCTTTGGAGAACTGTTGCCTTATGTTGGAAATTATACAATATTCACATAAATAGTCAAACAAAAGTCGACGGCGAACAATGCCCTCAAAATGAAAAACCTCTAACACACTCATGAACGTGGATTTAACAATCACAATGTTAGCTTCTGACAGCCAATTTTCTCATAAAGCTCACAAAGCATTCCCCACTGAAGCAAAAATGTTCAAAGGATTTCATACACCTGAGAAATTCTCTCCTGCACCTTGATTCAAGGGCAGAAGCAAGAAAGTTTAAATGCCACTGAAATATAAAAGCTACACAAAAGTTATGTTTGTAAGTTGGCAATAATGATGACTGTGAGAGATTGCACTTAGTGTTGCTCTATTGTTCATACACAGAGTATGGACTTGTGCTTCTGGCAGGTGGTGCAATATTTTGTTCAAGGCAAAATGGGTGTCGACACAGATCCTTTAATAATATACAAAAACAGTAATTTTAACATTTTATCCATGAAAATGAGAAACGTGATGCAAATATGATCCCTTACCATACATTGTGAATATCATATCACAGTTGAAATATAAATCAAGAAAAGCTGTTTAGTTTGTCGCTGTACAATGTGAAAAGAAAAAAAGATTAATTTTTTTTCCATCTTTTATCAATATATTTATTAGAGATGAAACAGTTTGACCAGAAGCAATGGAAATCGCTGTGTGTTCATGAAAAGTTTAAGAAACAAGAATATTACTGCCATCAGTAGCTCTGTAGGCCACTTTAACGGCTAGTCCACAAAGATTTTCCTACTTTGCCAGCTGCTGTTTCAACATGGGAAACTGAAACTTGACAATAAAATTGATTGTTTGCATGTGAAATTGTAGGTTTGATCCAACATTGATGCACCTAACACTTTAGCCACGCCTCTTTCAGAACCAGGAACTGGATGCTGTAGACACTTGTGGTAGGCATCATTGACTTCTGCAGAGAGTTCCTCTTTCATTGGTGTTTGCCACAATTATAACTCATTCTTTTTGATTATTATTTATTTGTAACAGATACAGATGTTTTCTTATTCCTTGGCTTATTTTGTGTTTCATATCTGTCGTACTTTATCTCAAAGATGCGCAAAAATGTGTGTGTGCTGTATTCCATGTGGTTGCTAATTTTTCACAGCACTTGCTCAGTAATGCTTGAATGTTGTGAGTGCATCTGTGTAGGTGTGCGTGCAGCTCAAGTTACATGAACATTTTACCCAGGCTTCTATAAAATGTCAAGCCCTTCCTATGTTATCACAGTAAGAGTGAGGGGGCTGAAAGAAAGGGCTACATTAGTTTATAGAGTGCAAATAAATCCCATCATACAGAATTGGGTGCATTCTGAAGTTATAGCCTCCTACAACAAAGCAGTTTAACACTTGGCCAGTATGAATAGCAGTGAAACATCAAGACAGGAATATGTTTAGGGATACATTTTATGTGTCCCTGGCTTGGCATGGTGAAATGCCTTTTAAAATTGGAGTCTGTCCAGTTGTCAGTGACAATGACGCTGATTTATAGGAGCAGAGGGAAGAGATGCAGGACGGAGGCTATGTTTCCCTCTAAAGCTTTCCATTTGGTAAATGATGCTTAGGTGTTCAGTTTTCTTTGACATGGACCTGAGGCACAGCTGCATCTGCACTAATGCAGAGTGGGTTACATGACACTTTAGCCCATATGCTCTACTAATAATGTCACAGTCTGTGGTTTTTAATGAATAATCATGCAGTTTTGTTCACAAACAGCTGATCTAATTACATTTAGTAGTGTGGCACGGACATTGATAGAAAGGAAAGGACTTGTGATCAGATTTTGGAAAATGATATATACTTACTCTGTCTAGATGCAGTATTTCTTTTATTTGCATTTGTCTCCAGATGACTCACTCAGATTTGCGGTATTTCATTGATGGAATAAATGCATCATTTAACAATGTTTTTATTACACATGAACTTTACTTGGCCAGGATGATGAGGGATGTCATCATCCAGTTTAACTTGGTAAAGTTAGCTTCTGAAAAAATAGTTATTTATGATTTTTCTTTTTGTTTATCCATCTGAGAGAAAATTGCCTTCCTTGATCGAGCTGCATAGTGTATTGATCCCACTCCTTGTCCCGTTCTCTCAGATGCTCACAAACAGATTGACAATGGACCCATCTGCTAATAACCACTCCTCAGAAAATCGAATTCTCTGGGAAACAACCTATGCCGATGGAATAACTGGGCCAAAGTGTGACTCTTGACCAGTTCTTTGCATGCACTGATTGCACAAAAAAGAAACAACAAAAAGATTATGGCAATGGCCAAAATGAGGAATGCAGAGCTTTAAGAATCCAAAAACCAATGGGTTTTTAATTCTGAGGGGAAAGGCTGATTAACATTTCAATGCAGTTTATTCCTTATAAGTGATGTCTCAGCAAAAGTGCATCCTTGTTTATTTCTTTATTGTGTGTTATGAATTAATTATCTGATATGTTTGTGAAATATTTCATTCATTCAGGAAGGAATGAAACTCCTTTGTCCTTTGTTTTCTATACTAAATGTCTTGCATACCCTGTTACAAAAGCACAAAAGACAAACATTAGAATGTCTGATCGCCGTCTGCTCTTCATCCACAGGAAATACCAACGCTTATTATAGGTAATAATGCATTTAGCCTCAGGCATTGTTTCTCATAGTTTAGAGTGTAAAGGGGAAATTAAAAAGTCATACCATACGTTGGTGTTGGGAAACTTATTGAGCTGAAGGGAGGTTTATAACTTTAACTGATGTAAGTTATTCAAGCAATGAGTTATTTTATTTAGGATTTGCCTAATGTTTAAGTGTCCGTCAGTTAGCGTGGTGCTGAGGATTTCTGCAGTTCATATTTTTTATATATGGGCTCCAGGTGAATATTTCCCCCCCATGTGTAACTGTGGTTGCAACTGTTAATGGCTGTTTCTTAAATATAATTTTTTAAAGCAAATTATGTTTTATGATCTTATAACTGATGCACTATTTCAACAATTGTTAATGGTTTTTACTCTAAAAACACGCTTGCATTCAGATGAATTCCTATCTACATTTGACATAAAAACCATATTCAAGTTGTTTGGTGCATTAAACATCATAGAATCTGAACACATTCTTACAAAACACATTAAAAGTGTTGTGACGCTCGTCTCTTTGAGGCTGGCTGTTGAATAAGAGTGGGCTGAAAGACATGGCAGCTGCAGTGTAACAGAAGGTTCCGAAACTTTCATGGACTGTCAGAAAATCTGCATAACTTAACATTTATTTTTTTACAAAGTTTGCCATCACTCCACTGTTGTGGGAAATAAGTAAGTGGTCGGATGCGGTAGTATTTTGCTTTATACATGATATCAGCTGGGAAAAAGATTTCATCGGCCAAACATATTTCTGCAGAAATGTGTTGCAGCATGCCTTGTTAAGGATCGACTAAATATGATTTCTATATATTTCCATGCTGGATATTTCCATTAGTTCACATGTGTAATATCATTTGGACAGTCAAGTGTCATCTCAATGACTAAAGCCTACTGCTCTGCTGCCTTGCTGTTATATAACAGGCCAATAAAAATGTTCAACCATCAACCACCAGTAAATGTGACTCAGTTCACAGCATACAGCAGAAAATTCAGCAAGTATGGTAGAGTACATGTCATTCAATACAATAGAACAAGTTGAAATTAGTCGAGCAGTAAAGTGCCAACATTTCAATGCAACATAATTATGTTGATGGTACTTTACTGAGACTTGTTTTACATTGCGTGCCAAACAACTGTAAGTCAGTGGAGTCTATAATAGCAGCTCTTAACATAATCTTTAGTTTGTTCAAAATCTTTGAAAGCTGACAGAAATGTGAAATGTGTACCTCATCGCTATGCATGTAAGGGATCATTCTTGCAAACAATGCATAGTTTGAGGATGAATATTTTTATGAATATATCAAGTTTGTTTACGAGAAAAAAAAACTATAAGTTGTCCTTGATGAAATGTTCAGCCGGGGTTTTCTCTCAGGAAATTGTTCATCTGTGGTAAGCTGTCCAGGTCCTGGTGCATTTCTTATTTTTAGTTTATAGGTGGTGGCCTGAATAGTAGCTACAATCATTCTTCCTTTCTTAATTAATATGTCATAGGTGTGTTTTTTTCTTTCTTTTTTTTTTTTTTTTGCTGCTGCAGTATTGCAATTTGTAAGTGTTGTTTGGACCCCACACAGCCCTCCAGACATTTTTCAGCCTGCTAGACCAGCCCTGGCTGCTGCTACCCACGGCTCAAACCATTTAATACATCGCCTCCATGGCTGCCTTTTGCTGAATCTCTTGATTAAGCTCCAGTAAACAAAGCAGAGCCGCATCACAGAAGCTTTTCCAGAGCCGTCATTGGCTGTGCTGTGATGCTGCTGTCTCTTCACGTCTGTCTTCTTTTCTTCCCTTATGTGTACAGACAAATATGGAGGATGGACAAGGATGCTGACAGAGGTGACTAAGGCTTCATGCGAAGACTTTCTTTTATAACAGGTAAGAGGCAGTGCTGAGAGTTATTGGTGAATTGAGTTGAGTGCAGTTGCAGCTTTTGTCTGTGCTTCCTACATTTGTGAGGATGCATAGAAATGTAAGCAAACTAATTAAAACTTGAGGCAGAGGTGTTTTTATACTTCATCATTGACTTGTTGACTGCTTTTAGATGGGGGAAAAATCAATTTATTGTGCTTTTAGGTTAATATACATACAGATTACTTCTAAATCTAGGTGGTGAAAATGTGGTTTATTTTTCTTAATTCAAAAAACTTAATTGAAGGCAAATGACTTATGTGCTCTTGTTGGAGAAATTGTGAGTGTTTTCTTTTCATTTTGGTTTTAGCTTTTTTTTTTTTTTTAACTTCTAAGTTTGTGAAATCTTCAATAAGAAGTTTTGACCTATTTTTTAAGTGATAGAATTAGGAAGGGATCCCTTATCCTTAAGTAGAACAAATACTGAGGGCTGCAAGACAAGTGCATTTGGAAATGCACTGCATTAACGTCTACTCTTCTGTTTGAGTTTGCACACTGTACGCTTCTTTATTTGTACACATGCACATGTCATGTCCATCTGTGCATGTGTAGGTGTGTAATCCTTGCACGTATTTACTAGATAAAAAAGGTAAGCTTAAGAATAGTTTCTTGGCTAATCACAAACCATGATACACACGCCAGTGCTGCGCATTTCAAGCATATTTGATGCAATCTGTTGTTGTTTCAAGGCCTGTCCTCTTAAAACAGATGAGTGTTATTTGTTTCCTCATTTCAGCCAATATGTTCTAACTGCCAACCTGCTTTCCACTGAACATCCAAAAAGCACTCGAGAAGGAAAGAGCCTTAGTTTTTATTTTAACCACTGTTACACCACAATAGGAGTTCCTCTTACCTGCCCACACAAACACACAGCTACGTATTCTTTAAGTTACCGCTGTTGAAGTATATGGACCCATGCAACATTAACTGAAGCTAGCATGGCTTACAGCTCAGGTTCCTGTCATCACAGACACGCTTTAAGTGCAGAGGAGGCCATCTGAGGTGAGCATTTGTACAGTTGCACAATTGCTATCCAATTTAGAGCCCTTGCTTTTTAAGTCTTGTGCGTCCAAATGGCTGTCTAGCTGAGATGAACTGCTCCTTCTAGATGAGATAAAGCACACTGTGTTCCCCAGTAAGATGGATGTGCACATTTGCATGCCGGGCTGTCAGTTTCACCGCTGCCAGGCCTCCTTCTTCCTTAATTTCTTTTTAGGCTGTCTTTCTTTCTGCATTTTCGAACGTCTGGCTCTCAAAAGGGAGTACTACATAAATTATAAGTGGTTAGGGGATGCCATGATGCCTAATGCATTATTCACAGTTGACTGACAGTGGTCCTTAATTTTTTTTACGCTTTAAATGTGACTGTAGTGGGTAACGAGGACAAGTAGCCCATGCAAATAAAACAATGGATAATGGCTAATGAATAGGCCATGACAGCAGGTTTTCCAGGCAGTTAAACTGGATGTTCATTTTGACAGAAATGACATATGACAAGTATTTCAGAGTTCTTCATTATGTTCAGGCCTCGTTACTCTTAAGGAGATTTGTGACTGTCTGTGGACAGTAACTAGTTATATTAATATCGATGTAAATTACTGTATAATGTACTATAAGTTGTCCTGTGCTATGTAGAGCTGTTGATATGACATGAGCATTGGACTCATGATCTCCTCTACGCCTCACAGTTTGGTTCAGGCCAATATATCAATCTTGATAGTCAAACTATGACATGTCTTTTATTGCTAGCTGCTGAAAGTCCAATCAAAACTGTGGATTTGGAGATTTGAGACACCCCTAAGAATAATCTATGAATGAGCTTTAATTGGAGAGCAGCACAGAGGACAGATTAGCAGCCGTGTCAGTGTTGGGTCAAGCTGAACACTGTGGGAACAGGCTTAGCCATTCTTACTGTATGCAGTTTTGTGAGTCATTATCTAATGCGTTTTCTTTTTTTTTTTTCTGGCATAGTCTAATCACCTAAAATGATAATAAGAGTTGTTTTTTTTATTTTATCAGGAAAGCCTAATTAGGATTAGTTTATTCAAAGATGGGCAGCAGTAAAAATCCCTCGCAGACAAACCGTATGAGGCAGATATCAATAAAATGCATCAAAAATACATAGAAATGTGTTTACAACATTATGATACAATAAAAATAAATTTTAATGAGACCAACACCAAGAAGCTCAAATATCTCAAAACATTTGGCGATTTGTATTTCAGCTCACATTTCAGGCCTCTTGTATTCTTCTTCTTTTTCTTTTGTTTTGTGTGTGTTTCATCTCACTGCTAAATTATCTCTTCCAGTATTGTTGTGCATCCAGAAACTTAGAGCTGGTCGATTAAACCTTAAACACAATGATTGCATATTGGTGAAACTCATAAGTGGGTGTTTTTTGTTGATTTCATTTAATCCAGTGCTCATTTTTGAAGTTGGTACTTTAAAGTAAGTTTCCCTTAAGAATGGTGTTGTCAGTGTTGATGAGTGTTTGTGTGTGGCCACTTTTCCTCTTTGCATATGCAGTTTTCCTGTTTATGTCATACTAACAACTCAAACTAACACAGTTAACATGCATTATGTTGCTTTTAAATGGTGACTCAAACCAATTTTGAAACTTGAACAAAAACATGCCAGTTGATTTTGAATTTAATAAAACCTTATCTAAGGGCCCCACGGTGGCGCAGTGGTTAGCACTCATGCCTTACAGCAAGAGTGCTTGGTGCCGAGGGT
>JAOWBC010001255.1:11087898-11098524 GCA_028566105.1 Hypoplectrus providencianus | reverse complement strand
TTTTTGAGAAACTTTATGTCAGACATAACTTTGAGAAATATATATATATATATATATATATATATATATATATATATATATATACATGTAATGACATTGGTTATACCACATGCCTCCAACTTTTTCAGCCATGCGTCATGCATGAATTATGCCACAGAGATATGGGCTTTCATGAAGAACCTTACATTTCAGATTACAGTTGGGCCTTATTCTACAGAATAAAATGGTATGATGTTTCATGGGGGTCTTTTTTTCGTCTCTACACAGGTAGTTCAGTGATATAAGGCCTGAACACCAGAAATGTAAACAGGTGTTAGCACCTGATCAAAACAGCAGGAGATAAAATAAACAAGGTTTTAGTTTGGAGTAACTCACATGATCCTCAGTAGTTTTCTCAATAGTCTGGCTGGAAGGCTGATGTGATGAATACATACAGTTTTAAAATGGATAGTTTTATGGGTCTTGATTATGATTGGCTTAGCCACTTTACATACGTAGTACTGAACCAGCTCGGCACATATTTCAGGTGCTGCACTGCTTTGAATGTAAAGTGAACTTGTGCAATCGCTACCTGAAGTCCGCTCAATAGCTGGGATTCGAATGGCCAGAAGTACACTGATGTCATTCAGGGAATGCACAAAAAAACATAAAGCTGCCAACAAAAAAACAAGGACTCTACAGGGATTTACATTTAAATGGCCCACTCTATCCTGTCACTTCCTTGGAGAAATATCTGCTACTGCTGCCACCGCCAAATCCGCCAGTCTTTTGTTTCCATCAAAAGCAAACTACACCAGTGATCAAAGGTAAGTTAAAGTGTAGCTTAGCCGAGCCTTCATGTTTTTATTTGAACCCTGTTTTGCTCTGGCAGTGCTGTCAATTGCTTGGGATGTGTTCTTTTTATAACATGTTACTGAATCTTTGGGCAAGTAACAAAAAAACAACAGCTTGTAAAGTGGGCTTAATAGTTGCCAGTGATAGATGATGATGATAGATAAATGTAACTACAACATGACAAGAAGTTTCTTCTTTTTTTTTTCTACTCGTAGTAATCTGTATAACAGAAAGCCCATGATGGGGGAACTTCTTGGCTCCAATGTTGCCATAGATTTGTAAATCGGCTGCATTCAGCACAATCAACACCAACCGCTCTTTGCGCAGCACCACTAAACAAAAAAGATGCTGGCCCTGAGGCAGTAGAAGGCATGTCGGTGATGAGCAGAAACGGCGAGAGAAGATGCTGGGCGATGTCCTTGCTCCTGGCACTGCGCTGATTGCATTCTTTCCATGGCCTCTGTGGCCTCTTACTTTGCAACCATTGTGCCTAATGTTGCTTATGAACTATATTACTTGTCAGAAGAATGATTATTTTCTTTCAATAAATGATTGTATTTTTTGTTGCTGAAAGTTTATTTTATAAAGCATTGCCAGGTGTAAGTATAACTTTTGTTATAAGAGCAATACGCCACGAGAAGCTGTAGTTTACATTGATTTTAGAACTGCTTAGGGGCGGTTTTGGGCAGGTTCTAAGTGTCTGGCTTCTCGTGGCTTATTTTTTGAGAATACTTGTATACCCCATTTAAATAAGCTGTATTTTTTAAGTCCAAGGAGAATGCCTTACATAAATATCTGTCAAAACCAAAAGAGATCTTTGGTCCTGAATCCTACATCTTGATTATATTGAAGATAGAGGCCTTAAGGTTCACAGTTAGCTATTGAGGTTAGCAGATTGAAATACAGTTGTGCTCACTATAGTGGAATGTGTTTGACTGCTAACATTGTCTTACAAGCATGAAAAAGACAGACTAGTGAATTTTTGGTTTTTGGATTTCTCCAGTATTCTGATACTGCTTTCTATTTTTAGTGTTTCATGAACTTTGTAAACATGAAGGTTTAAAAAAAATAATAATAAAAAAAAAATTGTGTGTTACTTTTGACAATGTATATGCAATGTTCTTGTGTGCCAATGCAGGCTGATCACTGTCATATGCATGGCCCAATAAAAAGGCATTAAATTAATAAGGCATTAGTGTATGACTCATTCACAATTGAAAATCGATTCTCAGTGTGTCATAACAGAATAAGGACAAACAAAAAATAAGAAAGCCCTTACCCCTAAGTTAATGAACTTAATGCATCAACTTGGTTTTTGGGTGCCAGCGGTTGCATAAACAGAAATCTCTGGGAATGTATTTATGATTGAAATTCTGTCAAGTACAGCACCATCACTGACTGGATCTGCAATGCAAAACACTTTCATTGGCTTGTCTTTGAAAATGGGGAGTTGTTGCAAAAAATTTACACTTTGTCCCTTTTTCTCCCAGTCCTTTTTTCCCCATCCCATTATTTTTCCCTCCCCTCTCTCTCTCTCTCTCTCTCTGTGTACATCCCACCTTTCTCATCTTGTCGTTCTCTGCTATCAGTTAGGAGGAAGAAATAGATTGTCTCCTCGCTCCCCGTAATCAATTTGTGTCAGCACACCAGGTTTCTCTCTGGGAGCGCCAATGCTGGGAGAACACTTGGTATTCACAAAATGAAATAATGGGCCACCATAAATTCTGTAGAGGGGCTCTGTCTGTTTCACTTATGTTTAGGGAGATCTCTGCTCGATAACTCTTGATAGCATCTTCTATAGTGGCACCAGGGCTCCTGTGTGACATCCCTCCTCGGTTTTCAAACCCTTCTGTCCCTGGTGGTCTATCAACAATAAATAACTGGCAGTGGATGCTGCTTCGCTAATCACTTGAGATATAATGCGGATATTTAAAGCATATTTTCCCCACATTTTTCATAGTTCTTTGATAATCAGCAATTTATACCTGGGGTTCAGCAAGCATTTCCTTCTCTGCAGTTAACCACCGTCACAACAGCCTCAGCACCCCATGATATTCCCTCTCATTTTTAACAAACTGCACATGCTGTGATAGTTTTGAGCACTCTAAATATAGCAGTTTTTCATTTTCAATTTTTTTTTTTCCCCCTGAGGTAGAAACTGCATGTAGGTAGACACATAGCTGTACATTCACTTAGTCATTGAAATTCATGAGAAGAAGGGTAAAAAACAAGGCTAATTTTTCAAGAGCAGGTTCACAAGCACCAGGCCATTTGTAAAAGCTGTTCAGATGAATACACATGAAATAAATGTTAACTCTGTTGACAGGCTATTAATAAAAGGCCTCACTGTTTGATTTAGAGGCAAGGCGAGGGTATGTGCCCAGGGAGGTGGGAATGTTATAAGTGGGCACAGAGAGGAGAAGCCTTATCTCGGGCTAACTGATGTCTTTCGGGGCTCCTTGACTGCCTCGGGTTGATTTGGACTTCCCTTTATCACGAGTGGTACACGCCAGGGGGATTAGCCGGCCAATCCTGGATCAGTGAAACAGCACTATACTGGTGACATTCGGATCGATTTGATCCCCAAATGACTTATTAAGGTGTACCAGAGCTGGGTGGTTGGCAACAAAATTAAATTATTGGTGGGAGTTAAACCAGGTGGCTAACTGATGTGTGAGGGTTGTTCTGGCTGTTGAGCATTTCAACCGGTGGATTGTTAGAATGATTAGATAGCACTTCACATTGGGAAGACAATAATGAGTCTTATTCAGAAGCCTTGTGATAATAGGGAAATCACATGTTGTTATAAATGCCTTTAACAATCGCTCGATTTTATTCAAGTGTCACAGTTAGCATGCACAATAATGAGACTGAAGCAGTGTTTTTATTTACTCTCACTGAGGCATGAATGCCTTAATATTGCTAAATTGCCAAGAGCGTATCTTAAAGGGAAGAATGTGCATATTTTCACACACTAATTTTGAAGATGTTTATTAGAGTTAGTGGTGTTTTGCTGTCCTCTTTAAAGCTACATTGGGTTGTTTATTTAGTTTGATTCTACTTGGTTGCGACAGGAACAACCTGTAAACAACGCTGCTATTTATAGCAGATTGCTTTTGATACCTGAAGTTGATATTGCAAACTTGTAAGCAGTCGGATGCTTCCATGCACGTCCAAATACCATAGAGCAACATTTGCATTCATTTGAAGTCCTGTTTTGATCAACCCTTCAACAGCCAATAAACTTTTAAGGGATGTGTCTTTAGCTGATAAATTCTCTGCTACATCTGAGCTTGTCACAGATCTTTACTGTTTGTTTGTTGGTGCCAGGCAGGACGTGTACAGCTGTTTTACAAATATATTTTTTCTTTTAGCTTTTTTGCTGAATGCTGCTGGTGCTAATAAAGAATGAGAGTAAGCCTAAACAACAAAGCTAAGTGTCATAAAACTAAAACAATGACCCAAAATATACTTTATCTAAACTGCAGAGTTGGGGTTCATGTTCTGTGGGTTCATCACTTTGTGTGACCCCTTTCACATTACACATTTTAATCTCCCCCCGTGTTAATAGAAATATTGATTAGAGCAGTTTTAGTGTTGGCATTTTGTCAATATGTCCATTAAAAAAACTGCTAATGCAAAATAGTTACGTCTATATGTGCAGCACTTTCAGGAGAAGTTGTTTCTTGCTTTTATTTATAATTTTCACAACAACACAAGTGTATTTTTGGGTTGGATTTCCAGCTCTAGGATTTCACTTACAGCGTGTGATGCTTAAAAAAACTTCTGAAGGCTGAAAGCAAAAATAATTAAGGAGAAAAAAAAAATCCAGTGAAAAGGGCCTGTGGTGGTGCCTGCAATCAGCAGGTCTCAAACATAGGCTACTGAGGCAGTGTTGATGCTTGGAGCTGTTAGTTTACTAAGCAGGGAAAAAGGCTGATGTTTACCTCTTACTGCCCCCAAACACTGCTCTGTGTAACCTGCTGTGTCTACTGTTTCCCCACTGACCTGAGAAAAAAAAACAGTGTGCAGAATTGCCCATCTGCTGGTCTGCTGGTGTGTAGTGCTGCCCAGTATGTGAGATTAGGAGATCAAGGAGCGCATGTATTTCCTTACCCTGCCTGCAAGCTAAGGTTATGTGTGTATCTTGAGTGTGCTAGGTCACTGTGAAATGTGTAATAATTTGCTGTGAGGCTCATAAGAACAACTGAGCAAAAAAAAAAAAAAAAGTGAAACACAGCAGATTTTTAAAATTGTAATGAAACATCTACTTTGTTAGACTTATTCTACAATTTATGTTCTAATCATCCCTCTTTTGCCGTGTTATTTTAGGGTAAACATCGTGTAAATAGCAGACCATGAAATTAATCTTTAACATTACTGTACATTCCCTGAAGCAATAAGCAATGGGGGTGAAATTATGTGATGTACCATATTTCCATACAGAGAGAGGTGGGAGGCAACGAAGAATTTAGTTGGGTGGAGGGGGTGGTGGGGTGAAGATAAGTTCAAAGCCACATGGAATGTGCATAGCAATCCATTACACTGTCATGGTGGGGAAAGAGATTGCAGGCCCATTCTCACCAGGGGAATGTGCCAATTATTAGATAATGTTCAGAGCAAGCCGTCATGGATTAAAGCTTTGCAAGAGTCAGGATGCTCTTCAAATGAAGATGGCTTGATTAGCATACACTCGGCTTTTCCAACTACCGCATGAAGTTTGAGGTTGAACGGGGGATTTCAGCCTCACTGCAAAGCTTTGTTTGCAAATCCTGCACAGGAAATGCATTGTCAGTATCAGACATGCTGTATCTCCTCCAAGTTTACAGCAGTGACAGTTTTGTCATGCATTCTGTTATGACTGCCAGATATACAGTTACAGTATTTTTAAGTTAAACTATACGAATTAGAATTTTTGAATTGCAAATGTTTCTCACAACCCTGATTCCAAAGACATTTAGTACTCTGAGTTAAATAAAGCAAAGAAAAAGCAAATGTATCAAATTCAGAATGAGTTTATTTATTTACAAAAAGGCAGAGTTTAGTAGTTTGAATAATAAACATCATGTCTGTTTACTGCATTCAATAGAATGAAGGTTTGAAAATATGGCATTATGGTTTTATTGCGCTACGCTTGTGAAATTTGTATGAAACTTCCCTTAAGTCTTAAATTTTCGTCTATAGTAGAATATAGTCATTGATCATTAAGTCACTCAGTCAAAAAGCAGAACATCAAGTTATAACTCTTATGGTAGTTTTGCATTTAAACATTTATCAAAATTGGATTAGGTCAAAGTGGATAAATATTAGGCGGGGAAAGAAGAGGGCAGACTTCATGGTGCGTTTAAAGACGAGGCTGATTGTGTGAGATAGTAGTATAATAAATTAGGTTGATTAAAAACATCAGACAGGTTTACAAATCCTTTACAATAACGTTTATGTTTCTGATCCATAAGTACATTTAATAGCAATTACTTCAGCCAAGTCTGAGATAGAGTTTTCTGTTCTAGTTGGGCTCAAACTGATTCATATATATCAATACATTTTAAAAAAAAAAACCAATGCTTTAAATGGTGCGGCTGCATGTCTTTAAAAATGACCTTCATATCTCAGTTGAATTTACTAAAACTAATGTGTATGTGACACAAAAGGCAGTTTGTTATTGCCAGTAAAAATCTGATTTGATTGATTTTTTTCCATCTACCATTCCCCTTGGCTGATGAATCACAAAGTTAATTTTGAATGCTGAAATTAAATGAAGACAAGAAATTGAGGCATCATACTAGATTAACTTCTGATATGTTATGAACTTTTATGATGACAGTTTTTTTGCTTTAATGCTCCGTTTTTCTCTGTTGAGCAATAAAAAAAAAAGGTAAATTGTCACCTAATGCAGATTTTGTTGCCCTTAAGGAAAGTGAATGTTATGAGGCACCTGTTAGTACACACACACGTCTATATACATATATATATATATATTTGTAGAAAGCATTAAGAGTTCAATACCACCAAGTTCTTTAGTAGCTTAAATGCTATAGAAAACTACCATATGCAAATACTTATAAACTATAATTCATAATAATGTCATACTTTTGTTAAAGTGAAGTGAAAACTGAGCTAATGTTCCCCATGTGTACAATGTTTGCTTATTAGTCATATTGGTTTGAGAGTTCCTAGGGGCTGTTTATTAATGCTGGATTCATTATTTTGTTTTCAGTGATCATATCAATAACTGGCACAGAATTTCCCCTGAATCATTACTCCCAGCAGGAGCAGCACAATACACTTCACTGTTTCTGCAATCTTCTTTTAATTGCATGAATGTTCAGCTGGCATGTTAGATGGTCATGGGAGCGTCAGGTGGCATTTTCATTAAATTTAGCTCTTAATCAAAACTAAACCACATGGCAGTAAATATAAAATGGATGTGTCATGAAGACAGTTATGTAAAAGCTGTACAATTGTAAATCCTGCACTTAAAATTCAAAGTACATTGTAGCTTTTAGATCTTCTTATATTTACGTTTACACAGGGCTGAAACAAACCGTGTATTTTAAAATGTAAGTCAGTAAATTATTCAAAATGATAAAATAATGACATTTGTATAAAAATACTTTTGGGCAAGAGTGTGATTGGCAGTGATATGAAAGTCTTCTCTCCCCCTTTTGTCTCTCAGACAGACAACGACAAAATGAGAAAAATGGCCAACACGGCCAACCTTACTGTGGCCTAAATCTCATCTCCTGTAAAGTTAAAAGGCTTTTTCTTTTTTTCATCATGGCCTCCAATAAGTAAATCAATCATCTGACACCTGCATCAAACCCTTGAACTTGTTTTTATCATCTGAGAGTTGCACACAGATTTTTACCTTTTTGATAAAAACGGGAGCCGCTTGCAGTACTCCCATCACATAGACAGACACCACCATTTGGGGAGGCTGTTCTGTATGATACCTCCTTTTTTAGCTCAACAAAAAAGCCTTTTATGTGAGCTTGAATCGGGTCTGGGTTTTGATGGAAACGATCAAGACTGTGAACTTTCAGGCTTGCAGCCTTCTGAGATCACACAGGACTGGTCTACCCACAGCGACTGTTTCTGATGCTCCAGGTCTCCCCTTTTGCCACAAAAATGTCAGCCTCCAATAAAAATGCCATTTTGCTAAACGAGATGCATTAGTCTTGTGGGGGACACACTCTTTATCAGCTCCCTTAAAACAGGAGTGATTAACACATCTTAACAGAGCTTGAGGGGGGGCTGCTTTCATTTTGCCCTGCAGTCATTTAGTTGCCTAAGAGACAGTTTATCATTATCTTAAAGCAGTAAACAGTGACCATAATAATGATGATGATCCCACTTCTTGAAAAGAAAACCTTTTAGACGTATAATGAGGTCATTGCCATCTCTAGAGCCATGTTAACAGTTTGACTGCAAATCAACATTCAAATCTAAATGATCAATACATCATATTTTTGGTACAGTGACTATATATTCAGTTTTAAATGGAAACATGCCTGAATTTGCTGCATAGTTTTGATTCAGATAATAAAGCAATTGGGTCAGTGGATCACTCATAACAATACATCATTGTAGAATTTGGCAGAAGAAATTGCTGTTGATGAAGCTTTCCAAATACATTAAGAAAGCATAGAAAATATTCTGTGAGGAGTGCGAAAAAAATATTCAGAACAATAAAAAAAATAATCTCCGCATGAGTCCTGAATAAGCACTGGGCAGATACAGTAGTAAAAATCCCCAAACAATAGAACAAACCACAAAACGGCTATACCGGTAGTGTACATGTACCCAGCTTATGTGAAGAAATAAACACTTCCTCGAGATCTAAATAGTTCACTCAGCCTGCTTGCTGGCCACATTTCTGAATGAATATTTTAACACCTTTGTTGTGTACCCAGGATTTTCCTGTCACACTAAATGCAATGAGAAAGTGAAGCAGCAAGGGAGTCATAATTGTTCTGCAATGCTGTAGGTTTCTTGCTTTTGAGGCATGAAGTCATCAAGCCTCCCGGCAATATTATCCCCTGATGAAAATTAGGCGAAATGAGGAAGCAGGATGTAGATATTAAGAAAAATAAACGCTGAATCTGCCTGACAGATACAGCAACAATCATGCTACATTTGAAAGCCCAGTTGACTGATGAGCCTAGTTTTATCTGATGCAGAGAAACTGTAAACAGTGTGATCAGCTGCATTTTAATTCAAGTATTTATTCATCGGCAAATACTCTGCTCCACTAAACCAACTTAGCCTGTGTGAAAACATGATGAACTAATGCCTTTAATCGAGGTGACAGCCAGCAGCATGTCAGCATCTTATAATGGCCCCCAAGGACAACTAGCTTCAAGAACAAACAAATATTCAGGCAAATGCACTCCAAATCCATAAACTGTGCAATTATCAAAACACACACAGGAGCAGAAAGCACAAACAGGAAGAAAACTGCCTGGAAATCCAGAGACGCTGCAATTATCAAAACCCATGCAGGAGGAGAATACAGTTGTGACAGCGGGGATGTGCTGGAAGAGAAGAGACATTAAAGACAGAAAAAACATACAAGAGGAGAGAAACCCACATGCAGAAAGATAACCCGGCAAAATGTGTTTAAGGTAATCCAGGTAGCCTGGGGTGGAGAAAGAGGATAAAAGAACTCAACTACTATGTATCTGAAAGAAATAGACATGCATGGATGTCTCGAGAGCAATAAAAGATTCAGTAAATAAACTGCGAACGGATCAAAGGAACTGTCTTTATATCAGCCCCAGAAAACTGCCAAAAACCTGGGGACACATGGGGGGAAGATGGAATAATCAGCGGAAGAGTGGAAATATTAAATAAATCCCCCCCAAGTTTTGAATGGTAAGGGGTGCAATGGCAGCTGTCATTTGTTAATTACATCTAATTCAAACCTTACAGCGACCATGGGTCATTCTCCTTCCCTCAAATACACAGCCCACTGCAGCACTTCCTAAATAAATGTCTTTACCTTTGGTGGAAGATCAACAAATCCTCGTAAACAAACTAAATGGGTGCTGTTTTAAACAAAGTTCACAAAGTTGTGAAGCGAGCCCAGTTTTGTCTGTTTGCAGGCAAATGCTATCCCAAGGTTAGGGCTAAGAATTTTACCTAAAACAAATGCTTTTAACTGCCGGTAGGGATGCACAATGCCAATACGGGCCCAGTCTGGCTGAGCAGGATACCAGCCAGCAAGATGATAGCTGTCGATATGATAAACCAACAAAATAATAGGCTGCTGCTTCCTTGTTTGAATGCCTGACGTTGATGCCATGTCCCCAGCACAAGGAATGAATATTCTGCAATATTAAGCCTTGTATTTTAACGCCTGCATTTGCCAATGGGCAAACACAATAAAAATAATAAATAATTTTATTTATCGTGCCTTTTTGTTACTCTAGGCCTCTGTACAGATGCTGCAAAATTGTGGTAAATAAAGCACAATTAATTGCATATGTACAATAGTTTGCAGAATAATACATATGTTAATTGCCTTAGGGGAAACAATATTAGTCATTGAGTCAAATGAGTTATTAAATATTGGCATATCTGATATTGGAACAGGGCCCCATGGTGGTGTAGTGGTTAGCACTCATGCCTGACAGCAAGAGTGCTTGGTGCCGGGGATTGCGAGTTCAAATCCCGGCACAGGCACATCCGTATGGAGTTTGCAGGTTTACTCCCTCCACAGTCCAAAAACCTGCACATTAGGTGAATTGGTCACTCTAAATTGACCGTAGGTGTGAATGTGTGCGTGAGTGT
>JAOWBC010001255.1:11066775-11083291 GCA_028566105.1 Hypoplectrus providencianus | reverse complement strand
TGTTAATTGGTGTTGCATCATGCAGCTGCCAGTGTTGATGTTCTGTCTTTATTTGGGTCTGTTTGGATCGACTGCATTTTGGATTGAGTCTATTTGGACTGAGGCTAAATGTCTGAAGATCCCAGTCTGGTGGAGTCTGTTGAAAAAAAAAATCTATACTAGGTCTGAGTTGGCTGAATTTTTTTTTTTTTTAGTTGGTTTTAGAAAGTTTAGTGTATCTCGGTTGTCTCTGTCTGTTTTGAACCAGTTCTTTGAATTTTTTTTTAGTCTGTGTACAAATTTGAGACCTTGGCACACATCTGTCAAACCTACTTCTACAAATTCACCATAGAATATGGCTTTTTGGGGTGTTGGAGGTGAGGCCAAGTTTTTGTTTGTTTCTTTACCTGGCTATTACAAAATCTCAGAACAACTGAAAAAAGTTGACCATCTATTGAAAAAATATAGCCAAATGCATTTACAGCTCTTGATTCTGCAGTGTCCACCCCAGGGCACAAATACAGACTGATCAGATACTTCCTCATTCACATTTTTCTTCTGGGTGTAGGTACACCTACGACAATTCTGATTGGACTTCTCACGGCCGTTGAATTTGGGGTTAGCTGCCAACCAAAGCTTAGATCTTGTGTCACACTTCCATATATGTTGTCTGTGCATATGGACTCTCGGAAAATTCCTGCTCTGGTTTTAACAGCCGGAATCTAAATTATTAGTGGATGACCTACAATGGATGACCTTTGACCTGCAGGTAGATAGAAAAGCAGACCCTCCTTATCTGCTTAAACAATCTTTTGTTGTCTCTGTGGTCAGAAAGTAGGCCAAAAGTGGGTGTGTCTTTATGAAAAAGTCATGTTAAATTTTATTTTATAACCTATTTGTCACAATTTTTACACCTGCAAAGAATCAAACTGTTTTAAAATTGACATATAATACATTTCAAAATATTGTCTCTCTGAGAGGAGATTTTAATGGATACATAGATATGGACACAGCTTATGCTTAAAAACTGCAGGTTCCAAGCTCCGTTTTGATGTAAAGTTTGCGGGGGTTTGAGAGAAATCCAACTGCCACCCCAGGATTTTGTCTGGCTTCTCCTGCACATGGCGCCTCCTCCTCCTTGTTGAGCGAGTTTCTCCCGTATCATAGCCGGGAACTATTGAGGCATGGGGCGACCTGTGGGCGGGTTGGGGTGAGGACATCTAGAAAATATCACAGATTCCGATGGGCGGATCAAGATGTGACAAAGCAGCGTACAGCATGACGGAAACATTGTGTGCGACAGCCTGCTGTCTCTTTCCCTCAGTCTGTCTCACTCTCTCTTTCTTTCAAAATTACATCCGTGCACAAGCCCCCTGCAGAGCGCCACAGCACTGTCCTTACCCCTGACAAATGTGCTACTACAATGCAATTTGTTTGTTAGTGGGTTGGGTTTCACTCTTGGATTGATACATGTTTTTACGCATTTGGTGGGGCCTTAATACCTGTTATGTTCAGCTCTCAGTCCTGTGCCTGCTGTGTTCTGATTGGTCTGCGTTCGATTTGGGAATATAGCAATCCAGACTGACCCCTCAACAAAAATACTGTCCTCCTCCGCTGTTTATAATCTGTAATAATTATGAATGATGGCGAGGCATAGCATAAACACAAAAGTTGCACTCTGTGCTTAAAGATGGTTTAAACTGTAAACAAACTCTCAAAGTTTTCTTTTTGTTCTCTTTTGTTTAGGTCAGAGTTCTTTTTGAGCCATGACTTGTCCATAATGAATAGGACATTTAAGCAACTAGTTGTTGCAAACAAAGTCATCTGACGCAAACAGAATGGGCAGTTTTTAATCCATGGCCTTCTACAATACAGTAATCTCACTGAAGGAAGATATTTTTGAAGCACAGGGGTGAATCATGGGGGTTTTCCCCCCTGATGCCGACATGCATGTTGGATAAAAAATACATCTCTTTGTTATTCTTAATACATAATATTTTCATATTTTCCTGAATAACATTTCCCGATTCTCACAGACTCCCACCACACATCACTGTCTCTCTTTTTTCCTCCATGTCATTGTGCAGCCGCTCCTGCTCTGTGATGCCTGGGACACACACTCCACACTCCACACAGACTTGCCCACCTGTCATCACAGCCAGGCATTTGAAACATGTTTTTCCATAGCAGCTCCTGTGTCTGACTTTGCCAGCAAGGATTAATTAATTTTGTCCCTTGAGACTGCTTCCGGCCTCCCTCTTGCTCTCCTCCTGGCCACAGCGGAGCCTTCATGGGGCCTCTTGTAGTCCCGATGTTGAGTTGCTGTTTCCCAAAGCAGCCTCGGGGCACATACGTTAGAGACCTGTTTCCAGGGGAATATGGGATAGTTTGTTGTCGTTGCCTCACTACATCCCTATCCCTGTCCTCACCTTGATGCATGGCACCCAATGGGCTTTTACCCTCCTTTTCAACTCACTAGGTGGTCTGCGGCACTGACATGTCTAACTCAGTGGAAATGACTCTTCAAGGGCTGCAAAGGCCCTCAGAGATGGAGCCATTTTCTTTCATGAGAAATCCTCCTGTCAGTGTCACAGTCAGTCAGTCAGAGAGCAAAGGAGCAGTAAGGTTTGAAACATAGAGCTGTTGCCTTCAAAGGAAAAAGTTCCAAATATTCTTGAGGGTTCAACCAAAACTATACTGACCACACATACATGAAAGGAGGCGCCTAGATGAGCTTTGTTAAACTCATTTCCCCTATTTCAGCATTAATATTCACATATGTTCAAGCACAAAATTGCAGTATTTATTTTCTTACATACATTTTCATCACAAATGTTGATCTTTGTTGATGTTAGGGAAATGAAAGGACAAAGGAATCAGAAGATATCCAAGGTGCTCTATTCTTATTTTTAGATATTTGAGTTGAAAAGAACACTGCAGTTTTTGTACAATACTTCGGGCTTTGCTTACAATTTTTTCCTCCAATTTCACTTTCTCTCTGCTTATGCCTTGATTTATAAAACCTACATTTATTTACTGATGTACTTTACCTAAGCACAGTTTTGACATACTCTTCTTTACTCGGGAACTCAGGTCTTATTTGAGGCTTAGTTTTTGGTACATTTCAGGGAAACATAACCTCTCTGCATTTGTCTTCAACCGAGACTTATTTCAAAGGTTTTTTTTTTTTTTATTAAACAGACAACAAATAACAGGTGCATAAGGTGTTGAAAACAGGTATTGTGCTACTTAGAGCTATTTGCGTCATTGAGACTCTCTTAATTGAAATGAAAACACTTGAATATAACACATTACAGTTGTAGAGGATCCACAAACTAAAGCTTCCAAAATGATCGTAAAGTTGAGTAACCAATGGTGCTATAAAGTAGATCGAACTAAAGCTGGCAACTGAATTTAAACATACACTCCTTTCCTTCATAGTTTACTTCCCTGTTATCAGCATAATAAGCATCTATCCCATTACCCCTCTCCACATATTCAGACCACTTCCTGTATTCAAACTCAAGCCACAAGTCACCCTGTAAAGTCATGCAAGTGTACTAAATGAAAAGAACAACCCACAAATATTCCTAAGAAATGCAAAGTGTACAATGAATCTGATAGCTGCAGACTCCCTGCAAAGCCCTCAGGGAAACCCTAGGTGGGACCAGTCTTTCACTGCTTCTAACTGTATTGACCATCTGTCGGTGAATTGTGCATGCTGCAGTCTCAGTGTGCTGTTTGAGTACAAAGAAGCCAGGAGAATGTGAAAAAAGTCAGCCCACCTGCGATATTGAAATGTTTTACATGCAAATATGTATATAAGACTTTATCATATTGCAATGCCCTGACTGGTAGCAGAAACTTTTCATGGATTCTGATAGAAAACTTTCTTTACATTGAGTAATTTATGTATTTTTTTTTCACACTATGGCAAGTAAACAATTAAATATAGGATGATGGCCTACTGCAAGAAACATTACAAGTTGGGAAATATTTTTGATGACAAACATGAATACAAATAATTTTGGAGAAAAGTTTTGAAAACTGCCACAGCTGACAATCAAGGCAGCTATTTTAGCCAACTGCAGCTAATTTCTTTCTAGATTTGTTGGTCTATGCACAATAAACCCTTTCACCACTCACAGACCTCGTACCCCACATAAACATGCACAAAAAGCCATAAGTCCACTTGACCTGCCCCAGCAAATGAGCCAAGTAAACAAGTTGGTTGTTACAGTAAATTATTGTGAAGAAGTTGAAGACGCGTAGACAAGCATTGAGTGTTTTCTTTCTCTCAGAGGAACTGAATATGTGAAGAGGGGGGTCAATGGGATGTTGCCCTGTGTCTGCTGTATTATAAAGAGGTTGTTTACCAAGTGTTATCCATATGTACCTGATAAAGTGATGCTATAGGGCTTCTGTTTGTCGTCTCTCCCTGAGTGGCTCGTGGTCCATTTGCTTTTAGTCCTTCCATCCTTCACATTCAGTATGGCTTCTTACTAGTCAGATGGGTTTTACCCTCTTATGCTAGGCACGACCATACCCAGGAGCTGGGCTCGTATACTGTAAAATATAGGAGTCAGAATTAGCATACTCAAATTAGGGTTTCAGTGGTGACAAATATAACATGCAGACTTGCATTACAATTACTCTTTCTCTGTCTTTTCCTTTCCTCTCTGTCCTTGTCTCTTACTTTTTCTTTTCTTTTACTTGCATTACCTTTTATACACTAAGAAATGTCTTGTATTCATAACTGTTATATAACTGTTGGAATGTTCTATATACCGTTCCTTACGCTTTGACCACTTTAGAAATCTGTTTTTCTTTCTATATCTATTGTTTGATAAGGCAACAAAAAAACAATCTGTAAGTGGTGCCTTTGTTGAAAGCAGTTATTTTAATTGTGTTGCTTTTTCAGTGTGCAGATTATTATGAAGAAAGCAAAGCGTGTTGCATGTTTTCCACAGTCACTGTGGATAACTATTTGATGGTCACAAAACATTTCCATGTACATTTCCCCTGGTTTGTCGATGAGTATATGTTGTCATCATCTATTGATATGTTTTTTTTACTTGTTTTTAATGGCTATTGGTGGCCTTAATGATATGGGTTAGTGTTGAGTATGTATGTTTGCGAATCTGATGTCGAAATGCCTTTGCAATACTGCTGCATACCAGTTTACCCACAGGGACAGATAAAAGTAACAGTCTGTATCTATCAATATCCATCTGCCCTTAACTACAGTCCTATTGTGTTGCAAATTAAATTAAGAATTATTCACATTCATTTCTCAAAACCTATCAAGCAGCTGGTTTGACAGCCAGCACTGCTTTTGTTAAGGCTTCCTTTGAAATTGTAGTTTGAAAGCAGCATCGTGTTTTAGGAACAGGGCATCTCAGTGTGCAGCAGGTGAACGTTCCACATAAATCCTGATAATACTTGAATGTTGCTTGAGTGCCACCACTGCAGTCTGCCAGCCACTTTTTAGTGAAGCAGCTGGTTGCTTGCAAGTAATCAATGAAAAGATGTAACCACAAGGAAGTAGCTAGCCACTTCATGAGGGTAAAAAAATCAGGGAACCGGGAAACTATCCTCCTCTGTGCAAAAAAGCCCATTATTCTTAGTACACAGTACAATAGCTCCTTATTACCGTACAGCATTCATATCTTCAAGTGCTCTCACAATAATAGTTTTGCAAATGTTGCCAATATTGTTTTCCATCTGCCATGGATTGAAGTATAATTTGGGTGCATACTCAACCAGACATTTCTTTTGCAATATGCATGAATATTGGTATAGTATTTAGCATGCTGTGCACATTTTCTATAGTGGTGAAAGACTGTGTGGGCCGATTCTTAGTCCTGTCTGCTCTCTTTGTAATTATCAATTAGACTTTATTTCCCTGGAGAACAATAACTCACTCCCACAGTGTGTGGTGGAAGACCCGGATCCAGCTGCTGTGTGCGAACAAAGCATTATCGCAATACCACTGCTGCAGTGTGACACTCACAGTGAGGGGGGGGTGAACAGGTCATGTTTTATATTGAGTGTTATATGCATGTTAAATTTGACTCATGCTACAGTAAATGGAAGATTCTCCTGTTCGTCCTGATGAACGTTTCACTGGAAAATGGTTGTATCCTGTACGCTGTGTGAAGTCAAACCAGGTGCTGACCCATGATTGAAATGCTGTACAACTACTATCAGACAGCTAAGGTTAATTAGATGACATATGATATACGGCTTTCCCTGACCTCTCTATAGTTCCTCATCTTTTGTCCCATTATTCATACTTTCACAGACCTGTGCCCCATTAAGATGACTGAGACCCCGTCTCTGCTTTGAAGGGGTCCCTAAGGCACCCTGTATGAAGCTCAAGCTCATCACTTTCTTTTGAGTGAAAAAAGTCTCGATACATTATCTCTGTCAACGACCAACAATGGCTTCTGCTGTTTCAGAGTCTAGCAGTGCAGGTATATTTTGAAAAATGATACGGCTAAAACAATAAAACAAACCTTCTGAACCACAGGGGCACCCGTCTGATTGATATACTTGAAGCTGGCAAATATTTCATATAGATGTTTTTGAATGATGTTGCCCTGCATCTGTTGATACATGTTTTTGCAGAAATGTGAGCCTTAAGAGTATTATGTCTTTTTTTTCCCTTTCTAAATGTCAAAAACACACCAAGCACTGGTAAAGTGCTGCTTATTTTTTGATGTGGCTTGGAGGCGGGTCATGTGTTTGACAGAGGGAGAAGTTCTTTGCAGCATAGATCATCAGCAGTCAGAATTGGCCATTAAACTATTATACACTTTTAGCTGGGCTGAGTTTTGCTGTAGAATCAAGCGGCTGCTGCTTCTTTCCATAGACGTTGCATGGCAGCTCGCCATCGTCCGTCCTTGACCTCTGCTTGGTGTTTTTGCGGTATAACAGTTTCACGCACCCATTAACAGCTCAGGCTAGTATGGAGAATAACTACATCAAAGTCCAAATGGTAGAAGGGCTCTTGCCAATGTCTTTTTTTATTCCTTCCACATAAACACCACCTCCTACATTTCTGCATGTGTATAAAAAACTGTACAGAGAGCATGCATCTTGATATTACCTCTGCTTAACACCTACCTTATCAGCTACTTATGCCAACGATTTTAAACATGTTGTCACACTTTTGCCTATTCATACTGTGTGACTGCGTTACAGATTTACTTGGCAGTCAGCTGCCCTTGTGTTCTTGAAGATGGCAATTGTTTGATTCACTTTATCTTTGAGGACCATTTCATTCCTGCCGTCTCTCTGCACAGGTGCTTTGAATCTTAAAAAAACATGTCATTTTAGTAACTTTCACTTGCTGTTGTCTATGACTGTTACTGCTGTTAACTCTCAGTGGCTCAGTTCTCTGTTGTCTCAGCTGGCAAACACTGCTGCTCAGTGAAGGCAGCAGCAGCCTCAGCGACTGCCTCATTTTGTTGTGTTTCGTCAGCGGTGGCTAATGCAAGCTCACTTTGACTTGACAGTGTTATTCTCCAGTGACACTTTGGGAAGTCATTTTGGTTGATTAAAAAGTGTACCTCAACACCAGCAGCCCGAGGTGTCATTGGTTTCCTTGAGGTGCTGAGAAGGAAATGAACTTATTTCAGCTAATCATGCTGGTGTGATTGTTAAGCTGTCCACTGATATCAGAGTATGCTAATGAATGGCAGAATTACTGCAAACCAGAAGACCAGAGTGCCAGCCTTTCACCTCATACCCAAAGAATAAGGCTGAATGATGTAAAACTGTTCTTTTAACACAGAAATATGCTGTCTTTACAATCTCTTAACAAAACACAATGGTAACACCACTCTTACGTGATGGTTACTATTCCTCAGCTGTCAGTGTGGTTTTCCTGCTTTCAGCTGTGTGTTAATATTTGATCCATGTCTGTTAGGTGCGTTTCATCGGCTGCATTAAACGGAATACGTTAAAATAAATATCAAAGTTTGTTGACAATAACTAGACAAAGAGAAGCAGGACCCCCTCACATTGATCAGGGAGGTCATACCTGCAGATTTCTGCAGAGCCAAGGTCTCTGTGATGAGGGACCATCCTGAGCCTCTGTACAACCTGCTTGTGATAGTTTGGAAACCTGCATGTTGGGTGGCTATCCCAGAGTACTTGTTGTTGAATGAAGTGGGTACAATGACTGTCATATAACAAAGCATGCTTGTTGCAGGTTAAAGAGAGAAAAAAAACCCTTCAGTAATGATAACATGGTAAGACCAGGTGAAATACAAACATGCAAAGACAACTGTACCAAATAGTTTAAATTTTTATTCATAACATGACATTTTAAATCAACGTGTTTTTTTTTTGTCATTGTGTTTAAACCTATTATTTATGCACATTGTAAAAAGATAGACTACATTAAAAATAGATTCCAAAATTTGTTTGTGTAAGATCGCTTCTCTATTCACACCAACTTTGCACAGAAACTTACTTGTGTTTCGACTGGGGTTAGTGGTGGCTGAGTTCAACTCCCTACAGTGGCTCATTGACGGTCTGTTGTCCTTAGGAGCTGCCGCAGTCTGACCTCCCAGTCAACTCGAGGCAGGGGGACCTTGAGTTGAGGTAGCTGCTTGCAAATTCTTTAATTTTTTAACAGCGTCATAAAATCTGATGACAGATATTCTAGACAGCCAAGCAGGGAAATAGATTTAATACGAGCCTGACAAGACATATGGCAGCTGGAAGGATCAGGAGTGTTACCATATGTAAACTCCTCTCAGCTAATGTTTACAATTACAGTGGTAGCAAATTGGAGATTGGTGGCCAGTTTGCATATCAAACGAAGATGAGGAGAAAATCTTTGGCTTTGGTGCACTGGGATGTGTTTACTCAGCAAACAACAGTTTAATTGGGAAAATAATTTTCCAGCTGCTGTGGACTTGCAGGCAGTGTGTGTGTGTGTGCATTTACAGTATTCAGTACAAGGCTCCTAAATAATTAAACCCAGCCAAGGGGAAATTAATGGACCTAGCTTATTACTGGGCTCCATCACGATAACACCACCAACCACACAGCCTCTTTAACAGACCTGTCAGCATTCTCTACATGTGACAGTTGCCATTCGGTGTTCTGATGCCTAATTGATCCTCATGGAGATAGCTTGCAGAGAAAGCTTCTCACAAAGTGCAGGAACTGGAGAAGTATTGACAAAATGTTGGGGAGACTCAGATGGAAGTACACATGCTATTGAACAGGAAAGGCTTCCTTGGGGGCAAACTTGATTCGAGATCAATGTTATGGCATTGGATGGAATGAATGGGATGCAGCCTGAAGCTTCCAGCCTGCCTCGTTTCATGAAAAGGCGTAGGTTTGACTCCTCTGCCCCATGTTTAGAGTAGTAAACAATGTTGGGAAAAGCACTAATGGGCTAACGTTATTGAAAAGCGCTTTGTACATCCGTTATATCCTTGATGATTATTGTGGTTGGGTCTTTGTGTGTCTAAAACAGAAAGGAAGAGTTTGTGAGAAATATATTTGGAAAGAAATCCTGTACAAGAGTGTACAAGAGCACTTGAAAAGGTCAGGAAAAAGTTGTTGTATCTAACAGTATCTTCAGATTGGATATAGAGGGGCCCTCAAAGGACTCTCTGTACCATTTTGATTTTCAATACTTGCCTAGACAAGTCATACTGAATCTGTAAGAAACAACTGCATACTTTCCCAAATTCACTGTCCAGTGAAACAAAGCTACAGGTGCTTCCTCTCCAATTCCTCTTCCCTTCTCATCTTTTTCTTCCCAAGAGTCTCCCTGTGGCGGATGAGTCATTAAGAAGTGGGCACATGACTTTGTCAAGGGGGCCACACAGTCCCCTGGCCTTCAGGCTGAGTCTGGCTGAGCTGGGCCTGCACGGTGTTGTTCTGACAAGAAAGCACAGGAAGAACAAAGGATGAAACAAGGTGAAAGGGAAGGAGACGGTGATAGAAAAGTGGAAGGAGAGAAATAGATAGCAGCGGTAGGGGACATTGGTAATGAGAAAAGAATTGCATAGGACACAGAGGGAAACATCTGTGCAGTCCGAACTGTAACTCTTGTGTGGCGCTTTTATCATTTGCCTGGTCTATAATTTGAGGAGAGCAGCCTGAGTTTGCATTCATTATTAAAAAGTAAGCCACAGATAACCTTTGCCTTTATTCAAAAGTAATTATCCCTCTCTTGTTATCTAAGATATTGTTATGCTTTAGAGAAATTGAATTAAAACAAAGGTGCTTTACTGTGCTGTCAAAGATTAATTAAAACATTTTTTTCTTTTTTGTTAGACCTCTTGTATTTGTTCATTAGACGACAGCATCATTCTGTCGCACATTGTAATGTTTACATTTAATCTGAGCTGCAGCATTTATTCTGTTTGTATTTCAAAATCAGGCTTCCTGTGTGTATAGATTGCAAATGTTAGTGCTTAATATTTCCCTATTTCTGCTTTGTGGAAATTGAATTTTGAATATCAGTGCTTTAAAAGAAACCACAAATGCATGATGGGAACGGCATGAGGTAGTGCAGAAACACAGTTTGCAGCCCCAAAGGAAAAGTTTCAACAGCATATACAGTAGAATCACTGCTGCCTCTGTATCAGTGCCAGTTGTCAGAGCAATCAAGCACCCAGCTGGACTATCATTCGGTGCCACTGAGGTGGTTTCAAAAGTAATAGGATTTCTTGCCCTCCAGAAACAGACTAGTCCTCCTGTGTGTGTTTGACCAAGAGGAATATAGAGGCATAAGGACAGGAAGTCCAGGACAATGTAGCACTTTCTCCTGATTGAAAACAAACTCATTGCTTCCCCTCAGGTAGAAACATAGTTTTACTTCCGAAATCGTTTTTTTATGCCTTTTTTTTTTTTTTCTTTTGTATTTCAGCTAATTTTTTTCACCCTGAAATTCTTTCTTGTATTGAATAGAAGTTTTATAAGAGGGCAACATCAAAAACATAATAGGTGCTGGCTGTATCCATCTCGTCATTCTCCTAATTTAATTTGAGCACCACTATACCACTTATGGTCTTCTTAACATTGTTCAGCCTCTGTAACCATTATAAAACAAGTATATATACACACGCGCGCGCACACACACACACACACACACACACTGATAACAAGCTCTTTGCTTAGAAAACGTATTGAATGTTCATGCTTTAATAGAATGCACTTTATAACCACTATATTGCATTAATTAAACCTAACTGACATCTATTGAAAAATTAGACCTCAATTTGAGAGCTTGCTTTCCACAAAACATCAGTCAGGCATATAAGAGAACAAGTATGGACATCACAGTGGTTGATGTAGTGGTGGGTGTAATCTGAATGCTGAGAGTAAAGTGTCTCTCTATTAAACACAATAATTGCCACTAGGGCTGCTGTTTTTTTAGTCTTTGGATGGTGGGAAAGACATTGTGTAAGTTTTATTGTTAATGAAATCAATATGCCATTTGCAAGTGTGGGAGTTGGAGAAAAGGCATGAAAATATTTCACAAAATACACAAATTTCCTTTTGAAAATTAATAGCTTGATACTCCTTATCTTGCAGTGTACACTATAGTAATATGAAAGGATTTACAACCGTATTGTACAAAGGTACTATAACATTTTCCCAGAAAATAGCATAGCTGATGTGGTAAGCACTGCATATGTCCTCAGTTGATTGTTACTGAGTTGGTTCAGTCCCTATTTTTTAAGATAGCTTTCTTTCTCTGCATGGATTACAAGTCACTCTTATGGCCTTTTTGCTTGCTGGGTTGTCCTGCTGTCTATTTCTCCTCCATGCCTGAGTGGAGGCTAGGGCAGTGTGTTTAGTTCTCTCTTCATCAAACAGTCTGTTTAGTTACTGGTTATTTTACTTGGTGACAGTGTAAAAAGGTGCGTCACTATTTAATGCATGACCTTTGCTGTATAGCACATCTTTTTCTATGAAAGAATCATTTTACCTTCCATAGAAGTGTGTTAAGTTTCTCTGATGTTCACACGGACACCTTCTTATCTCAGACAAGATGGTGTGCATCCACTGTAATATCCTGGGGAGCTCTGGACATGAATGCAGTAGTGGTCAGCATTGCCTGCAGAGGGGGTCATGGGTTGGTCATGTGTGTTGCAGAATGTTTGAACAGAGTTGATTGACTGATGGTGAAATGTAGCGGTACGTCTAAGGATCACATCAGTGTCCCTAGGGGGGTGGAACTGACTCTCTGTGAAGCAGCTCATTCATCCTGAACTTAGATCTAAAACTCAGAGTCAAACGGTTGCTTCCGTGCTTTTACCTGGAGCCAGTTGAGTTTGGGAGACACTTAGAGAGGACACCCATTTAGAGGTACACTTGGAGGCAAACTCGTGACATGTCGGAGGAGCTGTAGAGTGTCTTTGGATACTAAGCCAGAGAAAAGCTGTATTGGAATAAGGGCCAAGCAGAGCAGCCCAGAAACATTTTTTTTCCTCTTGCGTCATGGAAAGGAAACTTGTCCATCAATACAGAAATGCTCTTAATCAGAATGCTGGGTTATGGGGGAGCGGGAGCCTGTGCTTTGCTTAGCTACATTTTACAGATCTCTGTTTCTATAAAAGGCTCAGTCTGCTCTCAAAGTCTGTTCCCACTCATTGAACTGTGAATCTCAGCAGCTCCCACCTGTCCTGCTATTCAAACTCTCAAACCAAAAGATCCAAAAATGCTCTTGTACCTGCAGCATTAATAACGCTCAGTTACAGTCTGACATGCACGCTATTTGAGTCAACCTTTTTGCAGTGGATGGAAATGGGTATTTTATGCTATATATTTAATGTAGGCTGTTTTAAATCACTAGCAAGTAAAAATGTGTTGAAACAAATACTACATTTTTTAAATGGACAATTGATTCATTCCATGAATATTTTTTTTCCATTTCTTCCAGTTGCTTTAATTTCAGTATCGGCTGCTTTTAAGTCAATTTAAATGTAATAGGCTTTCAAATTTTGATCAGAGAATCAGGCAATTTTAAGACATCACCTTGGGCTCTGTAAAACTGGCAATGGGGTTTTCATTATTCCATCCATCTATTTCCTTCCACTTATCCGGGGCCGGGTTGCAGGGGGAGCAGTCTGAGGAAAGTATTCCAGTCATCCCTCTTCCCAGCAACAATCTGCAGCTTTTCCTGGGGGAGCCTGAGGTGCTTCCAGGCCAGACTAGATATATAATATCTTCATCGTGTTCTGGGTTTACCTCTGGGCCTTTTACCAGTTGGACGTGCCTGGAAAACCACCAGTGGGAGGCCCATGAGATATCCTGATCAGATGGCCAAACTACCTCAACTGGCCCCTTTGGATGTGGAGAAGCAGCTGCTTCACTCCAAGCTCCCTCTGGAGAACTGGCCTAACCCTATCCGTAAAGCTGACCCAGTCAGCCTATACGGAGGAATCTCATTTCTGCTGCTCGTATCCGCATTCTCATTCTTTCACTCACTACCAAAGCTCATGACCATGGGTGGGGTCTGATCATTGGACTAGTAAATTGAAAGCTTTGTGAAGGGTGCCGCAGGTATGATTTTTCAAACCAGGAAGTAAGTTGACATTATAGAGCCTTTAGGTCTCGCCCCCTCAAACAAGATGACTTTTGGAAATGCGTTTTTGGTTAGAAAGAGAAAGAGTGGTTAACACAAGCTTAAGAAATGTTTGTGTTGTTTTATGACATAAAAAATATTGCACGACCATTTGCGAATTTTGAAGTTTTTATGTGAAAGGCAGTTGCTAACAATTGGCTAAATGAGAATACAGCGGCTGAAAGGGAAATTAAACATAATACTTGACACAGACAGGGAATCTCTCACTGTTGTGAATTACAGACAGATAGTTTTGTTTTCCAGGGCTCTTGCAGACTTTTGTTAAATGGTAGACTTAAGTTAATAAACAGTTTATGAGGCCACATTTTCGCTAGCTTTTTAAAACTGGTGGTCAGCTTATCAGAGACCGCCTGTATCATGTTACGATCCACCAATGCCGTACAAGAGCTTGGCATCAGAATAAGCGTTGAGCTTATGAGCTTATTTTCTGCAATATCGATCCAAAAACATATTTTCAATAGACCCCATGGAGATGCTGACCTCTGGGTTAGCTACAAATGTATGTGATTTAGTTTTCTCTCTGTTACGACCTGTGAAATGCTTTAGAATTTTGGGGGTTTAATATTTCTTTGAACATAAGATCAAGGGACAGATAGATGGACACTAATCTTGCACCTAATTATAGACTTGTCAGTGCCTGCTGCGGCATGATGGCGAACCGAACAGTGCTGACCGCTGCTCTCTTCAGAGAGTTACTCCATTTTCTGCTTCGATGCACAGCAGGTATATTACGCGGCTTCTGGAGGGGAAGACCAACAAACCATCTGCGTTTTTCTCCTCAATTCATGTTTGTATTCATTCTTTTCATTCCTACTGGGTTCCAGTCTAATTTTGTACATTTACACAGGTGTCAGTCCAGGTGACAGACTCTCATCCTTGAGGTTGGCTGCCATGACACATGAAATCCTGCAAAATCTTAAATGTGATTTTCCCTCCATCGAAGTCCCCATGGCCACCACAACCCTGAATGGTCTCCATGGTGCTCCAATCGCACCAGCGCCTAGAAACTCACTCATGCTTCAGCAGATTCATGCTCCATTAGGAAAGCCCGACCTGCAGGCGACACAATCACCTTTTGGGCCCAGTGTTATTTTTCTGAGTGCACTCTACGTCTGTCTTGGATTCATAGCCCACCTGTTCTCTGAAAAGCAATAATGAATAAGTGGATTGCGAAATTTGATGACTCTTGCACATGTAATCCCACATGTCCTACACGGAAATGAGTCTTCCTCTCCGTACACCGTATTTCCACTGGTGGGGAGTCAATTTACATTAATTACAGTCAGTGGAAACTCTAACCTGATATGTTTCATCACAGTCATTTACAAGCAGAGGCAAAAGGAAAAAGCACAAGAGACAGTTATTTAGAAATTCACTGCCTCTTTTACATATTGCATGCTGATGAGCAACCTTTTTTGGCAGGATCATGGCGTACTAAAATAAAGCTAAAACCATCATTTCACTGGCCTTGATAAGTGTGGCATTAACAGGTTGAAAAGCTAATTTGTGCTGCATTTAGCAGTTAATCATTACAAAATACAGTTTGTTTATGATTACAACAGCCTTGTTATGCAAAGTAACATCATAAATTCTGGCTCCATATTTAACCTGTTACTGTGCTTTTGATTTGCTTTAGCTAAATTGAGACTGCTTATAGACCATGTTCTATGGTAGGGAAAGCTCTAAGGAAAAATTCTCCACCTTTCTGTGTGTGCCAGTGGAAATTCTCTTGAGTATGTTGAGGCCAGATTCAATCAGAAGAAAACCTTCAGGAAGAAGCACATGGACATTTGTCTCTATAATTGTTCTCAATGTGTTTACCAAAGGCCAGGCCAAGAAGTAAACACTACGCTCCCCCCTGTGTCAAAACTCTTATACTTTGTCTTCTAGATCTGATTTCCAGGACCTCTTGAGGATCACAGGTAATGAAATCCAGAAGGGGAATTATTTTATACTCCACAGGATGATATGTAGTACTGCAGCTTCTGCACAGATTCAATGGAAAGGATAGGTTATAAATATAACTGCAGTTCCCTAAAAGGAGGTGAGAGGAACAACAATAGTTGGCCTAGTTCATAGCTCTTAAGAGGTTTTTGTAAAATACAGAGCAGAAATAAGAGAATACTGTGTACTTGACATAAATACGTCCACAGGGGAGGGCAAGGCCTCCCATAACATATAAAGCACTTACTGATCCGACAGGCACAAGTGCAGAAACTGGGTCTGCAAAGTGCTTGTAGTCCCACAGGTGCATACAGTGTGCTGACCCCTCTTCATCAAGCCTGGCTTACATTTACAACCTATTGATCATCTGAATCCTGGAGATATCTGGTCTTGAAAATTTCATTTTTTCATGACAAAAGAGTACGATTTGCACGTTACTAACAATAAAAACACACACACACACACAGGTAAATAAACAAACAGACGGTACAACACATGCTGGGGCCTTTTAAGTGCATTGTGTATCCCTGAAGTGGTGCTCCCCTTCTTCAAATGGAAAGAAGAAAAAAATATGACTGAGATGGCAGCACAAGAAGGATGACTTTTTTTCAAAATTTCATCATTTAATATTCATGAATTTAAACACAAATTATCTACAGTTGTAGGACTGAAAAATAGTGACTTTTTTTTATTTTATTAAATGTTACTTGGCAGTCAAAGTATAAAGCTCCTCATGATTTCACTTTGAATAAAATGTTTATCTTTATACAAGCATGGAAATAACAGTATAAAGTGCTTGTGATGATGCAACTTGTACCAATTCACAAATACACAGTTCAGTTCGTTCACAGGTCATGTTTTGGTGCCAGTTTGGCACACTGGATAAAGTAATTTGTACGAAGGTGCATATTTTATTTAGTTAACTGGAACGGACCGCAGAGAGAGTGTCAGACAGTTATTGTCTTG
>JAOWBC010001255.1:11027139-11040506 GCA_028566105.1 Hypoplectrus providencianus | reverse complement strand
TGGTTGTTATGTAACATAAACCAAAACGTGGATTATAAAATGCAATATAAAGATGATTATATCTGAGTTTACCTTGGTGGAGAGCCAGTGGATGGTTTTGTCCTTGCGGCTGCATCAGAAAGTCGTACTTGTTGGATTTGGTGCAAAGAGGAGTTCAAATTAACCTCACACATAACCTCCAGCTGAAGGTCATGTCTAATAGGAAAAAAAACAAAACGTGGTGACACATTATTTGGTCTGATTCAGTCTTAATATAATCTTCAAACTCATGTTCTTAAATGTCACAACAATTAAGGAGAACATTGGCAATGAAAATCTCTCAGGCTCCCTCTAACAATGCTCATCAAATATGCATCAAAGAATATCACGCAAGGAAACAAAACAAAAGAAAAGGGATCTGAGACATCTGTTATGGACTTATTCAATTCCTCGTCTGCACTACTTGTGTGCGGCAGTACACAATGATAATTCTGTGACTTTCTATTATTGGAAGAACAGATGGACTCACAATGTTGCATTGAGTCAAATGATAGATTTGGTCCATCCGTGCAGTGGATTGGTTCAGTCTTGTTACTGTGTGTGAGTCAGGTGTCTGTAAAACTGAATTTAACTTGATGATCTGCCCTCTGCTTTGTCTGGGCTAATTAAAAAGGAGCTGTGAAAGCCCGTGTGGACTTGGCTTTCATTATTGTGTTTGACAGCTCTGGATTAAAACACATTTCAAAAGTTTCGACCCCCTGCCTCTGAGTCGGGGCAAGGCAATTTAGCAGCACACCCAGGCAGTTTTATCTCTATTAATGTTCACAGTACACAGAACTGTCATTGTGCAAAACAATCAGTGACTCCATCAGTGTAATTATCTCCATTCACCACTTCAGCCCGAAAATGCCTTCCTGCATGTTATCAAGTACATTAAAAGAAAGATGATTGGCTGTGATAGGAAATTATCAGCTCTGCAGGTGAACCGGAGTGTTAGTGGATGCTTACGGTCACAGATTTCAGCTGCACAGTGTGTGTGGAAGTGATGTGGTCTGCGTTACACATTAATGTGATGATTGCGTAGATAACTATGACCTAGATTATTCACACACTCACAGACCCCCTTTCTCTGGGTTTGTTGTGTGTGTGTGTGTGTGTGTCCCTTTCTTCCTTTGCACTAAACTATGCTGTGTTAAGCTGTATTGTACTGCTGGAGCATCCTGAGTGCTTGTGTCAAGGAGGCTTGCACGCATTGCTTGAATCCTCTGAGCCATGCAAATAATTGTGTTCCTGACTGATGTCCCATGCATTTTTCATACAGGAGCTTGACTGTGTGAGCAATGAGTAAAAAGTTTTTCCCCCCTCCCACCTCCTCCCCACCATACTGTATGTTTCACCTCCCCACACCCTCTGCCTTCACCTCATGCTCATCCCTCCACACGCACATTTCCAGCCTCTATCATTGAAATCAATGGAATTGATTCTCCTGGGGTTAATGGATTTTGCTGCCAAGGTGAGGAGGATGCACTTTAATCATGGCAGATCTTAAATATTTTATCAGGGAGAGCCAAAGGTTCAGAGCAGGAGCTGGCAATGTAGAGGAAGGAATGATAGTGGAGAGAGGTTCACTGTGCATCTCAGCACTCTGGTCTAACAATGGGCCAAATGTTGCTCACTTCAGGAAGCAGCAGCAAAATGCTACGAGGGAGACGGAGAGGGATGTGCTGCTGTGTTTGTAGAACCAACTATTGCTATACATTGTCTTATGGGGGAAGAACAATGTGTTCATGTCAGTGTTCATAGTTCAGTACTTTGGTCATTTCCATTTTTAAAGGAACTTTTATTAAATTATTATAGAATTCTCTGGTACCTGCAAAAAAAGTGACTTTGGCAGTGTCGTGCGGCTGTTGGTCAGGAGTTTGGCCTCTGCTTCAAGGTAATAAAACAATGAGACAGCTGCTCCATAGTCCAACCAAGATGGCAAACTCTTTCATGGCAGCCCATTTCAGCTTTACTTTTTCCCTTCTTATGTTTCACGATAGAAGCCATACACAAAATATACACCGCATCACTGCTTACCAGACCAAGCTTCAACTCATGAATTGAGCATTTTGCAGAGGAAACTCAATAAAATGATCTATAAAATTAAGCCACATTCAGACTGCAGGCAAAAGTGGCCCAAAACCTTTTATTGTTTGCTCATATGTGACATAAATCACACAGAATCCAAATAGTTTTCATCAAACTTGAGCCACTTCTATATGTAGTCCTAAATCAGATGCAGGTTGGATGTTTTCTCATGCAGCCTTTGGCGTGCCATTTTTTCATCATTTTAATGCAACAATTGTCAACATTGCGCTGGCTGGGGTGGAAGTTACTCAGACATGGTGATTACAAACAGCTGCAATGGAGGTAGCCAGTGGAAGGACAATGAGACTTTTAGACATATTTGGGGTGATGCTTCTGTAAGTTAACCTTGTCTAGTCATACAGTACAGGAACCAATCTGTGGTCAAAAGCATGTCAAGAGAAATACAGAGAATATGCACAACCATCGAAGAAAGTGGCGACAGTATCTATACACAGACTGCTGCTTGTGACGTCTTTGTTGTTGTTCTTCTGTGCATGCAGGTCAGTTCAGGAGTGTAAGCAGTTTTCACTGGAATCTGATATAAAAAAAATGTCAACAGTCACATTAAAACAATAAGATATGAGCAAAAGCATATTTGTGTTATATATATATATATATATTCACCATCATTCTTGATGTGTAATTTCAGTCTAATTTAATTCTTAGTATAGTTTTGAGTCATGTTAGCATGCTAGGGTGCTACCTCAGCATTAGAGGAGTAATGTCACATTATATGGTGAGTTTCCTTGTGGGGTGGACCAGTTTATTTTCCTGGTTGAGCTGTTAAAACACGATAACATCGTCAAATATTAGGTTGATGACACGCTGTATGCCATCGCTCTGTAGCACATTGTAGTAAGACACTGACAGTAGCAAAGTAATACAACAAATATATAAATAAATAAATGACAATACTATATTTTGAACCAGTTCATACAATTACTAGAGCTTCTTTGGGAAATATGGCTTAATTTCCATAAAGCAGGATTAGGATGAATAAATTACAACGGTTGACACAGGATATTTAAATGCCTAAAACAAGTTTAACTTAGATCAAATGTTTCCCTGTTCTGTAACGGCAGTGATGTGAATATTGATGCACCCACTTTTAGGACTGAGTGGAGGGTGCAGCTTTCCAGACATCTCCATTAGGCTGCTTACAGCAGTCTGAGCCCGCAGCAGCAGCAGCAGTGTGATGGGATTATGAGACTTAAAACATTTGCAACTTATTTGTAATTTTAAGCCTCTGTTTTGTAGAATGCCTGTTATTTGAAACGCACCCATACATTAACACAATAATGTCAGGATACATTAAAAAACAGGCACTTTTTTATTTTACCCCTTCATTTCCACATTTTCCACATTGTCCAGTTTCCTGTTCGCTGCAGTAAAACATTGTGTCGCCAGCCCTCATCTTTGCTGTAATTAAAAATTGAATCATACTGGCCTCATTTATCAAAGTGAGCGGTCGATCACTGGAGCTTTCCAACTTCTGAATGAATTGGTACACTGTGGAGTGAAAGGGGGGACCTTAATGAAACCAGGATTCTCGTCAAAAAGCCAATAAGCCATCTCACATTTCAATGCAAATTGTGGAAGAAGACAACGGGATCGCTTCTCTGCCGACTGACAACCCGTCATTTCATGTCAGTGAGATTTCAGGATGAATAACTATGGAAAACTAATTAGTCTTTTCAATCAGCAGATCACTGGTTTAATTCTTTTTCAATCCTACTTTTGATTTTGACAATCAGGATTAAAGCTCATTCCAATCAATTTCAGACTGAAATTGTGACATCCCTTATTGCTAGAATCAGTCAATACAAAGCTTGTTGTGCTAATTAACTCAAACATAAATGTTTAAATAAACAACAAATCACCTAATGGCCAAGTCCTAACTGAACCTCTCTAATTAGACACACTTTCAGCCCTAGAATTTAACAATATAGTGTAATATAAACTGTGTAGGACCCTAAAGCCCAGTGAACCCAACTGGTGTGCCATCATACTTTGCATGCACCTCCTCTATTATTTTGTCCTCGGGCATCAGTCCTGCACTTTATGTATGCAGTGCACTGCGACCGCACTTAACCGAAAGTTCAAATGTGTTGAACTTTGAGCCTGGACTGCACTGACATTTGCGCGCAGTGCCCATGGCTTTATCCTGCTCCCTGTACTGCAATTAAAGATCGAAAAGGCATTAATAAGATGTGTTTGTGAATTTTCAGAACTAAAAAATAAGGCAGCAAACTGAGGCCAGACTGAAGAGTCCCAAACACACGCAGAAATATGTGTATATGCAAACATTTAAACTGTAAATCCTGTGTTTATGCATATCTCCTCTCACAAATGTCATGTTAATGTCATTTTTCATGTCAATGTCAATATTAAATTTAGTCGGTCCAAATAGCTTAATTATATATTACACATCCACACTGTTGTAATAATTGCAGTGGTTAAATGTGTAAATGTGTCTTCAATACATGTCCCCTGTTTTCATAGTTTCCTACATCACTTTAGATACCTTTGGGTTTACACAAGTAAATGTATTTGAAATTAATACTTCTGTGGGTTTTTTATGTTTGAATATTAATATAAACTGACTCTTTCAGGTATTTTAGGAAAACATTTTTTTATTTCTTATCCAATAAAACAGAAAATAAGAAATCAAAAACAGGAGAGTTGAGTTGAGTTGTAAATTAATTGTAAATGAACTTCAAATTAACTAAATAATTAAGTAATCATCACATTTTATTATTTAAAATGCTGAGGATAATTTATAATTGAATAATGCCGTTTTTTCTTCCTCCAATTTACAATACAATAACTTTGTCCAAATGTCTAAGGTATTTATGTGCACTGGAAACCTTTAATCTTGGATAGTAGTAGCTGTAAAATTATCAAGAAGAAATCATTTTAAATGATTCATATTCTGTGTCTTGACACATTTCTCAGAAGAGGATTTTTTTAATTTAATGACATAAAATGAGTTCTCCCATGTTCTTCTCGAGTTAATTATTCCACTTAGCCCATCAAAAGGAAAAGGGTCATGTGCGTTTTACAGTCTTAAAGAGGAGAGGGAAAAGTTGCTTTTGTAGTGTCAATTATTAATCATATTTCTTAATTCACAGCACATGTAGTAAGTCTTGAAGAGTAGCCCCTTCGATGTGAATGTGATGTGGACCACAGATTGAAACATTCTTTATTTAATCCCAAGATCTTTGTCCCATATCATGTAGTTTGCAGTTAGCAGAACACAGTTTTGCACTTGTTTGCCTTTTTTGTTGTTGTTGCTTTTTTGTGTTTGCAAACTGTATTAGAAAATCATAAATTCTACATCAATTCAAAACAAAAAAAGACTGACTTTAAAGATGACAGCGGCTCAAAATTGTAATTGCTGGAATCTCTCTTCTGTCTTCAGAATCTTTCTGTCTGTGTCTCGTACCAGGACCGCAGGAGTCGCTGCATGTCATTATGTCTGAATATGACGCATCATTATTGTAGCTGTTTCATGTAAAAGGCTTAATTGACATAGGTAAAGCAGTGTAGTCGTAATTACTACACTTCCTACTCAGCAGAAGATTTGAAGAATGAGACATCTGCGCCCTGAGACAACGCTGCGCACAGCAACATCCGAGATGCAAACGTTAAATTAATTATCCTCTTATTCACAGAGGGAATGTCACAGCAGGCCATGTTCATTATACATTTGTTACCAGTTGAAATTAGAAATAGGGGTTTAGAAATAGATGATAGTGAGATGCAGCCATAGTAACTAAGAAGGTATAAAATAAATATTCCAGTTGTGTTGGAATTTGTCATGTTCTCCAAATACAGATGCAACATTAAAACAATTTTGCATAAATAGTTGTATGTTATTGCTAACAGAGCATTTATGTATAGTAATATAGCATGTAGTCAAAGCTTAATTTGTGGCTCATTTAGTCTAATATAGACAAACAACAGCACAACACTATTTTTTTTGTGCCAACTTGTTGCTTTACAACCAAAATACAAGCATTGTCCACCACCAAAACTCCCCTATAACCCCAAACTTATGCTGAATAGATATGATTTATTACTTTTTCTCATCCATACGATTAACAAGCCACAATGTTAGTACCTAGGTTAAATTCAGGGGGAAAAAAAACATTGCTCATCCACCTTGCTTGTATTCCCTGAGTGCCTCATTTACAAAGCTCCAGTGTTAAAGCTGTGTTACTCAAACCTGATTAAGAGAAATGTGAGCCACATAGATGCAGCTTGAAGTGTGTGAAGATATATGCTGTGCTGAACATGTCGCCCCACGAGGAAGAAGCTGAGCAGGGACACACTTCAGTGTAAGCGAGTAATCGCCATGGCTCCACTAGCACACCTTGTCTGTGCTTACTGGTGTTGGGGGTGATATAAAGAGATGGTGATTAACTACTGTGTGCTGCTCTAGTCTGTGGTAAAAGGCATGATGGGTTTAATGGCCATTAAAGCAATTCATAGTAATATGCAAATCATAGGGAGTCAACCAAACTCATTTCCTGCTCAGCCTTCAGAATCTTATGTAAAGAAAATTCCCTCTTACATTTCATCCTCCGCAGACTCATAAAAAGCTGCCTTGGAGAAGCTTTTTTTTTTTTTTTTTTTTTTTTTTTTTTTCATAGCTGTGGAAGATGGAAGGAAAACTTTACTTTGAATCTGGTCAGCATTTTGATTGCCAGTGCAAGGCATTGGGACACCTTCTTAAAAAGCAGTAATTTATATGTTTATACTTAAGTTTCAACATTTCTTTCACATCTAAGTGTAAAATGTAATGGCTGACTGCTAGCCTGAATATTTGAGCGACATCACAGGTCTCCCGCAGAGAATCACAGCAGCCTAGACCTCCTCTAATCTTCTCATCTCTCCCTCCTGCTGGATATGATGGAGAGCCATGCATGCTGGGAGGGATGGTTTTCATATAAAAGGGCTGGAGCTGACCACATGTCACTGAAAGGCTTCCTGGAAAACTGAAAATTCTGATGGGGTTTTTTTTTTACCGTCATGGAAAGTGTATAAAACGACAGGATATTTTGGAAATAACCTATGTTGTACTGGACATTTTAATTGTATTTTAGCCCCACACTGACCTGCGTTTACCTAAAGTGTTTGTTTGAAACTCAGCTTGGTAGTCTGCACGATATCAATTCAGGTTTAGCGGACATGATTTACTTTGTTTTCATTTTCCCTCCCATTGCTTTGACAGTGTATCATTCCCCACTCTGCTGGATGTCGCCTCTCCATCTGATTACCAGTAATGGGAGACAGCGGTTACAATTAGATTTGTCCTCTGCATTACCAGTGTCCCATTATCACACAGGCCATCATAACGTCTTTATCTTACTTTTTTTTATCTTATTGACTAACTTTTAATTCACTCTTACTTGGGATGCACTTACTGTATTTGCATAAAAGGGAATCATCAGCAACCTGGATCATTTTACATCCTGCAGTACCCTAATTTCCCTCTGATAACTCCATCTAGTTTAGTTATGATATGATGTTCATCTGGTTAATAATAAAGCTCACACAGCCAGCCATAATGCATACTCACACGCAAAATGATAAAGTGGACCCTAAAACAATTTGGAAGTTTCTCAAAGAGCAAGCAATTGCTCACTAAATCACTACTTCACCTTGACATTTAAATATATATATATTTATGAATCATTTTAACCATGAATAAACATAACACACAGCTTTACCCTTCTGAATTAGTTCTCAAACAAAAAGTTCTTTTGAAAAGCAGAATAATAAGAAACAAAGACCCAAAAACTGAGTCAAGTAAAACCATAGAGGAAGTGAAAAGTTGTTGTTTGTTTTCTGATGACTTTAAAGATGATTGCTGTTTTTCATCATTTTTAATCCCTGTGGCATGTGTTTTATAGAAGCAATATTTAATTTTGTATCGTTTGGTCATTCCATATCATTCCTACTTCCACGGAAGTTTAATTTCTCACCGAATTAATTTCACAAATCATTCTATAAATAATTTTAATTACGTCAGTTATAGACACCCATAAATTATTTTCTCAATTACAGTTTAATTACAGCCTTACTGTAGCAAATGTTTTAAAATTGTGTTATTTAATTTAATGAGTATATCTATTTCTGCATAACTGTGTTCAGTTTGATTTATTTTTCTGATCTAGTTAATTTTGGACAAATCCCACAAGGCTGTCATAGTCACTGATAGCATAATTAGCTGCGGCCTTGGTAAATCAGATACTAATTACACGCAGATCAAGAGCACAAATTGAATAAAAGGCGCAGTGCAGAATTGCATCATGGCCAGCACTCGCAAAGGTCCTTTAAGGTTATTAAGGCGTCTTATGCTGTATGAGTGCACCAGCTGGTGGATCATAATGGGCCAGGTGAGGGCAGAAACCAGAATTTAGAGACCAAATTAACAACTGATTGCTTAATAATATATATATAGGCACACGATGTACTGAAATATCCATTTGGATGGAGGGAGTGATAATTCAGGGTTTGTTTGATGGCATGTTGGTGCTCTTTTACCCGTGCCATGAATGGATCCAAAACACTGCTGAGCATCAGCAACCCATCTGCCATCAGTACCATTGGCATTCACATATTAGTCCGTTTGTGCAGTATGAGGGACTGCAGCACACTGACTTAACAGTTTTATCCTCATGTAGCCTAGCAGTGGTAAACCTGCGCGCTGCCAGCCTGTAATCACCCGTCAGTGGCCTAACTAATCTGGATTGCATTGTGTAATGCTTCTGTGAGCTAACTGCAGTGAGAGACATGCCCTACCCCAAGATTTGGCCAGACAAACAACAGGAACACATGGAGCTGTGTATGCCTGCTGTCATTCTCTGACAGCAGGCATACACAGCTGACAGGACTGCGGGATCAGGGGGCTACTCCTCTCAGCTGTCTCTTTGCCCTACCCTCAGCACCGGCCGGCACCGGCAAAGAATTGGCACGACCCGATGTGAACTGGTGCCATGCTTTTAAACGCATCCCTTTTTTTAATTAACATTTGTTAAGAAATGCAGTGAAAATAGAAGGCTTTGACACTGCGCGTTTGTGTGTGTATTTTTATTTGTTATGTTTGGAAGACATCCTGCTGGCCTGGTATAAGGCTCTCACATTGCAGCATCACCACCCTGCCTCAGATGGAGAATGACAGCTATGAACTAGAATCAACCTATGTTTCTACCTACAATATCCTCCCTCCCTCCCTTCTCCTTGCCAGGTCTTGCAGGTGGCCTGACCTTTCCAGATAAAACTCATCCCTCTGCTGATCCCTCCTCGCAGAGCTCTTGCATTTAGCAATGTCTCCTGTTTCTTTGACACACAATGGTGTGACTGTGGCTGTTTTTAATCTGTTATCTCTGTTTGTCTGCATCAAAATGTTTCGCTGATGGATCAATCCTTTAATCTGCTTGGCTTTTTAGTCCAACACAGCTATTGAAGAATGCTCCAAGAGGCTGTTTGAAAGCCTCAAACTGAGGATTGTTGATTTGAACAAACAGAAGCTTTCTTTGAGCAGCTTGACATGTGGGCCAGTGGTTTGTGGAATGACAGCGGGCAGGAGATCTCAGGGAGCAGGGATGAGATTTATGGTCTGTGGCTCACTTCATTCTGTGCACATTACCAGGTGACAGTGTATATGTTGTGTAACATTAGATTTATACTACAGCAGGTCTAGTGGGAAATTTAAAAACATTACTCTTAACATTTAATCGTCTTGATTCTTAATCTTGAATCCTTTCCCTGACCACCTGAACTCAATATGTAAATATATCAGCACAGTAAGAAAGTAAGAGTTTTTTTTATATATACATGTATGTAAAAACCTCTATATATTCTTTAAACGTTGTATTATGATGTGGTTTGTTTTTTTTAATACACAGCTTTGAAGAGTACATATAATTCAGTAGGTCCATATTCAGTATAGTTAACATGTATGCTTACACAATGATTTTTCATTACCAGTGGATGCTAAAATCACATTGCTACTTTTGCAATAAATGGTAAATCAGTTCTCTGGAGGTTCAAGGCTCAAAAATAGGCTCACAAAACACAGTTTGGACTGATCAAAGTTGAGCCAAATGTTATAAGAGTTGAGCTTGACATGCTAGGATGTCCTAAAATTGCCACAGAACACATGATCATTTTTGATAGCATCGTGGTTTGGGTCCAATATCACATTTTTTTCCCCCAAACATCAGTAAAATTGTTAGCAGAGCAGTTGTATCTTGATTTTATTTAAGCAGATCAGCTGTTTTGTTAAATGGAGAGCTGTAGAGCATCATGGATTTGCTAGCAAGACGGTACACTTGTTTTCTGGTAAGAACATTGGCACACTGTTTGCTACAATATACTATATTTGCATTAGATAGTTTTTCATTCCAATGTTAGTTCAAGTGTTAATTTCCTGATAAGTTTTATTTAAATTAGTTTCTGAGATGTACAGTAATAAGAAAGGGGCTAATGTCATGATAGACAGCTGTAGATGACTTGTGATTGGTCAGATAGGTTTATAACTATGATCTTGACATCGTGATACTCCAGCTAATAACTCCATCCCAGAGTCTGACTACAAGTTTACAAGAATGTGGCTTCTGTATCCAGCATACTTTAGCACAGACAGGAAACAAGACAGATCATCCATATTTTAAAGTCTATGACTGCAATCAGGGGTTTAAAAGCTTGGTTGGTCAGTCGGTTCACCAAAAGTTTCCCCTCCTTTCACAGCTACTGTTTTCACCACTGGAGGCTGTAATTTGTCATAAAGGTCAATGTGTGGATGCCTGCACATATCCGTTAAAAGAATTTGCATTTGTTTGCAGATATTCAGAGACAAGACTTGAGGCTGAAGACTGTCAAAGTGTAGATAGCAGTGCTGGTAATTCCCAACCTGTCCTCTCAAAGCAAGTAATGTGTTCAACAATAAGCAAGGCATTTAATGCAATTACTGAAACACAGCACAATTTTGAAATTCACTCTAATTTCTGTGTCTGAAACTGGCAGAGTAAAGGGCAATGTTGCCGTTAACACCAGCAGCTTGCCAACCGTCCTCAGCGTTATTGCCTTCTTAGATAGACCTGTGAAGTGGGAAACAAAGAGAAGTCATTTAAAAGCATTATTATGCATCTCACATGTGGTTTGTGTTCAATTTAGGTCTGGCTTTGCTCACCAGCGTCCCAGCGGCAGAGCCATTAAATTTGAAGTTAAAATTGAATATTTTCTCAGAGTTGATATCTTAGCCCATCACTAATAGTGTTTTTTTTTAAAAGAGGATCTGCCCACACAACAAGTGATTTAGAGCTTCATTACTTTGCTGGTTATATTAGAGAATCAGGCCACACTTCTCACAGTCGTTTGTTGGCTTTCTGTTTCCATGGATTGCCTTTTTCTTGCCTTATAACGAAATATAGTGAATTCAAGCAACCACAACACCTGGATTAACAGAGAGTTGTGTAACAGTAGGGGGTTATATCAGTATTGACCTTTCCTGATGGACATAATGTTACTTATAGAGGAACAATGGTGATAGTAAAGAAACATCCAGAGAATCAGCCGTGGATAATGAAAAGACTCCTGCAGCCTCAGTGGGACTGATACATGGATGTGGGCATGGTGGTGTGTGTGTCTCTGATAGCAAAGTAATTCAGAAACATAGTAGAAACAGCTAATCCATATCTATCCTGTACTCTCAACATTGCTGGTCCTCCCGCGGAGATTGAGTGCCCAAAGCCATTTGGTTTCTACTGTGTCAGAGCCACTGCTAGCATAGCTGGAGTCCTTCTCTTTCTTCTTTGTCACAGAGACTATTGCAAGGAAAGGAAAAGTTTCATTGTACTGCTCTTCCTCCAGAGAGTTTCACAATGATCGTCTGGACGAGGGATGTGACAATACTCAACTCACCACGAAACAATTTATAAAACTGGCACAGTACCATTTACTCACAATTAAATATTTTGTTGTCCTTTTTGTAATTGACCTGAATATTTTTTTTCAATTTCTGGAGTAAGGTATAATCTATGTAAAACAATGCACATGCTTGTAAGAGTCAAACTCAGAATATATTTGGTTTTAAATATGAATTTCATAAATACAAAGCATGTGACGAAAATATCTTAAGATAAACATAATAAGGCTATGCTTCTGTCCCTATCTAGGAATTTACATTCTCATGAAATATTTGCACATCTACATTTTCAGACAGGAAATGATTCTTCCTTATTGTTGGTGCAGCAGCCATGTTTTTCCCCTTGATAGAGCTACTGCCAGGCGGGCAAACCTGGAAGTACCTTGAGTCTGCATTCTACCAAAAATGCCAACAGGGGGTGCTGACGGCAGTTGCAGAAGCGTTTTGGTCGTATCTATAAAATACAAAATGAGACAACTTCTCACTTGCTTGATTACCTCAGTATTTTTTTTTTTTTTTTCAAGGAACCCCTGTGGTCTCAACTGCTAGTATAAAATCTTTTTCGAGATAATATGATACCAGTTGTGTAAATAATGGTCCAATTTAGAGGAAAATAGATAATAAATATCATATTATTTGGGGCGTGGCTACCTTTGATTGACAGTTCGCTAACAGAGCTGTCAATCAGATTTAGTACGTTGAACAAAACAGTAAAAAATTGATAGTGCCCTCTGCTGTTTGAATGCATTTTTCTATCTCACTGATTTAAATTGTATTGCATAGACAGTGCGAGGTTGTTGCACAGATCATTAACATTAAAACATCCATGTTTGGTGGAAGCAGACATAGAGACTTAATCCTTACATAAAGCATGCCACTTTAACGTCCACTGAAGCTCCTGCTACACTGGAAAGCAGCAGCATAAACATCAGATCCATAAGAGCAACACTGGAATGTCTTCATGTTCAGTATGATGAAAGAGCTATTTGTTGCTGAATTTATTCCCCCTGCTGATAAAAGCTCCTCTTTGTGTTCTTTTTGCTGCAGCTCAGCAAGGAACAATGTCCAAGGAACCATGAGGAGGGAATTCAGTACTAAAAAAAATGGCCTTCATGTCCAAAATGAAGAGGATGGTTGATAACAGGGACTAAAAGCTCTTTTAATGTACTGTTCATAGGAGCCTTTGAGCATTGCTTCAAGATACACTAGAATAAATGTGAACTTGTGCTCAATATATGTCTGTATATGAATGCAGACATTTAGTACCTTGCAGTGCAATTTATTTAAAGAGAGATTTCTCCTTTTTGCAGACTCTTCAAAT
>JAOWBC010001255.1:11001833-11025385 GCA_028566105.1 Hypoplectrus providencianus | reverse complement strand
TCAGTGAGAATGCACGACACTGGTTATGCTGATGCCACACAGATTCATGTTCAACAAACTGAACTATCCCTTTAACTCGGTTAAAAACACAAAACCACAGGATCCATATGCATGTTAGTATGTCATTTATAACCTTTACACCTATTTTATAACTTATAGGCTACCAACAACTGCATGTGTTAACTGCATGCATCCCCATAATATAATAAAAACGTAGAAGTAGAAGAGCAACTATAGGTGCACACCCACTGGGGTTGTCAGGATAGTTGAATTCAGAAGATGATACCTATTCCATTTTTGATACAATAAAAACAATAAAATTAACAGGCATAGATTTTAAAATTACCAATAGAACAATTCAAATAGCAACATCAATGAAAAGGTAATGCCAAGACAATATATTTAGGGTTGTCTGACTCTGAGGTTGTGTAAAAAAACAAAAAAACAAACCCACAAAAAATACCAACGAGTAACAATCACAACAGTATTTTTCAGTTGTCTGAGCTGCGGTAGTATACAACCAGCAAAATGAACACTCACTGGTTCTATTCAGTGATTTCCTCATTAAAGCCAAAATATCTACTAAACATAATTATGATAATCTTTATGTTTTAGGTCGACCAGTTTTTGCTCACCAAACTCATTGTTTTGCAGCTTGTGCTGTCACCCAAAGTGTGCAGTGGCTCCTCTCCTCGCTGTTTCAGACATTTACAGCACAAACAAGTTAAATCAAAGAAAGGGCACCCAGCAGGGGAAGCTGTCTAGAAGGTGAAAACTTTGATGCTGTTGATCGTCATTGTTCTTGTGGTTGCCACATTCTGCATGCTGTTTTCTGTAACTGCAAATAAAACATGAATGCCCAGTGGATGTTAAATATATAACCAAACAAACTGCTAGCTCATGTTGTAATGCAGTTGTGAATCAATATGAATATAGTTTCATGTGCAGGGTTTTAAGACACTGCTTTGAGTGAGGCCAGGGAATGAAACGAGCAAATTTTCCGCCCTGCTCCTCTTTGGCCACGGTGTGTATTAACACCAAGGGATGTCTCTCACTGCGGCTTTTACTTCACTTCGGCTGTGTAGCCCTGGCGATGGCAACAAGCACCCAAGACTGAACCATGAATCAAGCTATTGGCTCTCTTCAGTTAATACTGTGAAGTAGTGTATCACAAATTCTAATGGGCCTCAAGTGCTATTGGAATCAGTAAATGTGAGGATCTATTCTGCAGGCTTTGAGGCCGAATAGCTAAAAAGGGCATGTTTATTTTCCTCTCAGTGTACTTGTACTATTCTCCATCTGTAGTGCATTGTCTATTGATTTTCTCCAGCCCCCTCTATCAGTCAGGCTTTAATAAGACAACACATGTCGCCTTTAAAAGAAACGTATTAGAATGTTAATGGATCACTCCGCAGACCTGCTTGCCTTTCAGCTGCGGTGTGTGTGTGTGTTTTGTGCAAACACGCGCAGACGATTGAGTTTCTGTGTACGTGTGTGCCGCCACATTTTCATTAAAACAGAAGAAGACAACATTCATCTTGATGGTTTTAGGGAGTAAAGGGGGTGGAAAACAAGGAGAATGTGGCACTAGAGGGATGAAGGGATAAGGATGGGGAGAGTAGTAGAAAGTGAAGAAGAAACCTCCTCGTGCAAAGTGGATTCATCTTCTGTCTTATTGCTCCTGCAGGGACCAATTTATCTTCATTTAGGTTTTTGGCACCAGCCCCATCCGGACCAGCCGTCTCAAGAAAGCTCAGGAGCTCAGCGAGGCTCTCTGGCCCATGTCGCTTGCATCCAGCGCTTGACCCGTCCTGCTTATTAAAGGCTGATTATATTGTTTGTAGTTTCTCAGAGTCTGGGATATAGCAAACAGAGGATATACAGAAAAGAAAACAGTTTGTAAACAGGTAAACAAGCTTTATTAAGGTGTTTATCTAAAAATAAATTAATAAATATCAGCTGGCAGCCTTGGAACCATTAAACGATAACTAAAGATTTTTGCACTCTGCTCTTTTTTGAAATCTGAGATCAAGATTGAAATGGAGAAAGAGCAGCAAGAAAAACATCCTCGCCAGATTCATATCCAGTCCGCTTTCCTGCGAGGTCTGAGCCTCTGTGGTATGTTTGCCACCAGCACCATCCCTTACCCCGTGTCTCACTCGGGTTGTTGGATCGCCGAATCAAATCCAGCTTGAAGTCGAGTGAGAGGTGGGGTATGCCCTCTACAGGTCACCAAGCAACGCAGGCACATTAGATGCATATCCATCAACACTTTTATGTACATATTTTGAAGGTTAGCCTAAAAAATATGGATGGAAACCTTAAAATTTATAAAACGTTTGAAAATGTGCATACTTTTATGCTCACTTGAGGTGTTTTTTTCCCCTTATCAGCTGTTTCTGCTCTGCTATTTAAAACCAAGCTGACAAAAGAGAACAATTATGAATTGCAAAACAGAATTAAATTCCTTCTCTCCATTTTCTCTCATTGGTCGTCAAAGCTGTCAGATGAGCAACATTTTTTTAGAAGTATTTTTTTTTTATTTTAAATAAATATATTACACTGCCATCTTCTGGTTAAAGTACATTTTGCAGCTTTGTTTATTCAATCTTACCAGTTGATATAAACACCCCTAATTTGAATTTTCTACAATGTGACATGTCACAATTTTGCTTCCAAATTTGATAGACTCTGATGGGGCCATAGGGCACATGGAAATTATCAACATCAGTTATTTGACAGTATTTTGTTTGTAAGGGAAGATTTAAACCCCCTTTGGTACACTAAAGACCATATTGTAGCAATTTTACTGCGATAAACATTGAACACCTCAAACACTGAACCTTCAAAGAAAGACAATAAAAATGACCAAACCCATTCTGGTTCATCTTTCTACTGTAATAAACCCTTAAACCACTGAGTACGATGCTAAAATATAATGGATCTAAACACTGTTTTCCCCGCTGTCACCTGAGCTGCTGCTTTGTATTATTTCAAAGGAATGGGACATTTTAAATTTTCTTTTTATAATTTGTAATATTTCCCCATCATTTGTAGTTTCCAACTCTCTCGGCTTTGCTGCCTGCTCAACTATTTCTAAGTACTCTGCTATACTGTATGCCTTGGTACTCCCCAAGTCCGTTGTTTCCCTTTCTCTACTTTGCAGTTGCATATCCTGTCATTTTCAGGTCAGTGCAAATACAACAGGTACCAGTGGCTACCCAAAAGGTAAAAAAATATAAATCTAAGAGAGTTAATGTCTTACAATCAGTGTGCTAAAAAAAATGAGATGGTAAGAACATAAGAAAATATCTTCAGAAATCTCACCCTCGGAGAGGAAATGTTCAATGCTGATAAGTTAATGGGCGACGTCCACTTCAGATTTGTGCAAAGGTACTTTGTCGCTCACATACACAGGAAACCCATCCACTGTTAACCATGCAGATATGCCAGCAGAATGAGAAGTGCTTGCTTTTCACCCTTGTTTTTAACAGATTAAAGCCACTAATTATTGCATTGGTTAAGATGCTAATATAATAATGATTAATAATAAGTCAGATATGCCTGTGTTCAGAGTTCAGGCTGATGCTACATGTTCCATAATGCATTTTGTAGGTGTTTAGCTCCTTTAGGAGTTTGAGGCTGCTGCCCTCTGTGTCTTTATTGAGCTTTAGCTCAGACCACAACACCGTCTCCATTCAGCGGGGTATAAATTAACATTGATTTTAGATACGGTCTTACTGTAACATCATGGCCTTGGTGGCCAAATAACTAACAATAACCTTCACAGTATGAGTGGGTGGAGAGGTGGTGATGGAAACAAACAAAGACTCAGAGGAGGAGAGAGAGACAGCCGCATTATTCTGCTCTTCATTACAAATAATAGCAGATTAAGGCATTATCTTTTGTCGCCTTATTTCCCAGTATTTGCATCTCAGGTGTGTCCTGAGTTGCAGATTTCTTTTTGAAACAACACAACAAACATCTGTTATCTCTGTCTCTTTCTCTGTCTTACCTGTTGATGTAACCCTGCAGTGACATTGCCATTTTAAGTAATGCTCTGCAATTACATTACACTACACTAGAAGCTGTCAGCCGAACTGTGAATTATTTCTCTCCTTCTTCTCCTCTTCCCCTCCTCTCCCTGTCTACCATATGTAACTTCCAAGATCACATGCTGCATGATGCTGGCTTCACCGTATGGAGCTCAGTACTCAGATCCTTGTTAATTGTTTTTCTGCTAGAAAAGGAAAGGCAGGGCTGGTGGAGTGGCGAGAGGAGGCTGGAGAGGGGGAGGGAGACGGATGTCAGAAATCAGAGGGACCCCTGCTGCCATGTCTGGATGCAGCATTGGCTGCGCAGTGAGAAGAGAGAAGGACAGAGACACAGGCAGAGTTGTGTCTTTCTGGCTGTGTTGCGCTGCGCAGTCTGGTCGAGGTGCCCTACTGACAGCCCAGAGATTGATGGATAGAGCTGTGTATCGCACATAACATCAATTCTGTCCTGCTTTCTCTTTCATTCTGAGTCTCTCTCCCTCATCACTCCTCCCTTCCCCTCTCTCTCTCTCTCTCTCTCTCTCTCTCTCTGCCTCCCTCTCTCCCTCCCGCTGCTGCTCCAGGTCCCTCGCTGGTCCCTCTCTTCCGTATTAGTTTCCAAAAGGCATCTTTAATGCTGCCAGAGAGCGCGCTGTGAGGCAGCAAGAAAGCGAGGCGAGCGGATTGCTATCTTTGTGACAGCTTTTCCGCTTGGCAGGCTGCGTGTGAGCCGGGGACCTGGACTGGACTGTGGTGTTTCGTGGAGGAGGCGGGAGAGGAGGTGGAGGAGGGAGAAGTGAGGGGCAAGCTGGACAGATGGAGGACGGCACCCAACAACTGGGACACTGCATGGTTGACATGAAGGAGCTGAGTGCCAACCCTGAAGGACTGACCGCTGCCGGTGAGCTGACTGCACTGTGTTGTCTGTCTGTCTCTTAGTCTGTCTCCTCTAGCTCTGTCCTTTCTCAGACTGTTAAACTCTCCAACAGCTTGTCTCTTACAAGAATTAATTCTGTCTCCTGCACAGTGTCCTACTGTTTCTATACAAGTGCGTGTCCCAGAGATGCCCAGTTTCTGCATATTTTCCCTCTGTTTGTGTTTGCAGTGCTTCTCTCATTCAAACACACATACAGAGAGAGAGTGTGTGTGTGTGTTGATGTGTGTTGGGGGGGAGAGAGAGAGAGAGAAGGAGGGAGGGAGTTTGTGTGTGTGTGTGTTGGAGAGAGAGAGAGAGAGAAAGAAGGGTGGTGGTTCCAGTGAAAGTGAGAGAGGGCAACGGTTTTAAATGCACGAGGATCAATAATCACTGAATGGCTGAATTCAGCGGAGCCTCATTGTGTTGGAGGACTCATGCCTCAGGGTCATATTGTTGAAATGATGACAGAAGAACATCAATTATACATGCCATTAATATAAAGTAATTCCAGGTGAATCCCAAAAAATAGTTTGAAAAAGCAAAATGAGCACAGCCTGTACTCCAGCCAGTTGAGTCGTTCTGGTTATTTAGAGCAATGTCATGTTGATAACTTAATAGTCAAGTGCCTCCACAAATTATTCCACAGAATTCATTTTAAAACTTGGTGGCAGCCTTACGACAGGCTTCCAATTAAGTGCCAGGCTCTTGCTTGGTGGTTGAATTAAAATCACAAATTGTTTGTCTCAGAATGTGATCGATTATGTCAGAGCAGCCTGGCTTGCCTAATTTTTGGGGCAACATTGAATTTGATTAAGTGGCTCTGCAGAGTTTGAAGTTTAAAAAAAGATTGTTTGTTGACATGTCTACAAGTTGTCATGTGTGTCCGAACATGTGTGTGTGTGTGTGTGTGTGTGTGTGTGTGTGTGTATGGATGTGTGCATGTTTGTGCGTGTGTGCTTTGCCTTTTCACTGCAGTCATATTCCATACAGCCTGGATGTGTTGTCACTAATGAGCACTGGCAGAGGCAAACTAGATGTCTCAGTGCCCATCACAACAGGAGAATGCTAAAGAGATTAGCCATATCAGTGATGCCACAAAGCCTGCTCTCCAAGTTTAATACCTTTGCACACCAAAAGGACAGACACTGCATGCAGCGCCGCTAAGCATTTGCATTGGCATGCAAGCTCAACACCATCATCTTCCCCATGGGGATAAGTAAATGGAGGCGTACAAAGAGGAATGAAAGCGCAATTCATGATGCCTTGTCTCCTTTGCCTCGCACCACACAGACACACACTGAACCAGCTTACATGCAGTATTACACACATGCAAACATGCGCACACACAAGGAATTAAATGTATTCACATGAGTACACCCTTACATAAATAAACACATGAACAGATAAACAGATCAACACACATGTTCATTCTCTAACAGTTACGACCTGATGGCGAACCCTTGATATGCGCAACTATAAAGTCACACAGTCACAGTGTGGAGATGACATCTGACAGGTGTGGGAGTGTAACAGTAATGACAAACACCTCACTGTACCTCTGTTTTGTTTTCCCCAAGCATCCTGGGAGACAAAAGGGAAGAGCAAAGCACATAATTACCATGTTTGGCACGAAAGACAAGTTGACAACCCCGCATTATCAGTCGCAAGGTGAAATAGTTTATCTCCTCCTTCTTGACAGGAGAGAAAAGTGCATGCTGCTCAGCACTTATTAGGTGGGACTGAATTGGACTGAAATTTACAAACGCCCCACCACAAGAGGTAAAATTAGGTGATGTCAGCTATTAACTATTCATAACAGAATTTTGCTCACGAGCATGTGACTTTTCAAGGAATGCTGTAATGCAATTGATGGAGTTTTCATTGCACAGTGCTTGACATCACCCAACTACTGTGGAGCAAAATGCCTCGCTCCGTGCCCTTGTTAACCCTACGCACTCCATCTCTCAACGACGCGACAGTCAAGACCTCCGCAGCACACCCAACTGATTCACAACACTTCATTAAACGCTGGCAACAAAACCATCTGTCCCCTCTCAATCTCCCAGGGCAGTAATGTGACGATAACTCACTCTCCCATTCAGCACCACTTGTCCTAATAGGATGCCTGTTTGTGCAAACATCAATCGTGTTAGCGGTATGTTAGCCTGGGTGATGACTGAATCATCAAAAAGGATGTGCAGGTGTTGTTTAGGTAATTCAAACTACAGAACAGAGAAGAGACAGGAGAGGGAAGGAGGGGACAGTTAGACAGGGTAGTTGGAAGAACAAGGACTGGTGGTGTTTAATGCTTTGCTGCTACCATGTTTGTCACACCATCACACCTTCCTGATATTTCACTGGGCTGAACTGGAACCACCCAATTCACATGAGACTAGTTTTACCAGGAGACATTGGGATTTAGAAATCCCCCTCCTGATATCTGGGGAAAAAATTGTAATTTATTTTTTTTCCCAGTGTTGCAAATGAGCTTCTACCTTTACTAGCCCAACATGGAATTCCACTTGCCCTGTGCAGTCGTGCAGTCCTTGTTGTAGATCCTTGAACAACATTCAAAGTATTTTCTCATCTATCAATGACAGTGTAGTATGGAAACATGTGTGTCGTGTGTAAATAATTCTGAGAACAGCTTGAGGCTGGCAGACAGCATGTAGTGGTTAACCAGCCGGCTCAAGTAGCCTTCTTGCTACTGCAGTGCTGCCAGAAAATAACGAATATTGGAAGCAGTAAGAAAAACCTCAGCACTATGACAAGGCACAATTTGGCTGGCTACCACAGGGCTATAAATACACACAAGCAAGTTATGATATATAATATTTGTCTTGCTTCGCCATGTGATAATATTAAATATTATCAAATTATCTCTGTTTTTGGTAAAATATGGTAGAGAATTTGCATGCAAAGTTTTGCTTGACATATGATGGACATGTTGGATTTGCACTGGATTAAGATCACGATGACTTCTCATCTTAGTACAGATTAGAGGTTGGGGACTAAACTCGCCCAAGTAATAATAAAATAGCTTATGCTAGTATTTGCATTTGTGTATAACCCCACTCATTTTCTTCATTAAAAACAAAAAATACAAACACACACCTTCTGAACTCAAGTTTCTCTCTACCATCAAATGACACTCGTTGAATGAGTCGTTGACTCATCAAACACACAATTCAAACTCGCCATAAGCCAAATGAAATTCACTAAATAGGTCTTGGTTTATCGTTCCTCTGTTACATCAACCACCCACTTTGGTTTGTTCCATAAATCCATAATTCACTACATGTTTTTACTCGCTGTCTCCCTCTGCTGCACTGGGAATGCAAGCTGATCATCTGAACATCTTGCTTACCTGTATCAGTAGGATTAAACCCCAAATACTGCCAAACAAACAGAGTTATTTCACGTTTTACTAGTCCTTAGAGGCTTTCTTTCGAAATACTTCGGTATATGATAATACTGTGATCTAGCCAAAGCCTTTGGTGTTTGTGGTGGAACACTTTATTGAGAGACGGGCAGTTATATCCCCGAAATATAAGATCCCATGGTGAGCCAGCCACATAAGTGAATTATTAATATCATCTCAAAATCCAAAGTAAATCATATTCAAAATATAAACAGGATTTGTTCTTAGGCACAGGCTCTTACATGTAATATCTATTCATGAAGAGGATAAGCAGGAGTGATTAAGAATGTGTGCTATACCCACTGCGAGGGGGTTTATCAAAGCTCCTTTTGGAAATTGCTTGATTTTCTTAGTTGAGCTGGAAGCACATGATGGGGATCGGAGCAGCGACAGGCAGTATTTTGGAGCTTTTCCACAATTATTTTTTGTGGAGTCAGGAATAAGGAGCAATCCCATGTGAAATCTGTGTGCACACTCCCCCACAGCTCCTACTTTTATTCCTCCGTGCAGAGTATCTTCTCGAAGCCAGTGAGTGGTTATCACACTATGCAGTGGGTGAGGAAACAGGGCAATGAGAAGGGAAGAGGGTTAAATGATCATCTGCAAGACGGACAATTTAAGTCCCTGTACATTAATTAACTTTGTCATTCCAGAAAAATCACCTAGTCTGCTCACATCCTAATAGATTACCCTCTCCTTTCCCTTCAGCGTGCCTTTTTCCCCACTGATACCACCCGCAGACAGCGGGATGATAGATTGGCGGTACAGTGGGGCTGTGCTGTTATTTCTAGAGCCAGATGAAACTGCAGTATAGCGGGCAGGCACACCTCATTTGCTTTGGGCCCCTCTGGGAGTTACATCTGCATGTGCCGCCTGCCTGCCTGCCTGCCTGCCTGCATGCCTGCCGCCTTGCTGTGCTTATTACCATATTCATAATGCCAGCGGATATCGATTTTAAATACCACACCTGTTCCACTTTTCTTCACATATTGGTGCCAAATCACCTGTGAGCTTCATGTGTGAAAGGAGATGTGATTAAGACGGACAGTACAGGTGGATGACCTTTCCTTGTGTGATGGCTAATTATTGTAATTACACTTTGTGTATTTATATTGGTCAGCCTGATTCGCACTAAGAGGTTAATGACATGCAGTGTGTTCATTGCTCAGAGACAAGAATGGTGTCACAGAGTACACAACAGGTGTTCTGTCCGCAGGTTGTGTCAGCGTAATTTGTCTATGATTTTAATAAGTGGGGGTCTTGAGTCGCTGTCAACAACAGCTTTCAGAGCTTCACTGTTTCATGTCATGTATTCGCTCTAAAGGATGCAGCACAACCTGTGTCGCCTGTCTTATAATAAAAGCATCTGGCGTGATCTTTCTATAAATACTTGACACACTCACAAGCTGTGCTGTGAAATTCAGACATCTTTTAACTACATCCCTCCTCCTGCTTCACTATCGAGCACATCTAGTTGCTTCACCATGTGTGCATGTCTCATGATCAGTATCCCACTAACCATATCAGACCCAGACTCGGCTTTACTTCTTATCTCTTTTCAATTAGTCCTACAGTGGCAGATATTTTACCACAGCTTTCTACCACTGGAGATAAGTTGGTGTCTAGCACAGATGGAGTCCTCCGAAGTAGCCGGGCTGTTCAAGTGACAGTCCCTTATGATGGCTCCAGAGACGAGACCCAGCAGCTGGCAGCGTCTCAGCCCACCTAGCTAAAGGGCTCTCTGTTGCCACCACACAACATGTCATCCAGGCTTATTAAAGTTTCATCAGCACTCACGAGAAAGCCTGACAACATGAGGAGACATGACCCCTGAGGAATGGGATGATGATGAGAGTAATGTGAAAATGAGATAGCAACACAGAAAGTATATTTACATACATAATTGCCCTGTTTGTGTGAGTGTTTGTGTTGACTTGCCCACATACTTAGACTCTCTGTGCTCTTGATTAATTAGATGGTTATTGTACTTGTATGCATAACAGATATTGCTCGAAGTTTGCATAAGCCTGTTTATTCAAATGCAGCCCGTCCTGACAGCGGCTGACGGATAAGTTCATTGACACTTGAGGAAACTCTGGCTTGTAGAGATTTTATTTTCAGTTTTGTCAACATATTCACTAAATTTAGATATGCACTGAAAGTTGCCGTGCTTTGGGATTTCTCAGCCTCAGTAGGCAAGCGACTGTCAATAGAGATACTCAGAATTTAGTTGGTATGCTTGCTATTAATTTGCAGTCCTCGTGTTGGTTTGCTTTCAGATTTAAATTAAGTAAACATGTAAAATGATTAAAGATAAATGGTGTATTGGTATTAAATTCAGTATTGAGATTGAGATAACTTCTTGATAGTCTACTGGAAAATGGAAGCTTCTTAAGAGCAGGTGTGATTTTAACATGCCGTCTCAAATAAATCTTATTTTTATCCCTCCACTCCAGCAGCATCCATGCTCCGAGGCATTATGAAGTGCTGCAAAAGGGTCCACCTGAACGTTCACTTGAACTTGAATCAGTGTGTGGCCTTGTGTCGATCCCGTTATTGTGAATGTCATATGTCCAAATGCCTGGAGGGAATTCCTTCAGATTTGGCTCAAATGTTCACTTGGAATCACTGTTAAGCTGATTTTGGAGGAGAAAGGGTCAAAGTCACTGTGGCACACAAATTTTTTTTTTTTAACCAAAACTCAAATATGATTTTCTTACAACAAATTTGACAAAAAAAAAAAAAGGCCTTGTACGGTGAAATGAAGAAGTTGATGCCATTTTGTGTCAAAAGGTCACCTTCACTTTCTAATAGCTTGCAGAACCACTCTGGCCATTATTCAGTGCCATAACTCAGGAACAAAAGGGGAGTTATTGGTGGTTATTGAACTGGAAAAATTCTAATCATGGATGTATTGATTATCTGTGCTGGGTTGAAGGTGTGTGTAAAGCCTCATTTTTTAAAGCTGTTTTGAAGCAACATCCGTTGAGATGTTGTCTACTGTTCACTCAAAAGACATCAATGTAAACTTTAACTTGGCAAGTTGGTGGAGGAAACAACCACGCTGCAGAATTATGTTTAGAAAACAATCATCACAAAACTAACTTAGGGCACATTATGTAAAAATTAGTATTATATTGGTGTGGGGATGTTTCCAGTCATCTGCTGAAACAAAGATTCTCTGAATTCTCTAGTCACACTTTAGATGGAGCACAGAGATGGGATAGAGGTCAGGACAGCTGTGACGCTCTTTCTGTAGGTTTGCAATAAAATTCTGCTTGAAATGACATGTTACAGTAAAAATCTGTCAGTCTGTATAGTTGTTACTTATACTTCCATAAACTATTACAGTGTGAAAGTATGCAGGATCATAAATAACAAAAAAAAAACCGTAATTCTTAACATTTAAAAACTAACTCAGTTTGCTAAATTCAAGGCCAATTTCAACTTCTGCATTTCAATGTTCTCCTTAACTCGAAACATATTTCACCACATTGCTGTGATCTTGAACAGCTCCACATCTATCCTCCCCAGATGGAAACAACAGCATGGAGACGTGCAGTAAATCTGTAATGTCGTACAGAAACACCTTTGAACTTTCACTGACAGTTAAGGCAAACTAACTTTCCCAGTACTGTGACATTTCCCATAGGTGTTTTCAGTTACAAGCATATACTCTCTGGGTCCTATCTATTGGCATATCTGGGTTTCAGTGAGAAGCTCTTATGGATATGAAACTCTATTTTCATTGAGTGCAAAAATCTTCCTGATTTTGTTATTGGAGGATCCCAGGAGAACAACCATCCACTGCTGCTAATTATTCAGATGATTTGATTCTTTTATTTGCCCACCTACAAGTTCCCCTCAATATTTGCTTTGATAATGCATTTTGGCAGGTGTTCTGTTCACAGAGGGTCTGGGGTTGCAGGTGTTATCATGGAATAAGCAGGTTTTATGTCTTTCCAATGTGAAATCCTGACTTACCTTTATATTGCATCATTTTGTTGTTTTTGTAAGATCTAAGTTAACGTGTTCTCTACAAAGACCTTGAAGTTTGATGAAAGGCTTTACAAATAAACTGACCTGACTTGACATAAAAGCTACCAAAAAAAGTGTGGTGAGTGCAGTAATTATAAAACACAAGTAAATCATTTTTAGTGAAGGATCCTCATTATATAAAATGAGAATTACCTAAAGTCGTGAGGCTCCCATACATCAGTTAGCATCGAGTATCCATGGCCCATTAGTGAGGTTGATGAGCCTTACAGAGGCCAATTGTGTCCAAGCACCCCAGGAAGAGGAAAGCGGCATTAAGTGGTTAAGGGCCCCTCTAAGTGTTGCTCCATCGTGCAGGTGTTTCATCTGTTTGCTGGTTGTGTGTTGGACTCGGAGAGTGATGAATGAGAGACGGTGTTGGTGACAGATGATACAAGCAGACAGTCCTCTACTCATCATTATGGCACAAGCCCTCAAGGACAATGAAAACCTAGGTTCTCTTGTTCTGACACTCACAAAGAATGCAATGTGTTTGCATAATCCAAAATGAACAGTTACATCTATCACTGTGGCATTTTGGGATCCTGTCATGCTCCCAGCATGTTAGAAAACTGTCTCTAAAGATTTGTTTTTATGCTCATTAAAATAGTTTCTGTCTCCACAGTGTTGCCACGTTGGAGAAAATGAATCAGATTTCAACCCCTGAGGCTGCATTCACACCCAATCAGTCGTGTGGCAAAAAACCGCCAGTCTGCCCATTCATTTAAATGGGGGGAGTGTGTTTGTGCTCCGGCGGTCCCTGCTCCTATCACTGCCCAACACATTCTCAGTCCCAACTCATCAGATACTGATGCTTTGTCACGGCCCCCCGGCGTCAGATGCTGACGCATGAGCCACCCTTTTGTGTCAGTTTCAGATGTGTCGGGGATGGCGTGTCAGTTTCCACTAGTTACATGCTTAGTGACGTTTAAAATAAACTTCTCCGTCTCATAGCAGGCTCTTAACTTTGAAACATTAAAGCCACTTCATTAAAATTTCGAAAAACAGACTAGGATTGGCATTAACATCAGAGGTATACTTGCTTTTCATTGCCTCAGGTATTCAGTGTCAATTAAAGCCATAATTGTGTACATCCTTAGAAATGAAAGCTTTGTGCAATACCCCATTAATATTCAAAGTGGTACTTGCCATAGTTGTGTTGTGTTGATTTTGAAGCCATGCATATTACCGAAGGTGATGCTGCTGACACTTTTTTGTGCTGGTCTTGGAATTGACAATATAGTAACCTTCTAGCTGTGTCCATTGTTTACATCATGCATATCCTGAACTTCAATGTGGCTTGAGTGTGTGTGTGTGTGTAGTGTGGACTATGTGAATAACACTGTTCAGAAAGCAGCCGGTTAAAAACCAATATATCTCAAAAAACCTCAGCGAAGTCAACCTGATAAAGCCAACTATCTGATTTACTTTCAGCTGGTGTTCTTTATTTCTTCCATTGTTCTAATGTTTACTTTTATCTCCCACTCCCTCTACTTTTATCTCAACCCCACTCTATATATCTCTCTTTTGCTTTCTCTGTCTCTCAGGTGTTATTCTAACACCCATGCTGCCTCAGGTGGAGTTCAGCCTTGGTAAGTCCTGTTTATTCTGTGATTCAAGGGTCATTTTGAGAATATCCCACACTTTCCTGACATCCTTGTAAGCATGTTGGATAAAAGATGCCTAGACTTGCTTGCATGGCTGCACACTGCTGGCAGTTTCAAATCCACCCTCTCTGGGCCAGAAACGCAGCAAAGGTTTTACGGCCTCTCAGCCCCCTTGGCTGAAATAAATCCAAATGTAACGGTTGTAAACAGACACTGACAAACAGTCTCATTTTGACAGTTACACTAATGCAGAAGTCAGTCAGAATTAGTGGCATATCTGCAGACATCCTTAATCTTTTCTCAATTCTGACACACACACATACCCCGAGTGTGGTTAGAAGGGACAGCACAAAAAAAGACACAGAGAAAACATTAGACAGAATGGTGAGGGGGAGCTTTTTTCAACTTTTCATGGAGATGGCCTCATTCATTTTTTATGCCGCTGAGATGTTAGAATTCTATTTCTAGACAATTCATTGTGGTTCGGGTCAAGTTTCCTAAAGTGAGAATCCAAACAGAAATATTATTCCTATAGTCTTTGACATAAGAGATTGGCAACATCAAAGACTGCTGTATTTGCTCCCCTGTTTCCATCTTTTGAGGAGACTCCAAAAAAGCCTTCCCACTGTTGTGTTCACAGTAAACAAAGAATGACTGAATACAGATAGATCCAAGAAGTTACTGCAGATTCTGTTTCATCTCAGTGGTATTATCCTCCCTCATCCTCCGGTAGATGACCTCCATGGCTGGGCAGTGCTCAGTGTATGTCCATTAAAACGTTTTTTAATGTGTTTAAACTGCGACCGCATGTTGATGCCTCATGAACACTCCTGGTAGTCCTATTGCCATTACATAGAGGGCAAAATTACAGTGAGCCATAAAGACATGTAATCAGAGTTCATTTATATAGAGATTGTGTGGGGCTCAATGGGAGCGTCATTATGGTGGAAACATGCACACACTAACAAGTGCACACGACTGAGTGTGTCTTCATGCACACAGAGCAGATACAGCAATAGCAATATGCTCTGCAAAACATCTAATAAAGCCACTGTAATGCTTGCATGCTGGCTTCTTAATGTTTTGAAATTCATCCAAATGATACAGTAGATTGAGGTTTTGCAACGGAAAAAAAACTATTTGAATGTAAATTTTCTTTCATGATGGAAACTACAGCTGGCAGCCAGCACAAAGAAATACAATGTCACTGTGTAATTGCCCTGTTTGAATGTGTGCTCAACGTACAACACATCTGTGAAACCCTCAATGATGGTGTTTAATTTCTGCATCTTTTTAAAAATATTAAATATGTGCATATTTGATAAGAGTAATGTTGATTGTTGACAAGTTGAATTACATTTCCAGCTCCCATGTCTAAATGCTTGACATGTTTAAATGTTAAAAAAAAAACTACTCACTAATAAGATTAGGAATAGTAACCAAGCAGTCATCCTCCAGTCAGTCACGATCCCCCAGCCTCTGTGAGGGCTCAGCAGCTCCTGGTGAGCACTCAGTGTGCACACATATACACTCAAAATACAAAATGCATGTAAGTATGTAAATTAAGATTCAGCATGGATCCAGAACTAGGTAAGTCATGAGAAAAAAACAAATCATGAAACATTTTGTAAGCCCGCTGTGAAAAATACAGAAGACAGATGGAATAAAGAACCTTTCACAAGCAGACAGGAAAGAATCTGAACCCAAACCCAACCGCCCACACAATCTATTCACATAGATACAATAATAATTATTGCAAAGCAATAGAAAAAAAAACATTTCTTGAAGCTGCTTTTATGAGAAGCAGTCAGCAGTCAAATCTAAAGTCTTCAGCAAGGTCATTTGAGCAACTCGGAGCACAAAAATCAAAGGCAGCCTCACTTTCAGTTGAACCTCAGTGTAGTCCGGTGCCATCTGACCTGAAAGGCCTGGGTGAAGCTTGTAGCAGATTGAGCACTGTGGAGGAAGGTCATTCAGAGCTTATAAACAAGAGACCTAACTGAACAGTGAAAGTAATTAAAACTCCAGAAATACCTAGAATTATGATAACTACAATAGTTGTCATAATAATTAGAGTATTAACATAACAGTTTATAGTTAATGCTGAAAGCCAAAGCATTGATTTGAGGAGATGTGTGATGTACAGTCCCTGTTAAAACTCTCAACAGCAGGGATCCTGGGATGAAGAGTAACAATTGATTGTTAATTGTATGCGCGTGTCCCTGTGTGTGTGAGCGAATGGGAGTGTTCCAACTCTCGCAATCAACTCTGCGTCTAATTGACATTTAATTACATCATTGTAGATAAACATGCCATGTAGGGGGATAAGGCTGCTCTAACACAGTTATGATTAAAGGGGCAGTCTGCAATTTTTCAAACAAGTTCCATTTACCTTCCACTAAGCCTGTGAAAAATTAGTTACAGGTTTTCTCTGGAAACAATAACCCTGATGATGTCATCAGTTACCTCAAGTTAGGTTTGACACTTGAAGTTTTCAACTATTAAGGAGGCAAGGAGGGCTTAAGTAATGCTATTATCTAGTTTAGATGTAGAAGTTTTGGAGCCTGACACAAACTATTACTGAGCTTTTTTCAGTTTATCTCTTTTTCTCCCCCCATATTACCTGGAAGTGCAACAGGAGTCCCTCTCAGGCACCAACACAATTCACAAACACATGCACTTATAGAAACAATGTTGTTTAAAATAACGTCCAGGTAAAATGTTCCTGCATCACATACACAATCTAACAGAGCTGACCTCACAGGGGGAACTGGATGAACTTTAATCCATCCTATCTATAATACATGTTTGATCTTGAATATCTCACTGAATAAAGAACATATTAGGGCAAGATGATCTAAATTAGCAAGGTGATGCCGTTGTGTAGTTTTGTTTGTCAAAGATGCTCGCCAAGCAACACAGTGCATAGAGAAAAATAGGCACAGTCAAAAAATCACACCATGTTTAACTATATCTTAAAATGTTACTCCTGAAAATGAAAAATGAAATAAACAAGCTTGTGATTTAACAAAAATCTGCACTTCTAGTCAATCGGAAGTTGTTGTCTCAGAGGTTACTATTATTGTTATGTTAGCACAGTCTTTCCTGACAGTCAAACACCTGTGGTCTTTGCTGCAGTCAAGCAGCCCGATGAATTTCATAATCATCGATTACATTTGAACAAACATGACCTGTTAAATAGCAAACAAACTCCTTGCTTTCTTTGACTTCAATCAGGCTTATCAGCTGGTTTAGGTTACTTCTGCATGGGAGATCTTACCTTTCAACCCCAAAATAATGAGATTTGTCCGTGCTGGTTTTTGCTTGTGTTGTGACACTGTCATGAAGTTCTGATACGAAAAATCATCTCTACCCAAAATGAAAGATGCAAACAAACAAGCTCACCGTTGAAACTGAAATGTTCTGCACCTTTCCTTCAACCAATTTAAAAATGGTGACCCCTTTGCTTTAGTTGAAGGAAGAAAACTATTCCATTAAGATGTCTTACATAAAGAAGAAGTTTTTATTTTTATTTATTTATTTATTTATTTTTTACACAAAAACAGCTTAGCTTGCTCTTAGATTGTTTTTACGAGAACACAGGTCTATTTTTTGGGAGATGACTATCGCTGACACTTTTACTATTTAAAGTGGATGTCTAGGGAGCTGAGAGCATCTCCATGGCCTGACATGGCTCCCAACATGCACCCAAATGGCTCTGAGCTAATGGCGCTAACACCAACATAAACAGTCCTAAAACAGCATGAACTGTGACAGACACTGTTTCGTGTCTCTACAGGGAGAAACCCTGATCAATGTGTGCAGCCAAACTGGTCATCATAACAATTTGTTATTATTTGTTGTCAGCAAAGAGCGGGGGAAGCTTGTATGAAAACTCACACAGAGAGCAGGGCTACAGTCTCTGAACAGGACACTATTACAGTATGTTTGCATAGAAAATAGAGTCAGATGCAGCAATAACAGGAACTCAAAGAACAGGAAATATTGTCTCATGCAGGTTTGTTGTGTATATGCACCAATGCCTGCCAGAAGTGTATTTTAATTTGAAATATCTCATAACTTTTTTCTCTGTTTTAGTTTTTCTACCAGAATGTCAGTGAACATGATGGACATGGAATGTTAAATATCAGGTCAATTCTTTCCGAAGTGTAAAAAAAAAAAAAAAAATGAAGAAAAACACAGTAAAAGCAAAAGCCGACTTTTCATTTCTACAAAGACTCTTGCTGAGCCTTTTGTTCTTTTTATATAATAGTCTTTGTACTGACACAGCAGAGTTTTATAAAGTTTTTTTTTTTTTTCCAAAGTCTTTTTACTCTTCAATAGTGTTTGAGCTGCAGTGTTACATTATCAATATTCAAACAAAAAAAAACTTTTTTTGTGTGGGTATCCAGAAGCTAATCCATAACAGCTGTAAAAAATTTCCTGTGAGCGTCGGCTTGACAAATGCACTTCAGATTATACACAACCCATTTTAAATTTGAGGCCCCATTTGCACATGAAACAGCAAATCACAGGCATTATATTAGAGTACATCATATGCTTGTCAATATCTTTTAAATTTACACAGTGTTAAGCAGCGCATGGCAGCAGGTGAAGGGCATATTTATCACAACATGACAGCCCCTTTTCTCTCAGTTTTCCCCAAACCCGCTGGCAAACAGGTGTGCAAACGGCGGCACATGCAAATAATGTTGTCAAATTAATTGAAGCGTTGAAATAATTATCGTGATGAATAAGCGTCTTCTGGAGATGAGCATATATTCCTGTCTCCTGTGGCAATTCCCAGGGCTCCCCTCACGATTAAATGGAATTTAGATTCATTGTGGGGTCTCGGAGGCCCACTGCATTAAAACTCATTTCCAGCAAATTCATCTTGAAAGAGCTCAGCATAGTCCAATCACACAAAATAAATACAGCAGAGTAATTGAAGCCTCCAAGGATGGGCAAACATTATTACTCCAATTGCTCAATTGTTATGGTAATTTAGGAATCAGTGTCAGTATACTTTGGTAGTTGAGTCGCTTGAATCCAATTGCAGGTTACGTCATTGTTGAATTAATTTCCACCTCAGCTAGGGCAGGTATTTCACTAATAAATGACAAAAATCTACAAATGTTCTTCAAGGCGCTCCTACGCTGAATCCATTTGAATTTATTTTGCTTTAATAGACCGTCCTCTTTTCTCTTCCTTTCCATGTCGCTCCCTCATTATCTCCCCTCTCACTCAGGCTTCCTTCCTCAAACTCAAACTGCCTCTCTAAGGGACTCCCTTATCCTTTCCCTCTGTCGCCCTTTTTATTTCCCTTTCCTGCCACCCCCACCCAGCATCATAATAGATCTGACCTTATAGGGTCAGTCCAAGTGTCATATCCCTGTAAGAGAGCCAGTGCGGTGATGCATGGTTGGGCACCCAGTCCCATTTCAATCACCAGACTGGCTGTGGTTAACTGTGCAGCGGGCAGGGGAGATCCCTCAGGCCGGTCAAATATATGTCCCCCGAGGTGACTGATGGGGACAGTCACAGCTTATCTCCAGCATCCCATCTTACAGTCGGTCCTGTGCGCAAGAAAAAAAAAAAAAAAAGATAGAATCCTTTTAAAGAAAAGGGAGCCAGTGTAATGTAGAGAAAAGGAAAGCAACAAATTGGATAAAGTGACGATATGATGAAACACGGTGAAAGGAAAGAGATCAAGCTCTTTAGAAACCTTTGTGGCCTTAAGCAATGATGTTCTTGTGTATCTTGCGCAGATAGTTTATTGTTGTTTCGTAAACATTTAAACACCTTTTGCACCTGCAGTGTTGAAACAACAGACCCCCGATCATAGGCACAAAAATGTTGGGGGTTTTTTTTGTTTTTTTTTTATAAATCTCAGTGCCAATAAATGCATTTTTTCATCACTTAGTTTCGGTCTATGCCTGCACTCAAACTCCTCTGCTTCAACCTTCCTCCTGCATAAGCAAATGTGAGACCTCCTTTAATGTGAGTCCAAAAGACCTGGCACCAGGATCTTGGAGAGAGAAAGGGAATGTGGAATCAGAATAGCCCCTAAGAGATAATACATGCACAAGCTCTGCTGCACTGTAAGATATTCAACTTGTAGCCTTTTCCCAACAACAGCTGCTAAAAAAATCAGAGGCTCTGAATTATGCTGCCGTTCGGTCCACCACCACTACTAAACATGTTTGACTGAGGAAGAAAATCAGTCTTTCAAGTTCAAGATACTGCATGGATGAAGCATGAATTTTACCCTGATTTGATCAGCCCTGACTTATTTGAGAATTGGGCTAAATTTCTAGAAACTCCACTGTTGTTTGAAGGGGGTGGTGATGCCCAAATTATTGCAGGAATGATCAACAGTTTGGAAAAGTGGAAGGATTTCTGGCTTTTGAGAAATGTTGGTTGGCTTACAGTTTGTGTAGTTTCAAGATCAGCTTTCCCACATGGTAGATGTCAAAAGATTCGTACAAGCTGCATCAGGATAATTTTTAACGGAACAGTGTTTTAAATGTTTGTGAGTAATCTGCATCTTCTTCCGTTCTTCCTTCATCTCTGTCTTCTTGTTTTCAGTGCAAAGTTTTAGAATTAGACATTTATGTTGTATTTCGGTTTAAATCTTCTCGCGCTTTCTTTTTTTATCAGACAAGACTTGACCTGTTAGCCCTGGTCTAGTTATGTGACACCTAAGCCGAGCTAAAATTTTACTTATCATATTACTATATTTTAAGACTTTTGCAGAATAACTGGTGTATTTAATGTAAAACAATTAAAAATGTGCATAACATGTGTGAGGCTGGTCATGCAAAATGCATAGATGTGTTTCCATCCACCTGTGTGCAGGCACTGATGGGAGTCCTCGGGTCTCCAGGTCCTTTAATCATTTACAGAAATCCTTCAGTGGTTAAACGTGAAGTTCGATATAAATACACATCCAACCTCACACGTTCTGAAATTGAGATCCCTGATCACGTTAGCCCTATCCACGTTTCATTTATTCTCTTTCATTACCTCCTCTGGTTTTGTCGGAAAACACGAGATCTAAATCAATGCGTCTTAATCCAACTTCTGAGGACTCGGAGTGGTTTTACATCTAACAAGGTGCAGTCATGCTGTATCATAGCCTGGCCATCAGAGGGAAATTTATACAGATTACATGGCCACTATTCAAATTATCCAAGGCTTTTCAATCTTGTTACAGAAACCCTGAATAATCATGTAATGGATCATAATCTTTACAGTGTGAAAAATCGCTCAAGTACTTTAATTCTTGGTTTTAAAAACTGCTTATATGGTCAATAAGTCCATTCAATGTACAATCCTATAATACTCTAACTATAGCAGGTTAACATATGTTTTTTTTTTTCTCTCCCAACAGTACTCTGCATGCACTGAAGTCCATTTAAACCAAGTCTTTCCCTTCCTGATTCGCTCTATGCCCCCCTGCTGTGCAGTGTGCTCTGTACTCACAGACTCTTACACCAATCCTCAGACAAAACCTAGACTAAGTGTGTCAGCTCAAAAATGTAGAGGGAGAGTGGGTAATAGCTTGTTGTTTAATTTCATTTTCAATTTATTATCGCAAAATGAGATGTTGGATTATAAATATTCTTTAATGGAAAATTACACAGGAAAATGAGAGGAATTAACAAATGTGGTTTAGTCTAATACAGTCAAGGTCTACTCCAGTACCCGTTTTCCTGGCCGAAAGCCAGTTCTGTGGCTGCTGAAACATGAAGAACTGATTTGGGATTAACTGTCAGCTCTGAACCGGCCTTCAATCTGCCTTGGTCCAGAATAGATATCTGTAAACCCCTAAAACTCACCTTGGCATTTTAGCAAATAAAAAAAAAATATATCAAAGCATCGACAGTTATGCGGATTGATTCAAACGATCAATTCCTTAAACAATCACTGATTGTCGCATAAATCGACCATCAGCCAAAGCCTACTGTAGAATTGACATCACTATGTCTGAATGTAATGAATTGGGAGAGAAGAAATCAGTTGTTTTCCAGCCACTCTAAGGTCTATCTCTCATCCTCTGGTGACCTCATGACTTGTTTTTGTTCAGCTTCAAAGCTAAAGTGTCAGTTTACTCCCTATTTCTTTTACAATAGTTGTTCTCTGTGAAACACAACAGTTTCACACAGCTGTCAATATGTTTTATGAATGACTCTACAAACACTCTTTAATTGAACCACTTTGAATATTTCAGACTGTGTCAGCCAACCCTCAACCAAATATTCTTCTGCTGTTTCATGAAGTGCATTCAGTTTCACACAAGATATGTTGAAAAGGAATAGTAAAGTCACAGATTACAAAAATGCTATGAATTTGTATGCTAAAAACGTCCTCCTTTATGCTTCTGCAGACGAGTGTGTGACAAATGCTCATTAAATCCCTGCTTTGTTTGTGATGCTGCTGTTTTTAAGAAAAACCCAAGGACAGTCACCTTGACACTACAGTCAGAATACCATAACTGCTGAAAAGGTCTGGTTTCATCTCAGTTTAATATCACTGCAGAGGTGTGAACAAAAAATATATGCTGTATGCTGAATCTGTCTGTTTGCCTTGCAATAAATGTACAATTTAAAATGATCAGTCTCCTTCAGTGCACATTGGAAAAAAAACAGTAGTGTAGATTTTCCTCGTCTTTTTACAGAAAGCACCAGAAATATTCAGATAAACGACCTTTAAACCTGTGCAAAGACAGGTCCCAATTCTTTTGATGCCCTGCTAGAGTACATAGCCCTTCATTTCACTCTGAAACCTTTTATTCTTCTTCTTCACTCCCTTAAAAAATGCCTCCCATTTTTCATCACCAGTTGCTGTTCAGTTGCTTAAACATTAAAACCAAGCCCATGAAGATGAAGCTGCACACAAAGAAGCAATCGTCTGCCCAGACTGTTTTTTTCATGGGATTTCACCCACTGAGCACTATTATCCAGATTTTTTTTGCAGAGAAATGCGTGAAACTGACCAGGCATTGCAAGTAGATCAATTGCTGTTTACATGCCAGAATTGTGCTGGGTAGATAAAATGCTGCTCTTGGACAGGATCCAAGGAGGTTCCTGAACACAAATTTGTCATTACTGTACGCTAGTGTATACAAGTATTCATTAATACATAAATTCAGAGCCATATGGTGTAATTTAGTGGGCATCAGGCTGGATGTTTCTATAGGCCGCCTTCATAAGGCAGAAGAGAAAAGAGTTGCATCTGAGAAACTGGCTACAGAAATTAGCACTTGTACCTGTCAAGTGATCATGAACAGTCAAGTCCTTTGATCCATAAAACCACATAGGTGATTGGTTCTTCTCCCTAATATGACCCATAAGAGGTGTTTTAGAAATGATTGCCCCAAACCCATGGCAGGCAACCAACATGTCCGAGAATCTTTAATGTGAGATTGACAGTTTTAAGCATGGTTAACACTGTAAACAGATTGTGATGTGAGGGTTTTGGACTGTGGGAGGAAACCGGAGTACCCGGAGTAAACCCACGCACCCACGGGGAGAACC
>JAOWBC010001255.1:10980371-11001036 GCA_028566105.1 Hypoplectrus providencianus | reverse complement strand
TGGGAGGAAACCGGAGTACCCGGAGTAAACCCACGCACCCACGGGGAGAACCGGCAAACTCCATACAGAAGTGCCCGACCCTGGATTCGAACTTGCAACCCTCTGCACCAAGCACTCTTGCTGTAAGGCATGAGTGCTAACCACTGCGCCACCGTGGGGCCATCTAGTAAAACATCATGGGTTAAAATCAGTGCATGGGTTAAAGCCCTTTGTTTGTTTGATCCATCTATCCACATGGATCTCTTTCGTTGGTGGACTTTGTTGCTCTTTATTCGGTGACACCCTTTGGCCACATTCAGTCAAGCTGTTTTGTTGCTCTTTGACTTGATAAAAGTGTAGTTTTATGTGACTTAAGGTATAACAAGGATGTTACAGTATAGTCAAATATGTCTGTTTAGCTGTGATGCATCAGCAGGTTTTATCTTGATGGGTGGAGTCTCTATTCATAACCAGGAAGTGTTGGTTTCCTATAAAGGAATTGTGGGATGCAAAGTCTTTCCTGTCCCTGGAAGCCAGTGGGACTGAGTGACAGGGTGCTTTTGTTGTCGGAAACGAAAAGCCCCAATAAAACTGATATATCACTGCCAGAGGGAAATTCTACTGCATTTCAATCAACTACTGAGGCAACAATTTTATAGCTCAATGTAAATGTATTTTATTTATTTCCTTAAACTGTTATTGAGTTTTGAGGCCTCAGAGAAGTGCCGACAGGAGATTTAACAAGGAATGAACTGATCGTGATAAAATAATAATTTGCCAATGTTTTTTTTGTTTAGTTTTATTCCCCCAGGGGAAAAAAAAGAAATGGTCATATTTTAAGAAACTCTTTCACAGGACTGTTTTGTCAAACCTTGACAACAAATAACCAACACAACATTTAACCAGTGCAAAATGAATGTGACATGTGTGAGTGCATCAGCCACTTCCAGTGGTAAATTTCCTCTTATATGTCAGTCATCATCCTGAATATTGACTCATTCCTGTTGTTTTGAAGATATATCAGAGCATCCCTGTATTTATATTTATTTTTAATTTAACCTTTTGGCTTGTGACCTCTAATCTGATTGGAGATCTCATTAAATCCTCCACCATTACTGTTTTCTTTACATCACTCTCCTGTTCATTTATTCTCTTATATTTATTGTCACATTCTCCAGCTGTGACTCAGTGTTGTGTGTTTGTTGTCACTTATGTGTGTTATTGTTAGGAATAATCTCACCCTCTCATCTTGACTTCTCCTCCCTCCCGCCCTCTCTCCATCTCTGCAGCCTGTAAGGATCTGGTGACCGCTGGCAGGGACAGGAAGCCCAATGCTTTGGTCCAGGTGGCTGTCATAGATCCCCACAAACAGAACCTGGTCTCTCATGCCTGCACGGAGATAGTGGAGGTAAGGGACCACACACACACACACACACACACACACACACACACGTATCGAGACACGCATATGCAGCATCGTCTCTCTGCCTTTCTCAACCTCTGCTGTTTGTTTTTTTGGCTGTGTCTCTGGGTCACTGGCTCTTGAATGGTGTTCTCTCCATCTCTGTCTGCCCTCCTTTTTCTCAACTGACTCACTGAACCGGAACTCTGTTATCTGAGACAGTCGGTGGTGGAACTGCATTACTCGAGTCAAATTATTGATCCTTTGAACAAATATTACTTCATAAAATCAGTCCAATTTTCACTTCTCTTTAGGTACTTGAACACTTGGTTTAAAAATTGTTCAGTGTGTTTTATTTTTACGTGTTAGGGTTTTGTCATGTTGTAACTTCAACAAGCACAAAATGTGTTTAAAATGTTTATTTGGAATTCAACAAAAATATACATACCTCAACTTCCCAGGCTTGACAGCAAATGTATGTAATCAGATTGAACTTTTTTTTTTTTATAAAAGGTTTGGAATCTTTCTTCCTCTCTGAAATACCTCGAACATGAACAGCTATGTCTGCTCTCCAGAGGAATCTTTACCTTTAACTGAACTGAACTTTTTGAAAAATGCTGCAAGTACTTTAACCCTGACCGATAAGCATAGGAAGACTAGTTCACATTGTATGGCCTATCACATTTTAGAAGAGACAATTCATCCACTGACTATAAAGCTTTGCAGCAAAGTAACAGGAACCTTTACAAAATGTCATAGAATAGAACAGAAACTCCAAAAATGTACTATATGTACTTTGTTACTGTGCAGTCTTGATGAAAGTTGTTTGTGGCTTTCAGTCAGTTTCATCTCTGTGTGTACAGTTTGTGTTTGTAGGTTTCATTGTGTGGGAGTTCAGTACACAGAGAGTGTTTTTGTGGTCTTTAACCTCTTTAAATGCTCCTTTTTATTTCCTCCAGTGTGCCAGTAGTGTTGCCAAGGCAATAGTCACACAAGTGTTTTTGGGCAGCAACAGCTGCCCCCGTCCCACTATGACACACCCACTAACACACGTATACACAGTCACACACACAAACCTTTTTTTTTCTCTCCTCATATGAGGGCAAAGTTTCCTGACGCATATTATTTTCCTCCTAATCCAGTAAAGCTAAATGAGCATAATCGTCTCTCTCAAAGACTTCAACTGCTTTTTCCCCTTGGTCCTGTCAAGGGAGCAGCTCCGTGTGTGTGTTTGAACATATGTGTGTAGAAACACAGGATGTGGTAGGATACTGTATGCTGGCTCAGCCAGCTCTGCAGACACTCCGAGTGCAGCTGGAGTTCTGATTTCATGGAAGTAATGTTCAGGATTTGGAGTCGGATCTGAGGATATGGACTGCTTTCGTCTTCACAAAAACCGGGTATGTGCGCATTCTGAGTGATTTTACAAGTCTGTTTTAAAAGAGAGGTTTGCAGCCTCATAAGAAGTGTTTAAGATAGTCTGAGGAGTTTTCTCTGCCATATATTCCTTTTATTAGTCCGGATAGTGTAATATAACTGAAGATACCTGCTATAACACTTCACACAGAAATGAGATCAAACTGATCGGTAATATTTATCTTATTTTTGCTTAGAAGCAGCACAGCATTGAAAAAATTCAACGTGACTTTGAAATCCTTTTTGAATGAAGTGCATCTGTGTTTTTTGGAAGAAAGGGGTCACTTGTTAAGACGGTGTTGAGCAGTAGGGTTTTCCACTCATACAATGCCTTCCAACATGCACAGCAGCAGATGTTTATTAACCTGTGTGGCCAAAGGTGGGCCTGTGTGTGTGTGTGTGTGTGTGTGTGTGTGTGTTTGTGTGTGTACATGTGCATGTGTGTGTGCCGGGGAGCCTCTCTGTGTGTGTATAATGAATCTGAAGACTGCCCAACTGCCACTTGTGTTTCTCCTGTTTGTCACATTCCCGGGATGCCAGCTCCCGACAGCTGCCGCCGGCTTTGCTGGACACCGGTGGGAGCCTTGGTTGTATGAAAGCTTCAGCATTAGCCCGACTCATTTAGTAGGTGTGCGATCAGAAATCCACGCTATATGATATAGGGGTTTAATTTAGAAGATAAATGATGGAAGAAGCCAGCTGCCACATAGTCCTCTCGAGTCTTGCTCATGAATCACGAGACAGGGGTCAAATCAAAAGAACAGGATAGCATTTAATCATGCTGGATCTGGACTTCTGCTGGAGTTTAAATACATGACCTCTCCAGGTGTTATTTATTGGAAAAAGTCACTTGCCTCTAAATTCTGAAATTACTAAATGCTATTAATCCATAATATAAAAGTATGTAGTGTGATCAGGCTAGAAAAGTGAGAAAAGTCAAGTACACTGAAAAAGGCCAGTATGAATAGGAATCAACATGTTTTTAATACATTTATATTTAGGTGAACTGTCACCCATATGGACACAACAGAAAAACTAAACATTTACTTGGTGTTCAAATTGTGCAGTTTTTTAATTGTATTTATCAGAAATAAAAAAAAAAAGATAAAGGCCCTTGTGCATGATACGTTCTCTAACTTCTGGTCCTTCATGTCTTGCTAATACTTTTTATGCTACTTACTTAGAAAATCTGATTACTTCATTTGCCACCAAAAGAGACATCATCAGGTTGACACAAACATTTATATAAAGCCAAAACGATCAGTCAACTGGTGCCAGTTTTGCCTAGCTGACAAGGTCAAATAGTTTTGATTGGCTTATAGGTATTTGGGCTACACTTTGTTTTTCCCCTGAGGAAAAACCAGGCTAATGACTCGACCCCTCTTCCCCTGATGGAGCACTGAATTCAGTAGGTTTGGCAGGTAATGACTTGTAACTGAGCTTCCAGTTCATTAGAAGTTTTTTATTACTGTTGAAATTATTATTCAGTGTGATATGTCATATGAGACAAGAAAAGGCCAAAAATTTAAAGATTTATACTTACAGTTTGAAGTCACAACATTGAAATTGGCTCCTCCTCTCCAGCTCAACAACACCAGAAGTGTAGCTTCTTGACACCCTGTTGGCTAAATCCCAGAAAACATCTGTTTTTGAAGCAAAAGTAAAAGCAGAGTGCAGTTTCTCTTTGGATACAGACACTGATATGCACTTCTGGAGGGTCTGAAGTGATGATGGAGATGGATTTTTTTTCTATAAATCGAATGTTGTTTGCAGGGAAATCTCTTTCATTGTGCCTTTGATGTTCACGTGCAAGTGATGATTTGCATGTTTCATGTTGATTTTGATCAGGGAGATAAGAAATAAGCAAAGAGAAACCATTTTTGTCAACTGCGCAGGTTAGGCTCTGATTTTTCAAATCTGGCATAACTTATTGATGTACACCTTGTTTCACAGCTGTAAGTAAAGACACTGAAGTACATTAATTTCTTGTACTCTGTTTTCCCAAATAGCACATTGTTAACATTAGTAGATAGTATTAATACACTGTGTGGTATGTAACTGGGGCACAGTGCCATTTTTCCAAAAAAAAAAGCAGACCCTTTTTATCTCCACAGAGCGAGTGTATGTCTCAGTGCGGGTACTGTATCTTAATCTACTGTTGCTGAAACAGAAAGGACCAGTGACAACTTAAGTAGAAAATCTAAAGCCCTCTAAATCTCTTTAAAGTGCAATTGGAAACGTTTTCAACAAACTGTATTTGAAGCTGGAGACACAAGAATGCTATCTAGTATCTCGTTGGAAAATCCCTCTTCCTAAAACATGGGCAGTGGGTCCAGGGCTGGTGGTACTCCAGGGGATTTGACGTCACGCAGCGCCGGGGGATGAAACAGCCTTTAATGTCATGCTAGTCAAGCGAAGAGCCCCCTGCTTGGAGCAAGTCCAAAAACTCTAGTGTGTGTCTGTGTGTGTAATTACGAGTGGTCAAGGGAGGGAGAGAAACCTCCAGTGTAGCGAGAATCAAGCCAGAGTACTTGTACTTCCCCTCCAACCTAATCACACACAAACACACACATACACACCCTCTAATGGCCTAAATTGGCCATTCCATAGAGGTTTGCAACCCAAACGGACAAAAAGACAAGAGCGGTGCAGCTGTCTCCCATAGCATATGTTGACCACTTGTATGACAGACTGGCTTACTTCTCAGTGTAAATGGAGGCAGGCTTACCTCTTTAGCTCATCTCAGCCCATCAGTAGCGCTAAGAAGATTCAGCCACAGCTGAGGCTGCCAACCATGCTGGTAAGTCTGAATGAGGCCTATTCAGCGTGCCAGTGAGGGAGGCAAAAGGGCTTATGTGTGTGTGTCTGTGTGTGTGTGTACCTGCACATTCTTGAGTATAATGGGTCTGTCTGTCTTTTTGTTGGTGTACAGTGCTGATATATATCCAGCTTTGCACTGAGCTCAAAGCGGCGCACTGGTTCCACTGTGTCTGAACCCGCCGTGCTGAATCAGACTGTGTGTTTAGGATGTTAGTGTACACAAACCACAAAGCTTCATGGCTGGGCAGCAAAATGGCACCGGGCATCAAGACTGGTATTACCATGTCTAGAGAGGCTGAAACAAGAAGCGATAGACTTGTTTTATTTCCCCTCTGTCAGCGCATGGAAGATTTCTGGAGGATCAGCAGGGTTAGTGGTGCGGTGAGGAGGTGTAGACTCTGTGTGTGTGTGTGTGTGTGTGTGTGTGTGTGTGTGTGTACGTGCATGCGCATGGTTGAACACATAATTCTGCCTTTGTGTGTGTGCTAAGCATACTGCTGTTTTTGGGCGCTTCATGCTTTGGCTCCCAATCCTCCTGACACCCCTTATTGTAGCCAAGGACTGGAGGCTTGTTGGTGTGGGTCCTACCTGAGCTGCAGTCAGGGTCCAAAATTACCATTTTGGTTTGTCTGCCAGTGGCTGGTAAACCGAACAAAAAATCACCGGTCAGATACATTTTTTAACAATTGGCTATAAATAGTCTAAGAGACTGACTTCCCTTCTAATATATGTATATATCAGCTATAAAACTAAACATGGTTTAAATGAACAGAAACAAACAAGCAGGTCCTTTTTCAAGCATTTATGCCAATCACTTACTGTCTTGTCATTGCTTTCACAAAAACAAAATTTCTCCTTTCTGATCTGTTAATTTCCTTCTAACCTTCTATTGTACTCTCAATTACCTTCCCCGTAGGACGATCTCCTCCTAGTAGGATATTGTGAAGTTAGAGTGAAAGTTCTCCTGCCACTAGTGCGACACGAAATGTTAATACAGTCATGAGTCGTAGTGATCGGAGTTCATTTTGAAGCAAACTTAGTTCTTCTTCCCACCAATGTCAGCTGACCGTATTTATTTTATCTGATTTTTACTTTAATTTAACGGTTGGCCTTTGCTGATTTTAGGCTATTTTGCTTCAACATTTATTTAGTAGTCATCTTGTATTTGAATAACAAACAAATGCAAAGGCTTTTTCATGCATTAATCAGTCATTATGCAGGCGGTCTTAACACCTGTGCACTGACTCTAAACTGCTCATTAATTTAAGTGGAGTAACAGAAGGTATTTTATATTTTTTAACATTTTGACATCAGATCTGACTCAGATTGAAATGTTTATTCAAAATAATTGTGTAGTTTGGATCAAGTGATGGGTCTTTAACCACATTTGTTGTCACTGTTTGTAGACAAAAGCAAACAACAAAACGTATTCGTTTGTTGTTCAAATTAATAACTCCAAGCCAACAAACAATAAGCAACAAAATAATAATTGTTATTGGAAACTTACTACTTTGTAAACTAGTAAGAATATTTCACTCATCAATATAAGTTTTGCAAAAAATATTGACCATGATATTTGTTATTGATATAAACCCAACTGACCAGTTTTCAGTAGTATGCTGGTGTGTTTTGTTTTTTTTTTCAAGGGTGTGTCCATACATTTATTTATGTCTGCCAGTTTGTCTGTGTCAGTCTCATTACCACTCCCTGGCCTGTCCCCACAAGGTCCCAGAGGGTTGCGTTGTAGAGACGCCCATCAGAGCAGACGGAGGAAGAGGAAGCCCCCAGTGTAAACACAAAGTGCTTTGAATTGGTTCAAGTAGACAACACCAAATGGCTAAACAATCCTTGAGTCTTCCCAGAAAAGCCCCTCAGCTTCCGGAGCAATACAATTCACTTATATTAAGATATATTGCATATTGTCTTCATTGTTCAAAAATTACAATATATAATTTCAAAGAAATTATTTTCAGGGCATACGGTATCAGATTAACATCTGAGAAAATAAGGTTTCTGATCTGAAAAGGTTCTTCAGCTAAAACTGGTATAAAGGTATCTATCTGAGTCATAACAAATCTTTTTTAATCAACAGCAGTCATGGTGTACTTGGCAAGTAACATTAAACTCTTGATTTGTTTTTGGTTTTTTTTTAGGGCAAATACAAAATTTTTTTCTTGAGTTTGGTGGCCCCTGTGGACAAAAACAAGTGTTTCCTTGAGCACCAGTTTCCTATTAGAAAACCTCCCATTTCACTGTGGCCAGTCTGCCGACGGTCTGCTCTGCTCATTCATAGTCCTGGTTCTTTCCTGCCTCTCTTCCCTCCAGTGGACTGAGGACCGCGTGGGCCGCCAGCCGTGTGATGCTGGCTCTCAAGAAGTAGGCGGAGAAGCTAAGTTGATCTGTGCTCCTGGCCTGAGGGAGAGTCAGCTCCCAGTGGCGCACCACTTTCAGGTTAAAGGCAGTACTAGGACAGATCTGGGTCCATCTACATTGGGCTGGTTGCTGCTGGGGGTCGAACTAGGGTTAAAGAGCTCAAAGAGTTGCTGGTGAACCAGCACGTTTTTGGTTTGTTTCAGATGGAATCGGACCTGGTTGGTGTTACAGGAAATTAAAGACAGAAATAGTCAGTATTCTTTCTAATGGTCTCATTCGCTTTTTTTTTTTTTTTTTGGTCATATAAGAGCAACAGTATTTTATTGAGTTTGTTTCATTCTCTGCAAAAAAAAAAAGGTGTCTTAGAATATAAAAGTTCTAAATAAGCTTGATGCTGTCAGAAAATATTTTTCAGAATGTTTGCCCACCACAGACATAATCTAGATCCTGGCAGAGAAACCTTTATTTTGTGATCTCTCAACATCTCTGAATAGATGACACTTAACAGGTGAAAAAGGACATACAGGTCTTCATACTGCTAGCAATGCAGTGGTATTTCACAAGCTTTGAAAACTAAAGTAAATACCACCAACAACCTTGTTAGGACATTTTTACAGTATAATGAAAGGTCTCTGCAGGCCACGGGAAAAACAAGCCCCGGAGTTCAAAATGCATGCAAGTTAGAGGGGATGACTGGGTGTAGTGATTTACAGAAAGGTTGTGAGTGAATATTAGCTAATGCCATGCAGCCCCCTGGTCCTGAATCTTTAAAAACCCAGCGCTGACTGCTGTGGACACTGGTTTAATCCTGTTGCCACTCTGCCACTTTGCCAACTCACCTGTCAACATTTGTTGCTCCTGGCCTGCAGGCTCAGTTGGGAGACTGTAGTTACGCCAGAGCTCCAGGTAGACCCACTAGGGAGAGCTCTATCTTCTCCTTTTTTGCACCCAGGAGAGGCGGCAGGGGAGGAGGAGGAGTGGGGAGAAATGCCGGGAGGAGGAAGGGAAGCAGGAGGACAGACTGAGCCCAGCTGTTGGCTCATATACCCACCCAAGTCTCCCTCCCCCATTTAATCCCTTCAGCTTCCTCCCTTTTTTTTCTGTCCTTCCAACATGTGTGTTGCAGTGCAAATGTTCATATTAGGGTCCACACTAGCACTCATGCACACATAAAGTGTCTTACCCTGTTTCTGTGTTGTCCCTCTTTCTGACAGGCAAACAAAGACCCGCTGTTTCTGACTGGGGTGACCTTCCCTTCAGAGTATCCTGCTAGCCCGGAGACACTAGTCAAGCTAACTGTGTATGATGCAAAGGACAAGAGCCAGGAATCAGTGAGTAAACTGTTGTTGTGTTCCTGTGTGTTTAGTGAATGTTTGCATGATGAAAACCTCGGGTTCGTGTGAGACAGAGATGATAATGAGAAAGTGTTCAAAGCCAATCCGTGAAGCAGTCATCCTTCATGTGTTTTGGTTGTGCAGCGCCGAGCTTTAAACTTTTACAGAGGATGAACATGAAAAGCTGTGAGAGATCCGCAGCAGAATCTCATTATGTTTATATTTGTCCCACAGATTCTGAGGTGCGAAGAGTTATGTGCTGATTTATAGCAGGTGGTAAATTATGGTTCCATCTAAGTAATCATTCATTTCAGCAGGCTCAGACCAAGACCTTAGCCTTGAGTTTTGAAGGAGAAGGGTGTGCAGCCTTCGATGAGCATCTGAGCATGGCAGCCCGTCCTTTGGCGCTGGTCCCGTGGGAAAACCAGCCGGCACATCAGTGGGAATAGTTAAGAGAGCCAGGCATAGAATCCTGAATGGGCTGGGCCCTCTGATTCAGACATTTTAAACAGACTTTATAAAAGGCGCTCCACTGTGGGTGTATGCATGATCCTAATCAAGCACCCCACTCCACTCAGCGTGCCAAGATCTTAATTTGGCATCACTTACTATGAAACATTCATGAGCTTTAAGATGAGTAAGGACTCCATCATTCAGTGCTTAGTTTATGCAAGTATATATCAAGTTTAGATGTCAGCAATTGCATAAAATCGGTTTCAAATTCATTTTGGTTTTCAATGAGTCATTTTTTTGCACTTGCAGAATGACTGTTAAGTTGTTTTGCGCTTGAAATGCATCAAGATGGGTGGATTGTGCAATTTGTTGTTTGCTTTGGCCTGAATCTGTGTTGTTTTTCCACCTGTCTAGATATTTATATATTTTGGCTTCCACAAATAACTCAATAACAAGGTTGTTGTAGTTTGCTCATGTCAAACGGTCTGTCTATCTTCATTCATGCTGTAATCTTCAGATATGATGCCAGGCTCTACCGAAATGGAAAGTGTTTTTCAAAACACCAAACCACTCTGCACATATTCCTTATATATACAGGCAAATCATCTGGAATACAGGAAGCATCTTCAAGATGCATCCTGAGCTCCATCAAATATCATGGGACGTTTTTTTTTTCCTTGAAGCAACTCCAAAGGCAATTTCCTCTGGATAATTCGAATAATATTTTAATTTGCATAAATTGGAATATTATGAAGAAATTCAAGTTCAAGCTCTCACATTAACACCCAGTTTTTTTCTGACGGAACATTAGACTCAATCAAAGCTCAGGTAAAAAAAAAATTGTATATTAGCAATAAAACATGTATTTCCTAGCTGCACATTATCTGTTATGTAAAATAACTGCATGCAATCCTGAGGGAACATCATCTGGTCTTTGATGCATATTTGGTGCACCATATTTTAGTATTTGTGGTGATGTATACATGTGCTGTGCAACTGTGCACCTCCTACAGACAGTATTCTCCTCAGAGAAGTGGGGCCTGGACTCCTGTTTCCCGGCAATAAAAGGAAAGAGGGGAGCTGATATGAGGCTAATACAAACTCCACCTGCTGATAATATATCCGTCCAGCTTGTAATGTATTCATCCTGCTGCAGCTTCTTTCCTAGATTGCACCGTGCTGTGCCAGAAAACTGTTGCAAAAATTGGTTTTGAGCATGTTCCCTGAGTTTGCTGCTGTGCCTGAATCAAGTTTCAGCAGATTTAAGGACAAAGTGTTTCAATCTTTCACCGGTTTCTTTAAGGTGAATGATAACAGACAACGTGGTGCAGGCTGAGAAACTAAACTAATGTTTAAAATGTTGAATTTAAAGAATCAGTGTGTAAGGTTGAGGGGGAAAGAAAAAAAATGAAAGTAATATTAATAACTATGTTTTTGTTCAGGTGTAGTCTCCTGTAACTAATAAGCAATGTGTTAATAATAAGCTTAGAATTAGCCTTTATAATCTGCATAAGGAGAGGGCTAGACAGATCAAACACTGGCATTTTTTAATTTGCATTTTTACATTACCTGAAGGCCACCGTTGATTCTTCTGCGCACTTAAGTATTTAAAGTATTTAGTCGGTATTGCCATTGAATCCTACACACGACAGCTTTTAAAAGAAGGCCACATAAAATAAAAAAAATCTATTCTTTCTTAAACAATATATCTTTTTATTTGAATATTTCATGTGGCAGACTGCTTGCTTGGCCCTAATTTGTGTGTCTAGCTATATAGTCATTTACCACTTTGAATTCAGCTGTGAAACCTTATTCCAGATGGGATTTGTTTGAAATGGGGGGGAAACAATAGTTTATTCTAAGGTATGTGTTGAATATTCATGTACCCATTCAATACCCATGTGAACTGAACAGTGTATAAACTCTCCATTCATTCCCCGCCTCCTTCCTCGGGGCATTTCAGTGCATTGCTACCAGTGGTTTAGCTAAACAAAATGTGTCCCGGGAAGCTAATGGTTGCATATAAAGATATTTTACTGACGCCTTGTAAAATATTTACCACCTAAATTCAAGTTTATAAGAAGAGCTATATTAAAAAACAGGCAGTTTGTCCATGTAGGTGCTCTCTAAGGGTACTGTAATGCACAGGAACTGGATAAAATAGTTTATTTTATTAAGTGTTTTGGAGTTTGGGATTTTAAATGTTGCTCTGTCTTCCGTCCCGTCTCTCACTCTGTCTCTTTGTGAGTGATATTTCTCAGTAGCTCCTGTCAGTCTGTCAAGAATATCACAGATACACAACACAGCATTTCACTCAAGCTTGGCTTTAAGAGCTTAAGGCTGAACCAACAGCCTAACAGGACAGGTGCTGTTGAGCCTTTCAACCTCTTCACTCATCTCCACAGTTTTGAATCACAAACTGCATCAAAACTTTGTCTGACCTTAAAAAGAAAAAAATGTATCAAGACTTTTTGTAAGCATTTAAAAAACATATAAAAGAATCCTCTCCCTTTCTCTTTGTGGACCTCATGTAGTGGCCTTGCAATATTTATTTTTTTCCTCAGACACCAGTGCTCTCGTGCTGTGGTTGGCTTTTAGATTTTCGGCTCCGCTCGGCTGGGCACAGTGTGCTTGTCTGGGTCTCATTAGAGAGTCTTTAAGTGACACAGGCATGACCCTGAACATGAGCTGGCACAATGCGTCAGCCCCCAGCCGCTTAAGTGGCAGATCGGGAATCACTCAGCCAAGGCTCAGTCATTTAATTTAGCTTTTTTCATTATTTTTTTTTTTTAAGAGAGAGGGAGAAAGAGCATTGGGGCAATTTGCTGTATTTGCGTGTGTGTGTATATGTGTTTTACAAATCAGCTGTCAAAAGTTTTACATATCACTTTCAGCTCCGGCAGCAGATGTTGTGCCACGAGCTGATTCACTGCAATGGAAAGCACATAGCACATATGGCAACCACTGAATATTTATCAAAAGAAACTTTGCAAATGTGCCATTTTGTGTTATATGCCATGCCTATTCACCATAAGAGTTTTGGAGTGGAAATAAGAAGGGGAGAAATTGTAACGTTGAGGGGGAGGGAACTGATGGAGCGAGGTTTATAGATGGCTGCTTTAACATTCGTCGAGGACCGGAGAATTTCATAGTAGGATGATTTCCTCCTGCCTTGGGCTTCCCATTTAGATATTCTAAGATGACACTGGCTGCATGGTCATGAATATTTGAGAACACGCACAGGGCTGAGAGAACGATAAGTGAGGGAGTGGAGGTGTGAGAAGGAGTAATACCGGGTTAGATATCTCTCAGGTGTAAGTGATCCCCCCCCTCAAGCCCTAGTTGTCAAAGGATGACAGGCTAGCCTTACTTTGTCACTGATGTCTTACCTGCAACTGCACTGTGAATGGCTCCCAGGGGCAATAAATTCCCTTTCAGCTCGCATTCTGATCACTGAATCAAGAAATATTCACTCTGGCTGAGAAGAAGCGTGCCTCACAGAGATCACTCAATTTTAACATGAGCTCAGCCAAATCTTTGAGCGTAATTACTTAAACAAAGATGATTCAAAGTCTCACTAATTTGCTGCATCTTGTCTCCAAGATTGTTCAAATGAGATGTGAGAGAAGCTCATCTCTGCCTGTCAGAGTCGAAAGCACAGAATTTTAATTTCGTTTTAAATACAGGCAACAGAAAAGCATATAGATTCCTTTTCAGCTAAGTTTTCAAGTAGAGAAAAAGCTTTTACCTGCAAAGGAGATGAGAGTTGAAGATGTGGTCAGATGAGCCATTTAGGCCTCTTGGATTACATCTCAGTAGCCGGTCATTATCTTGAAAGTTCATCTTCAATCAGAGCAAGGCTCATCTGAGAGAGGTGAGGAAGATAGAAACTGTAAGTTAAAAGCATGAGGAAAGGCAGAAAATATTATTTGTGAGTGTTTGGTGCATTATGTTTGTGCTCACTTACCTTGTGAAGAGGCTTGAGGACACGTTGCTAATGACAGACCTGTGGTCTGTTGTCAGCACGTGCCTATTACAGAGTGTTGTGGTGGTATAAAGGGATGGGACAGCTGCCTCTGGAGGAGCTCTCCTCTCTGATCACAGCCTCATTTATCCTGCCTTTGCTCACTACAATCTGGAATGAATGTGTAATGCACTTTTCAGTTTGCATCCCCATTACTGGCCATGGTGAGAAATTTTGATTGGTTTCTGTGATGCGCACCGTAGTGTGACAAACAAAAGACCTCATCTGAGTAAAACAGGAAAATGGCGCATGTCCGGTCATTTCCATAAAGCTGCCATAAAATGTATTCAATCAAATAAAACACAAGCTGAGGGGATTTTACTGTGTTACTATAATGGACATTTCCTCCTCTCCCCTGGCCGCCACAAGCCTGATAAACACATGCACACAAACGCACTCGTCACACACACGCACACGCACCATCTGCACTTAAGGGAAAGAGCAAGATGTCTTTGATTCAGAGGGCAACAGAGAAAGAGCTGATCAGAGTTTCATCTCAAACTGCTGGCCCCTCTGCACAAGCACACACACGCATGCACACACACATACATACACACACAAAAAGAAAATTGGATAGAGGTCGTATGAGAGGAGACCCAAAGCATGAGTAGGATATTGTCAAATCTTTTTTTTTTTTCATACCAGTTTGAATGTGATTTTGAGAATATTTCCCTGGTATAAACATTTTTCATTAAATGTGTGTCAATGCTGTTTTGGTAAATTTAACTAGACTGTACTTGGTTGACTTTCACCACGTATTAATCAACAATCTGACATCTTAAAAAAACATTTTTGCTTTTAAATGCAATTTCCATTGGGATATCTGAAGCGTTACTTGCAGAACTAGCTCCTTTAAAATCTTATAGTGTGAGATAATGTTTGTTTCTATGTGGTTAAAGTTATGACTCATGAGATGATGGACCCACTCAGCTGTTCATAGCCCGGAAGCATATTATTATCCGTGAACAAACACAAATTCACTGTGAAGTGTAACACGATACCAAAGAAGTTATCACAGCCCTGTACTAATCTGCCCAGTGGATTGTAATTCCACATTTCTCTGCCATATGCTTTGTTAGCGCAATGAGCTTTCAGCTGAAATACTGAAAAGTAACACTAAAATATAATATTACTCACCGATAAACAACAGCTTTATGATTTATGCATGAGAACCTAACACACAACAAAAGCTTCCTTAAATGGTGATGATGGAGAGACTTTAAATTTGATATACTTCACAGAAGTGATGCACCAATGCAATACTGATACCTGATCTTGGGAAGATGCTCACTCAGTAGCTGGATCAGGTATCAGCAAGGCTGTCATGTGTAAGCAGCACCCAAGGAGAAAACCATTGGGGAGTTTACAACAAAGATACTGTAGCAGATTCTTGTATTATGTACAGAATATCACTGTTTTGAATCGGATTTTCAAATGTCACATCATATTAATGCTAAAATAAAATAATAAAAAAAAAACATGATACAGTTCTAAACGCTAGCTTACAGTCACTCCATAACAAATATAGTGTTGCACCTTATCTGCCGTCTACCTGGTTGGGGGACCGGTTTGACTGGCAGATATTAGCTACATCTCAGGAGGCAGTTTGAGCAGCCACTGTTCCATGGTGAATTGTCGCTCCAATTATGAACTGCTGAAGTATGGAGAATCCCAGCCTCAGTTAATCCTGCCTTGTCAATAATCATGATGTGTAAAAGGCGGTGACTTGACATATTTTTGGCATAGCCACTTGCTTTTAGCTGGATGAGTGTCAGTATGGTGGGAATTTTCTGTAAGTGCACGAGTTTACTGCCAGAAAGAGAGAAGGGGGGCAGAGGAATGGAAGCAGACAGGGAAACCGAGCAGACAGTGAGAGAGGGGCTAGAGGGACACACACACACACACAGAAACACAGAAACACACTTTTACAAGAACCAATCTCGGAGATATCCAAGAAAGGTCTTGGTAGTGATTGGGTGGACAGCCGAGCAGTGATAACCTACGAGAGTAAGAGTCCTCAGATAAGGACTGTCTCTTGTCTGATGGCCACTTTGCTTCCCTCACCATCACTGTGGCAATGTCAGCCAATGTCACAAGTGCTGAAAAGTACTGCCGTTCAAGTCCGCAATGCTAAAATTAGCCAAACTAGTGTCCTCTCTCTGTCTTGCTCGCTGGCGGTCTTGCTAGGCAGAAAATGTCAGATAGTTTAATGGTGCTTTACTTTGGCTATGAGCACTATAAAACCATTTTCCTCTATTTTAGTGTCAGGTCGACTGCTGTAATGGATGCATGCCATGCTAATGGACGCATACTTTCTTGTCCAATTAGTGTTCTGTCAACACAGTATATTAAAATGTCACAAAGGCAATCAATACATAGGTGTATCCAGCCTTATTAAATTAGTTGTCGTTCTTTTCTGCAAAATACAAGTATATTAACAGCCCCTACAAAGACACAGTGCATTAACTACGAAATAATCTAAACCATAAAAAATGTCCGAACAAATTAGCAACTGGCACATCTAAAATGGATTATGTTTTACTGGCTTGTTATGGTACAATTTTATCCAAATTCATACCAGCCTCCATACTTTCATGCCCAGAAACTGTGCATGACTCATGTTATTATTGGTTTAAATCAAATAGGGATTATATCATTGTCTGTCTAACCTCAATGCTGTTTATTGTAACTGTGTTTGACAGCTAACTTAATTCAAATACTGTTTTATAAAAAGTACCATCAAACGCAAAATCATTTTTCAGCCATCATTTATTCAAGGTACTCAATAAAAGTAGTGCTTTCCTTGAGAACCACTTTGCTTACTGTCACACAGTTACACGCTTCTCACCTGTACCCAGCCACAGAAAAAGGACTGCACTTATAAAGAGCTCTACTACTTTACTAGACAAAGTGCTTTTCAATTTGCCGCTTATCCACCTGTCCTGACCACTGCGAGCAACTTGGGGTTCACTACCTTGCTGAACGGGATCGGAACACAACCATGCGATTAATTAATGACCCACTCGACCTCCACAGCCACAGACAGCTGTTGCATAAGTCTGATAGTGTGATCTGTTGCCTGGCGAGAGACTCCACTGGTGCAGTTAGGGGTTAAGGGTTTGGGGTAATTGGTCCTGCCCAAAAGCACCACAGTGGTGAAAAAATAAAGAAGGGAAGAAGCGCTGCTCTTTAACCTTTCTAGCTGACTCAGTCTGCCGAGTTCAGGGATTCAATCAAGCCTCCCATAGACTAAGGCTGAATCCAAATGTTTGCACTTTGCCGCAACTTGGAGACTCTCAGACTCTGCAGGCGTGTTCCGGAGAAGTGTTTGAGCGCCGTCCAAATCCACAATTCATACAGTGCACTAGGGACAACAAGCAGACTTTCTGCAAACATCCAGAGCTGCCGCTTAGTGTGAGGAGTTCACCAAACTTCACTAAATGAATTCCCTTCAATTTATGTCAGTACTTCTGAGATGTTGAGTTTCTCCAACTGCTGACTACAAAAACAAAACTCACTTATTATGGATATTTCAAGCAATTAGTGTATTTAAACATTACTTGAATTATGTAGGATAGCAACAATATTGAATGACTTCATGATGCAGAAGTATCACTGTAGAACAGGCATTTTCATATTATCTATAAAAACTGCAATGTAATGCCAAATATAAGCTTTTCCTGATCGTCGACTTTTCAAGCCTGAAATATTTTGCGATTCGTGCAATTGTCAACCTATAAGCTTACAACTCTTTGAAAAATACATAAAATTGGCCTTACCTGCTCAAATCATTTTACCTCAGAATGCTTAGATTAGTGAAGCGTGCAGCTAAAGGGAATATTTTCATTGGACATTATGTCCGCAGAGATTTAAATACCAGACTTCAACAGAATTTCACTGGCAATTACTGGACATTTGGATTCACCCTAACAATAAGGGATTTCAGTCCAAATGGCTCTGGGGATTCACTTTTAATGGCCTGCCCACTGGGGAGCTCCTCTGAGAACTACGTAACTACAAGGGCCCTCTTCTTTCTGTATTTAAGCCAAGAACAAGAATATTGAAGTGATGTAATATGGCCGCCTTTTTTCAAAAAGTCCAAATTCTTGGCTAAATATATGTTCTGTAAAGTGTAGCAGGGTCTTTTGTTAATGCTGATTGCTAAAGCCGCATTGGCAGTTTTTGACCAATGAATATACTAGTCTGTCTCTGGATCAGTCAACATACACTTTGAGAGTAGGTACGTTGAAACATGAACAAAAACAAGTCCCTGAAAATGGTGTTCTAAGAATTACAATTGTTCATAGTTCTTGTATTGCAGACACATAAAAAAGGGGTTCTTTGACATAAGAAAACACTCCTCCAGGCCAAAATAATATTGCTTATAAAGGTACTGGATTTAGCTTCAGTCTCTATATGGCCTTCATCAGCAAGCCGGTTGAATTGCCTGACCTTCAGCTATAATTTGTGAAAAGTTTGCAGAGGTTAGACTCCTGCCAGTCACAGCAGAGATGAATGAGCTCCATACTTGGTGACAGGTTTGACGTTTGTCAATCATGACGATGGCAAGCGAGCCACCCGGATGGGGGAAAATCATAACAGTGAGAACTTGATGTGTTGAGTGCGGACATCAGTTGTGGGGGTGTGTGTGTGTGAGAAACTCTTTTAGCATGCGGCTGCAGTATGATGAGAAGGAACTCCCTGTCTTTGGCCAGGCAAAGGGGCTACAGTCTCAGGGATTATGATATGATAGATATACTGTACACAGAAGTTCCACTTTTGCTGCTCTCACATTTTACCCATTCCAACTGATCATAAATTATGCTCATTTATGTGCGTTTAATTTCACATTCCACCCAGGCAGGCAACAAAGAGTGCATTTGATGGATTATACAATTACACTTCTGTGAACCTCCAGTTGCTTCTCCAAATCCGGGGAGTGCCTCTCTTTTATCTGCCCCATACTCACCAGGCATCACAGTTTCTTTTGGAGGTCTTCTTTCATAAATTCTCCTTGATTTCAAGTTCTGTTTTTTAGCTTAAGTTTTAGCGCCTTGACAGCCTTCGCTAATTATTCACTTGATTACCGAGTATCTAATTTTGTTTTTAACACTGCTCCGATTGCTGTCGCCAATGGCCTCAGCGTTTCATGCCCCATTACAAGCAAAAGTGGGAGCATAAAACATCGGGCAAGAAAGGAGAGAGCAACCTTGTGTGATAATTGGTGAAGCTTTCGCACTGGAAGAAGTAAAAAAGCCCTGCATGAGAATTTTGCTTTAAGTGCCTGAGCTGCATTAAAGCAACTGGAAAGTTGTGATCATGGGTTAGCAGGGGCCAGTTGCATGGAAAATATAGATGACGGGCCAATATTAGAGGAGTAAAGTCTGTCTTGTTTGTGAAGGCAGCCTGCAAATCAAGCTCATCATTAAAGACACCGTGGCAGCTTTTAATATTATGGATTCAGAATATATACTTTATGGCAGGCCTCCAAAACCTGAATGGGATTTGCCTTTCATAAGACAGATAAATTTGACATAGTAATGAATTAAAGTGCTTCTTCAATGTGAAGTAATGCACAGATAGGGTGAGATTGCCCTCAGAGCTTTGGGAGTACTGCACTGTCTGCCTTTTCCTATTAAACAGAAAATCCTGTTAACTTTAGCACACTTGTAAAAGTGTTGGAGCCAGACAGATGACAATTGAGGGGGAATAAATGCTCCCTGGCCGCAGACAATAGAAAGGTTAAACACTGATTTTTTTTATTTTTTTTTTTATTGATAACTGAGCACCCACTCTGCCATGTCAGATTAACACTACATGTGTTACCTGAAAAGCCCCGTGGACTGTTAGCAGAGTACCGCGTCACACTGGAGTGATGTGTTGGAAATGATTTCAGGCTGTATAAGAGGCTCGACTTTCTGAAGTATTTTCTCACAGTCATGATATCATTTTCAATGGTTTACAGTATTTCAAACTTTGAAACTATGATTACTTTGTTTTCCCACATTGTTTCCCCCCACTGTGTTGACATGCACTTCAATAAAGTGACTCATTGCGCCAGTGAATATTTACAATTGTTGAAAAGTAAGTGCACTCTAGGTTTTGTTGTGAGGGCGTAAGCAGTTATTTGTTAAAATAGTTGTTGGAATAGTGCACGCTCATTAAAAGCAACCAGCTAAATCTAAGCAGAGAAGCTAATTACTTATAAAAACTGCTGAGCAGATGTCTGGTGCTGTTGCCATAAGGAGACGCCCTTTCTTCCCAGGGTAAAACCACAAGTTAACACAAGTGGAGTAAACCAGTAAAGAGTCTATTTACGCACAGGGATCACAAGGAGGCCTAAATGGGGACATTGGGTTCATGGCCAATGAATTAAGTGTTTACAGAGGTGCATTTTGGGGCATTGCGAGACATTCATGGAAAACTTGAATAATTGGATATGCACATTTAACACACTGGTATCGGGAAAAAGAAAAAGGATGTCCGTAATAACACTGCTGTCCACAACAAGTTAACAAGGAACCAAATTATGAACAAGATACTTCAACATTCTGATTCATGTGTTCGGTTGCAGTTTTGATAAGAGGTAGATGAGAAGACAATACTACTTTCCTATTTGTCTGTTCAACGGTTCAACACCAAGGTGGAACCGACAGCCGTTAGCTTAGCTTAGCATAAAGACTTAACACTGAGAGAAGCCTGGCTCCCTCCAAAGGTATCTTAATATCAAACTAGAAACATTGCACTCGGAGAGCGCAGACCTCTGCCATGCAGCCTGTGTCCCCCTTTATATTGTGATTCACACCAAAACTTTTACTGTTGCGTGTCTTTTTTATTTTTAACTTTTTTTATGTGTTTAAACTG
>JAOWBC010001255.1:10957640-10970862 GCA_028566105.1 Hypoplectrus providencianus | reverse complement strand
CCTCCTCCTCCTCCTCCTCCTCCTCTCTCTCTCTCTGTCTTGCTCGCCCGCTGGTCTCGCTTACTGTCAAACCTGCCACAGCAGCAACAGCGGTAACGCCAGTAGCTCTCTCTAGCCAGTTCTCAGTCACAGCGGAGGCTGCAGAGTGTGTGTTTGGATGTGTGTGCGTGTGTTTTATGTGTTTGCATGTTTACAGTGTGTGTATCAGCCAGTGTGCCTGCTGCTCTTTAAGGAGCGAATAGAACACATGGAGTTACTCTAACTGACGCATGGAGGAAGATATGTAGGAAGAAGCCGTTCTGGAGCTCATTAAGAGGAAGAAAGAAGACATAACATCTCTTTTCCTCTCTCAATTCTTTATTTCAGTCTTTCTTTCTCTTTCTGTCGGCCTCTCCTCATTTCTGTAGCTCTTCTTTCACTGTCTCACTGGCTAGCTGCTCCTAGGATTGTGTGCAACATAACTGTAAGTGGACTTCCTTGTGTGTGTGTGTGTGTGTTGTTATACGCTGTATGTGTTGATTATGTGTGTGTGCCCTCTCACTCCGTGTCAATTTTAACTCCCTGTGTTCATAATTTGTGCCCGAGTGCACACATTTGCATGCAAGTATAAATGGCATGTCATGACATCTCTAATGACTTAATTAGGCCAATTTGAAGAGCTCTATTTGCAGTGAAGGAGCAGTGTATTCATGTAGACATTACTGACCTCCATGGTATAAATCTGTTCATATTCATAAATGTTTGCCAGATGTGTTTTATTCAGCGAGTGCCAAAACTGTCACCGCTGCCATTTATATAAAATGTCATTTGTTGGTGTAGCATGTGAATGAATGTCCTCTCCTCCAGGTATTCTCTGCAGCCTGTGTGTGTATGTGTGAGGGACTGATAGGGTGAGAGGGAATGATTGAGAGAGAGTTTGTGTGTGTGTGTATGTGTGCATGTGTGTGTGTCACCATGTCACCCAAGGCGTGGAGAAAATCAATAGATCTACAGCTTGAGTTGGACCGTTTACCTCTGTCAAGTGATGGACAGGCTATGGCCCTCACAGTTCCTCAGACAAGTGCTTGGACTGCCTGTAGATGTACAATATGTCAGCGCTGCACGCTCCTGCACCAGTGTCTTTCATTTCTCGGGCTATCGTCCATCTTTTATGTCCGTGCCTATGTTCTCAAGAGCATTTTAGATATTTATCTCTGGGCTTGTGTGAAATATCGTTGCTGTTTTTTTTCCCCTTGATAACAAGTGAAGGAGATCACATCAAAAGTTTCTAGCTTGCAGACAGCGTGGAAGAAATGAGCAAGAGCAGGCCAAAAAGATATATAGAAAAAAGGAGAGAGCGGGAGCATGTGAGAAGGGAATAGAGCAAGACCATCATAATCAATCCTCCATGATCCTGGAAGAGCATCATTTGTCTTCTTTTCTCACTCCACTCCTCCTCTTGCTCCTATCTTTCTCTCATTTTCTGTGGTACAGCCACTTTGATCTCGCGTAAGAGGTCGGTCTCCAGAGCTTCATTACTTTTAAAGCCTTCATCGTGAGGGGCCATAAAAAGATGCTAAGGAATGGATTTCTAAGACCATTTACCAGACGTTCTGTACCGGCTTGCGAGTAATGGCTACATAGGGATATAATGTTCCTCCACGGTGTGTAATGGCCTTCTGTGTCTTGTGCTCTGGGTTATCAGGGCAAACTGGGATTGGCTACGATACGTCATTGCTGAAAAATTTGACGTTGTGTATATAAAAGTGATGCCCACTGAGGATACTAGCTCAATTATGGACATGGCGCTATGCTGCATAACATCTAATATGAGGCTTTGAGCTGTGTGTCTTTCTTGGTAAATCATAACTGCTTTTTAAACCTTTCACTGTCTTTTCACATATTGTATTGTTTTTTCTTCTTTTTTGCTTAGCACTGTTGACTGACCTTGTTTTTTGGTTCTTCCTCTTTTTGTGTGTGCACGCATGCGTGTGAAGTCTCTGTGTTTGCCTCCTTGTGAGTGTGCCTGGGCAGGAGAATATGTTCGGGGCTCTGTTTTGCCTTATGCATATGGGGGATTTGTGCCGGGCAGCAGGAAAATGCTCAGGGAGGAAATGATTGAGAGAAAAGGTCAGCAGACAGGATGCCCTTTTTTTATCTGATACAAGGGACTGTGGGGAGACCAAGAAAATGGAGAGAAGGAGCAGCACAGTGGTAGGAAGAGAGCGAATGTGAAGCCAAACAATAGAAGAAAGTACATGTGAGGCAAATAACTCAAAACACCCGTGCATAATATTTTCACCCTGAAACAGTAGCTTATCTCATAAATATAAAATTCAGTGAGTCATGCCTTCGATGACCTTATAATACAGTCAGAACAGTCATGTGACCAGTGAGCTTTGCTGGGTTTCAGGCTAACTCATCAGTCATGCCCTCTTTACCACAGTTGCCATATGACCCTACTGGGCCTTCATGATATCACACTGTTAGAATTCCTCTTCCTTTTTTTTTTTTAAACACGCTTTCAAGGAAAGGATTCACTGATCCATTTTTCTCTTCTCTGATACCTCAGTAGTGCTCCCATAAGAAGTCATTAAAGTCATTTTTATGTAGGTGATATGAGGTCAGGAACTGCTCTGACGCTGTAAATTACAATGGTGGCCACTTATGAGACTTAATTAATATGACTAATACTGGAAAGTCAATGAATTTTTAAAATGACATGGATCAACTGCATTTCATGTGAATTTGTTGACCATACCCGAAACAATTAACCTATTGATCGATAGGCTAAAAGTGAACTAGCAACTATTTCCATGATTCCATGAAGTTATTTGTTCTCATCTATCCAACTTTCACTTGTGAGTAAGTTTCATTTTGGCCATACAGGATAGTAAGCAGAATATCTCTGGGTTTGGAATGATAGTCTAATAAAGCAGCAGTCAATTCACTTAATAACCATATAAACTGAACAGAGTACTACCGTCTATCGGCTCTTTAAGTTTTCAATTATTGTCTATTTGTTTAACAATAATGTAGCAAAAATAGATGTGTTTGGATTTCCAAGAGCCCACAAATGAAAACAAGACACTGATGTTGCTGCACCCACATTTTAGGAAAGATTTTCAGATGTTTTCAAACTTGTGTTTTCCTTTCCTTTATCTCTTGGGCCAAAGAGGACCTATAGGGGGTGGAGCATGTTAACCAATTTTTATTGGTTGGTTGAACTATTTATTTCAGACAACTTGGGTTCAGGCAAGGTATAATTGGCGCTTTTTGATATTTTCAGACATTTCATTGACATAAACTTAGATCAATGACGTGAGAAAGTGGTCTGGACATTAACCAATAATGAAAAGTGATCGCTAACTGCAGCCCTAGTCCTGACTCTCCGAGCAGATACTGATCCGGCATGTCCGATCGGTGCTCCCTTGAGCACTCTATGTGGAAAGTAAGAATGTATCAAGTGTGTTGAGGCTTTCCGGTGTTTGCTTCCAATGACTAATACTCATTTGTATGCATTTCAACAACAGACACAGTCCTGTTTTCATCTTCAGAGGCAAGGTGCCGCCTTTGACAGCTATCTGAAGCAACAGACAGGGGCAAGACACAAATTGGCTTGTTTTGTATTGTCACTTCAGTGTTCACAGAACCAAGTGTATAAATAAATAAAGTAAAAAAACAAAAACAACATAAAACTGGTGGATGAAAGTGCTATAAATGATTGTGTGGCATCTCAGTACCTCAGATGTCTGTGAACAAGCTGTGAATACTTTAATTAACATCTTTTCCCCTCGTATGATGAAATATGTGAAGTCACCTCTGGACCTGTTGTTAATTACCCACCCTGTGTTTTAGCCTTGTTCGGAGCAGCCCGTGTCCTTGGCACAGTCTTAGCCCTCCCTCTCTGCAGCATAAGCTAGCATGTGAATGGTGTTACTTACAGGTGCAGGACTTTTCTCTATGTGTGTGAGGTATGTGCATGCATCTGGTTATTCCTGTGAGGGAGTGTTTGTGCGCGTGTGTTCTCTACGAATGTAGATCATCCCTCTTCGTTATTGATGGGCTCGTCCCCTACCCCTCTCCCCGTGACCCAGTTCTCGTGTGCTGACACCCCCTGTTCACATCATGCCTGCAGCAAACACGTGTTGTCAGAACGGTGAGAAAGGGGAGACAAAGGGTGAAAGGGAGACAGTGAAGGAGAGTAGATTTTTTGTCCCCGCACCACGTGTCAACAAGATGTCATATTCTCACTTTTTTGGATCCCAGAGGTCAAAGTAACTCTGACACACTGTCTGACACGTACCTGTTCCTAACACATCTATGATACAATCAGAAGGAAAGATTTATTCACTTGGCTCTTTTATTTCTTACTGCTGGAATACTCTTGTTAACTGGCTATTTTTCTTTTCTTTTCTCTGTCTGGTTCTACAGAGCAGCTTCCTGGGTAGCGCCACATTTTCAGTAGGTGATCTGCTGAGGGCTAAAGATGAACGACTGACCTTGAGTCTCAGGTAAGTGCATGTTTCTGTCATACTCTGTTCATCCCTCTCTGCGCTCCTCCAGGCTGAAAAAAAAAAAAAAACCCTCCGTCTTCAGAGTCCAAAGATTATGCTTCTTCACACAAGAACTGACAGACCAACTTAAACATCAAACTAAAATGAGTCTGGGAAAGAAAACCTGCTCACAGATGTTGCAACAGTAGCTTCAGGAATGTTGCAGTAGCTGCCAAGGTTGTTTGTATCAGAGATGTTGTGTTGGCGTGTGGGAATACATACTCTGATCTGCTTTTTGTGGAGTTTTTGTGTGGTAAATAGAGGAGGGAGTAAATGTGATTTCTGAGAGGTGTTAAAAATGAATGAAATAGAAATGAACGCATCTGTCTTGGATGAAAGGTGGGCGAAACACATATTGTTTTCAAGGACATTTTAATCTGTTTGGCATTCGAATGGAGTCATGGACTAATAGACGTGATAAATAAAGAAACTTCTTTTGAAAGTCTGCATGTGTGTATGCGGTGTAAAGGTCAAAAGGTTGGATGTGCCCGCTGCTTTTAGTCTTTCAAGCTTTTTGATGGTTTCTGAATTAAATCCCTAAGCTAACAGAGGGAAAAATAGGGTAAAGTTTGAGCTTGATTTTAAGAAAGTTGAGGTTGCATAAAACTGTAAGGGTGTAATCAGTAATTTTGCCACAAAGAAGACTGGTTGTTTTCTTTCCAGAATACTCATAGTCCCAAACAGATAAGCTTTGCTCCTGAGAATGATTAATGGTGTGTCCCTCTTAAGCAGTGCTTGATGTGATTGCTAAGAAGTATGATTCAGGCCTATAAATAAATGGCTACCAAGGCTTGACAAGCGTGAAATGGTGTTGTGCTGGTAGGTATAGTTATTTTGCAAAAAGCAGGTTTTGGTCAGAGGATGTACTTTCAATATGATGCTCAGTGTGGTACATATGTTGGTTAAAAAGGCATTTTTTGATCATTATTTTTATATGTAACGCCTGTTCAGTGAAAGGGAGAACTGCTCTGTCCCGTTTTGTGTGTAAACAGTTTTTCGTGTGCTTTTTTTCATTGTAAATGAAGCTCATAATGTGTGAGCAGGAATGTGAAGTCATTTGTGTGATCCGGATGAGTTATTCATCAACTCCCTGATCATCAGATGCAGTTTATAAGGACAACAGAGCTCACTCAGGATGCTGCGGTGCAATGGTTGAACAAACTTTGTGCTCTGAAGCAGGAAACCATGCTTGTATCCCAACTGAAAACCAAAAGTTATTTTTTTAATGTTATTTTGTGGCAGCCATTCTTTTCCTCAGCCTAACCATGTAGTTTTTCCTTCCTTCCCTCGAACAGGAAGTTTTGTTCCTTAAACCTAACTAAATTCTACAATGTGACATCTTGAGAGGAAGTGTCTAAAAAGGCAATCATCAACATTCACGAATTAAGAAATAAGTATCTCATGCCACTGTAAACAAAAACATGCAGCCACATAGCTTTTCATGGATCTATTGGACACCCCTGTATAGGAGGGCAGGAACAAGCAACATGTGGTTGTAGGATTTGTTGCTATTACCTCAGCCGCTGTTCACTATTCTGCTGTATTTAAGCTGACTCACTGAGTATTTCTCAATTAAATGTTGCTCAATGCTGCAATCTAATATATATTTCATCAAAGTGCAGAGATAAACTGTCTCTGTCTCTCCTGTTTGTATTATCAAACAGAAGTCTCTCTCCCCCCCTTTCCCTTTTCCCTGTTTCCTTTCATGAGGCTTTTCATTTCCTGTAGGTGATCCCATGTCACTAGGTGTAATTGTAGCACGTGCAATTGACTGTATGAGCAGCTGTGTGTTTGTACATTCATGTGTTTGCATGCTTTCATGGAGGTGTTCGTCTTTTGGAGACATGTCATATTACTCTCCTGTAGTCCCACTGCACTGTTGTGTTCCTAGCTTATTTGGTTGTTTTGTAGTATATTATTTACTGAGGATAACATGAAAGTCTCTCATGATATTTACAATGCTGCTGCACAACGCTTTTTAATAACGGGAAGAAGAAGAGAATTATTATTAGTATTTTTCTTTTTTTTTTGAAAATGTCAACAGAGCTTGTAATTGCAATGCTATCTTCATCAGTATTACTACAGCACTCGCCACCTACACACACGAAAGGCTACATGTTCATTAACATTCTTTCAGTTATTCCCAACGCGGGGGTCTCGACTTCCCGAAAGGGATCTCACAGAAATTTGAAGGTTGTGGAATGACAAAGACTGCAGCAAGGCAGAAAAAAACTGATTTCTTCAACAACAAAAAACATATTGATTTTTTCAAACTTTGCTGCTTTACTCTTTGCTTTTTTCATTTTTAATAAATGGTTAATTTGAACTCTGAACAGGCCTCTGAATTATTCATCTACAACAAGGGGGGAAAAAACATCTCCAGGCAACCAGTGATGAGCAGGTTTTGGAGGGTCATAATCCTAAAAGGTTGGGGACCCATGCCTTAGGGGTTATTAAAAATAAAAACCCAACATAAGAATGTAATGAAAACACATTGCTTTGTATTACATGATTTAATACTGTTTAACAACAAGATTATTCAAGCATGATAGTTTAAAACCAGGTGCCATATTTAAAATAGTCTCTGCACAAACAAATATAATTACCATGGCCTCAAGAGCTGCTGCTGCTGCTATGGCGTCAAAGCGCAAATGTGTTACACCGCACTGTCGGTGATGCGTGCGTAACACACACAGACACACCGAGGAAACTGTTGTTGATCCAGCATGCTGTTTGCTTGTTGGTTCATCCAGTGAGAAAACATGTCAAAGATGAGCAGCTTTTCGTGAGCATGTATGTTCATTCTGGTCTGTTTGACCTGTGGATGGGCCAGTGAGTCACAGTTCAAATTAGTTCTGCTGGCCAACGTTTCCAATGCCGCAGCACACTGACATGAACAGGAATGCAATTTATTCTGCCTGTTAAAGACAGATGCTTTCTCTTAATACAATATCCTAATCCCCAGCCGGTTGCTTGTTCTATCTGCACCGGTCAAGAATGGATTCCTTTCAGTGAATCTCAAAACCAATATGATTTTGACTAACTTCATCTTTTCACAAACTCTAGATTTACATTGCTGCTGAGCATATGTAGAGAGGAAATTGGTATTTGACCAGCGCCAGTGTGTGTATGTGACTTTTGCTTTTACTTTCGCCCCTCACTAAAACTCACCCCGCTACAGGGCTGTCCACCTCAAAGCTCATTCCTCATTCCCATGAATCCTTTCTGCATTTCAGCTCGTCTCTCAGGTCTCACGCTCACTTTCATGTGTGGCTGGTTGGGATGTTAGTCACGGACTGTTTTTGTTTCCTGTAAGGCACGACCGGTTTGATTTGGGTCACTTTTTTTCTGACGGTGTCGCGTTGAGTGAGTGGGAGTGGTGGATTCATGAACCCTTGTGAGCCCTTGTGAAGATCTGTCTCTTTTGTAGGCACCGTAAGCCACTGAAGCAATGATGAGAAAATCTTTCCTTCCTGCAGCTCTCACACGACCCAAAAAAAAAACACCAAGGCGCTCACACTCAGCAGCATACAAACAGAGGCAGCACAGGCACATATATCTATATACAACACACACACACACACACACACACACACACAGACTATAGCAAGAAAAAGGCCAGCCAGAGAATTGAGTTGTTTCTTTGAAGTCTGGACCTTTTATTAATCAAAGAGCAGAAAACTAATGTAAAGGGAATTATTGATGATTTGTTTGGTCAGCACACAGTCAGCTCAGGTTTTCCTGGTAATAATTCAGTCATCCACCTGCAAAATCATTAAAACTACATGTTGAATGTCCTATTTAAATGCTGAAGATTTTTAGGGAGGACGGCGAAGAATTTAAACAGAATTAAGAGTTGAGAGCTGTGTACTAATTGAGATCAAAAGAACAGAAGATAAGTAATATAAGTCATCAAAGGAAATTATTTAGTAGCAAGGTCACTGTGTCATCTGAGGTCAGGTTTTATTGAGAATGTGTATCTTTAAAGATAAGAGACTCAGAGTTTTCTTGCCTGCAGGAAGGTCTCTGAGAACTCAAATAAAATCGACACACAGCAGTGTGGTTGTGAATCGGTTGTAAAATAAGAGTAGGATCATGTCCAGATTTCAGAACCTGTCTCTGACAACACAAAGTTGACATTTGATCACTATATACACTTTGGCAAAGCAACAATACTGAACAGTTCCCTTTTCCCACACCCTAACGTTATAGAGCAACAGCATTTATTAGCAGTTGTGTCTCTATAGACATATATATTAGCAACATGTCCGGCCCCCCCAAAAACAAGCTAAAGCATGTCAGTCTCCCCCTCCTGGTTGAATGCATATATAAATTCTCCCTTAAAAAGTCAAAGTACACTTCAAATAAAGAAGAGGGTTTCTATCACATAGTTCTTCTCACACTGCTGTACAACCTTATTTTCCAGTTGGGACATTGTGAAGTTTTTCTGTTTTAGAAACAGAATACAAATGATTTGCAGATTCAAATCAAATTGATTGCAGTGCAAAGACAATAATTTTTATGTGATGATAAACTTTTAAATTTTTTTAGATATAGACTGAAATTTGAATTTAATGTATCCTGTTTTTGTTTTTGTTTTGTTCGGCATCCCAGTTTCTTTGGAATCAGGGTCATATGTTCAAATGTCAATTTTTCTGATAGTTATATGAGGGGGATTTAGGCTATAAAACCTTTAGGATCAAACACTTCTGAATAAGCTATCATAAAAGACACTGTAACTTATGTAAGAAACATCACTGAAAGTCATTTACTTTTGTTTTCACAAAAGGCCATTCTCCCCTTCCCTCCCACCCAGATTAAGTCCTCCACCATGTATACTCTGCATCACCCTCAATCACTGCTACTACCTTTGCAAGATGGTGGCAAAGGAAAGTCTAAAACGTCATTTTGAGTCATATTTTTCCGTCTGTACAAATGCCCAGTGATGATGTTATTCAGGGGAGGCCAGTCTCCATTAGTGACAACTGTGATTGACTGGCATTGTTTGGGGAGGTGGGACTTCAGTACTTCGGCTCCACTGTCTGATCATGACTACACATACCTGAAATGACGCCACCAGCCCAAGAAGGCAGTATGACTACTGGCAAAGTAATCTGCAACTGATAATTTATAGTAATCGGTATAGTAATCAGTATTGATCCATTTCATGCCCCTTATCTTTTTCACTCCAATTTGGGATCCACTGTGGAAAAAAATTTGTATCTTAAGCTACTAAATGCTCTACTTTCATCACCAACTAGCTGCTATGTGCATCGTTGGGACATTTTTCACTGCTGGAATCAAGATTCATGAAAATGGTGGTAGGGAACAGAAATAGAACAGTTACAAAACCAAAACAATGAGCTAAAGTTACTAAAATGTTCAGCGGAGTGGAGAGGATGTGACTTCATTTGTGAGGCTGTCACTACAACACACATAATCAGTTCACCCAGATCCATTTTCTTAAAATCTATGAGTGCAGCTTTAGCCCTAGTCCTGTGGTGGTGTTTTGAATATTGAATACACATCTTTATAACCCTCTTCAGCACCCTGTATGCCATCACATGCTGCAGTGTGCTGCCTTTTCCCTGGTACCTGCACAGAGCTGGCTGTAAATCTCTCTCTGGTTGTGTGTTATATGGACTTGGACTCCTTGCCTTATTCCCTTGTGACCATTACTCACATAGACTGAAGGAGCTACTGTGCCTCAAAATGCTCCAGTATCCTGGCTGAGTGATCTATCCCACAAAATCAGAAGTGTTTATTTCCAATGCAATAACTAATCATGATCATAAGTTTATTAATTGTCTGCTGGTCACAATCATGGATGCATTCAGTGCGTAATCTGTCATTCTTACTGTAGCTTCATTCTGAATAATGGTCATATTTGTCGTCAAGAGCGTATTCATTGATAGCGAAGTAACAAGTGATTTAAATGGTGTGCTGCTTTTCTTTGGTTTATTCATGAATTGTCATTTGTTCTTGATTTTGTTGCATTTTCTTTCAAACTTCAGCGAGAAATCCATTTGCATACATTTGCAAGTTTTCATCCTGCCTCTGTGCGAGCTCTGTAGACATTTTTCTTTGTACGGAATAACTTGAGCAGGGCTGTACCTGCCCCTGCCTCCGGTGTGGAGTTTGGCTTGCTTTGCAGGCACGCACATTTCTAAATCTAGCATGGTTTAAATGGGGACCCGGGACGAGCAACACAACCACTGTGCTACAGGAGCTGGAAGGATGTCAGCGCTGCAGAGGTCTCTCAATAATGCATGTTATGTATACACACAGGAGGAAAGATTATTATCTCCAATGAGGGAGGTGAGCCGCCTTCACCCCACCACAGAAGAAAATAGTGTTATCTAAATGGGACAATGGGTAATGTGAAAGTGTTCGTATAATGTATACAGAGGTGAACACAAGAGCATGTAAAGAATAAGCCGTATAAGCATGTGTTTGCTAAATTAGTAACACACACTCCAGTTTTCACATTGCTATTTCAGCCCTGCCGAAAGACACGTTCATTCTCTTGCCCTCTCAGTCTCTCACACTGTAGTTCCCTTTTGCTCTTCTTGTTATCTCTAAAACTTTATACACTCAGTAGGAGAGGCACTCCATGACCCAGTTCTACAGCACAGTTTGAGATTTGATTTTGATATGAATTTGTATGCTTGTGTTAGTGTGCGTGCATGCACGTGTGTGCATCAGAGATTTACCAAGGCAAGACTGCATTATCTCAGACCAGTGGCTCTGCTGCCTGGCTTCATGGCTTATTCATCCATTCCCATTGGATAGAGCCTTTCTTTGCTGTCCCACCAGTAACAGTTTAGCCTGCTATCATGATAATACCATTTTACCACCCCAGAGCCCTCACTATCGCCCTGTCCCGATTCTCGGCACTTACCCAGAGAATGCCAACTCTCCCTTACGCTGTATCCCCTGTGACAGATTTATATCTGCTCCTGACCTAAAAGCCTAAAGATCAACTATCTGATACATTTATACTCAAGAAAAAATGTGTGTGTGGGTGTGTGTAAGGGATTGTGCATACCTTCCTGCCAGACAGAAGACCTTTATCAATGTGGTTTGTTTGTCTGTAAGCATAATAACGGGAAAATTTGGGCTAGATTTCCAGGACCAGGGAACGCATTCATTTTTGTAGCACATCCAAATCATTGGGCTGCTGAGCAGATTATTGTTCCTTTTCATTAACACTGCAAGTTGGATGCACGGCTGCATTGGGTCTGGAATCACAGATTGGGGCAATACAATTCTCCTGGTTTTAACTTTGGTCTAGATGAGAATCAGGTATTAATAAATAGTAAACATTTATTATTTATAACATAAGCATTAAAGAAACAGTCCAGCTCTCTGAGTGTTCTCCGAGTATTAGTCATGTTATACGGACAATCTTTCACCCTGCAGCAAACTAATACAGAAGTCTGCATTAATTCTAATAGCCAGCAGGGGGCAGCTTCACTGATCACAAAGAGAAGTCTAATTATATGAAAATCTATGATAATTCCTCTTCATTTTATTTATTACCTCAATTTACATTTTCATAATGGTTTTATGTTCTTAATTGCTAGTTTAAAGTGCCTGCCATGCCTTTTTTTGTTAATTATGGACTAATTAAAAAGCTAAAATAGTCAATTACATTGGTAAACTTGGAGCAACCTTGTGATTTCACCAATTGAATGTGTTTGCATTTAAGTTAACTATATGTTTTCATCTCCTGAAAACTGTTCTTCAGTATGAGGTTTGACTAAAAGACACATTTAAGAGTCAAGTTTAATTTGAATTATAAATGCCTCTTCGAGCTAATCAAGCTAGCCAACCCAAACTAAACCTGAATACTTGGGGTCTTTTTGGCTTTGCATTTGCACTGGTTTAAAAACAAATAAAAAAAATAAAAAATCCCATACAACAAAATGCCTTACTAAAAACTGTCAAACAGAAGTGACCTAACTAACACAAAGCCATGGTTTTTATACAGTCTCTGCTCTGTTATAATTCGGGGACCTTTTCAGGATAAAGAGCTCCCTACACAATAGTCTTGGTTTTTGTATGAGGTTAGGGTAAAGTGTTCAGCATGTTGTGGTTATGGTTACTGTCACAACAACAGCAATTTATGTTTGGTTGGGAAATCCTTCAGGGGAATTCTACATTAATGATCTCCATAATGTACACTGCATGACACAAACATGCCAAGCAGTAATTAAATATCAACTTTTGTGTGCATTTGTCTGTGTGTGTGCCAGAGCAGTCTGGCTAATTACACTACTCTGTGGAGTGATTCTTCTTTCCTCCCTTGTGCCGGTCACACACACTCACACATATGTCACCATTATTCACTATGTAGTCATTAGCTGCTCAGTTTGCAGGGGAATAGTTTTTCTTGAATAAATGAAATGAAATAGGGAGGATAATTACTAAACATAAATATCTTTATTTTAGGTGTCTCTCATTTATCCATGTAGCAAAGAATAGAGGAACATATGTAGTGAAGTACTTAGAGGAGACTATAGGACACTTAAGGCAGTAGCATTTTAGTGTATGGCTGCTGGGAAATGTTTTATCTGTTGTTCGCACATTGAGGGTACTCTTGGAAGCAAGTTTGTGTGTGTGTGTGTGTGTGTGTGTGTGTGTGTGTGTGTGTGTGTGTGTGTGTGTGTGTGTGTGTGTGTGTG
>JAOWBC010001255.1:10930041-10946426 GCA_028566105.1 Hypoplectrus providencianus | reverse complement strand
AGCTCTCAAAAGTATAGCACTCAATTTTACACTTACATTCTGAATATAATCCCATAATATGTATCAGAATAATCCATCACAGAGAACAAAACATGAATTACTTCATTACTTCATTTCCAACACCACTCTCATTCCACAGGAAATGTACAGCTTCAGGGTGTCCTGAAGTCCTCCTAAACTAAATCCTCTGAAAAATCAAGGAGCAAAAGGGAAAACAGTTTTTCCAGGTCCCTTTGTATATTTATAGTTCCCTACACTTGGAGCAAAAGCCCTTGAGAGGCAGGAAGGCAACAGTGTTTTGGTTGGTTTCCGTATCTGGCAGGTGTCTCCTCTGCGAGGCTTCCCACAGAGAACAGCGCCTGACGGCCACATAAGTAGTGCTGCTTTGAAGGTTTTTGATGAACATTCCCCGCCCATGGGCTGTTTAATTCAGACCTTTGAAAATTACAAGTGCAATTGTCCTTCCCTTGGCATCATAGTGTGAATCTTTCATTCTTTAAGCTCACACGGCAGAAAAAAGAGGACACGTACTTGGCTGCTTTTTCTCCTCTAGTGGTCTGTCTTTGTCCGTTTGACCGTCCTCAACGTCCCACAGCCTGCACATAATCATCATTACTATTTCACTGTTTCCACTCTGCTTAAAGCAAAAATAGGTATAAAACAATTGCATTGCTCTTTAATATTCAATGCAAGTCTAAACTGTTATACAAAACAAGGATTTTACCAAAAACAAGTAACAGCAGTGGTGTGGAGTACATGAAGTCAGTTACATTACTTAAGTGCTGCACTTAAGCCCCTCCCACAGTAGCATCAACCAAAGCATCAGCATTAATACTGCATCACATTTATTTATTTTTTACTGTTTTTGGTATCCTTTTAACTAACAGTTTTAATCTCAGAAAAAATCTTATTATTGGTTTACAGTGAATTTTAATATTTGTTACTTAACATAGTATGTACACAGTTTTACTGTGAATTCTCTCTTAAGTTTTCTGTAAGGAGAAAATGTCTTTTCTTTTTTCAGAGAAAAAGTTTATTTAAGATGCGACGCAGTCTGAGATTCATATGAATGATTTATTGATATCATTTGAGCTGCTGCTACATAGTACCATGTGTAGGCACTTAACGCCTATGGCACGTACATTAGAAGACTCTTAGACCAACAGGGTACGGATTGGTTATTTAAAACAAATTACACTGCATATTCTTACACTGGAAAATGTGTTTGTAAATTGCAAGGGAGGCTTTCAAAAGAAAATAACTGTTAAATCTGAGGCACTTTCCTGATAACTAATTATTTTTTGAATTGTGCCAAAATCTTAGCACCCATTTTAAGCACATTATTTTTGTCACTTTAACAAAGCCGTCTGATTAAGTGTTGTCATAAAAGAGATCCTGGGCCAATTAGATTTTTTTTTTTTTTTTAAAGATGGGCTCGCAGGCAAAGTACAATCTGCAGATTTGTTTCCTTGCCAGCTCCAACAGACGGAAAGAGATGGGTAGAGGAGGAGGGAATGTGGGAGGATGAGGGGCTTGGTTTTCATCCACAGCTCTGCTCAGAACCTTCAAAGTTAATTCACAGTAGTGTGTATGCTAGAGGACTGTAGTTTGCAAAAAAATAAAGTTTGTGTCACTGCAGACCAGACATCTGTCAGGAACTTGACGTCCCTGCCCTTTTCCGTGATTTCAGCCGTATATGTGAAATAAACCAGCAATGCTGCAATTGAGCCAAATGAAATCACTGCAAAAGAAAGAACTTTTCCTTACAGACAATACTGTCTGAAATATTGTGTTTGAACAGGTGCTGAGTTTACCCTTGGCCACAAATCAGAAGAATCACAATGTATTTCTCAAAGGCATAAATCAATTATCCTAAAGTAACTCTAACAAAGTCCCTGCTGTCTGTTTAAATGAATAGTGTCATTAGTGGATTGAGGCAGAGCAATCTAAAGAGTAGCGGCCCACTGTAACCCCTAAGGTTTGGGTAGGGACGCCTGTCACTGAGTGTGGTGCATGTTAATCTCCATTTCCTCGATTATGTGTGGGCTACCGTCAGTACATACTGTTTGTTCAAAGTCAGGGTGACTTTCTGTTGCCGTGCTTTAGTCCTCTGTTCATAGAGAAACACAGAGAGAGATGATGATGAGGAATGGTGGGGGGGAAACAGAAAGATGAGCAGAGGAGTAAACACTGAGACAGGTGTCTGGCAAGGGACAGTGATTAGATTTATAAACCAAGCAATGTTATTTTCTCTGCTCGGGGACCGCTGTAAGACATTAAGCGCTAACTGAAGCTCCCAGTGTCCCACTGCAGAGACACTTGTCCCGCTATCTCCCTCCTTGGAATCCCAATCTTCCTTTCCTGTATTTCCTCTCCGTTCTTTTTTTCCCGCGGGCACGATTAGATTTTCTCCCTCATGTCTGACCAAGATGGATCGGCCTTGAAAGCTGCTTCCATCGCCTTCTGTCTGTTTTCTCCATCTCGGTTAGTCGGTGTCATCCCCCTCCCCTCTCTCTGTCTCCCCAAACCTCTGGCTGGCACACAACAGCCAATATTTTCTCCAGCTGGAGTGGAAGTGAGCACATTAGGGATGGGTCTGCTTAGGTGATCAGACTTGCTCATGCAATGCCCAGGGGACATTTTTCTTCATTTGAGAGCATCTGTCTTTCTGCCAATACTATAGATTTTCTATCAGCTCCTTAATCATGGCTCCATGATTGGGAACGTGATTGGTCGGGCTCCCTGATATGAAAACTCTGGTATCAATTTTGTGTCTGTCAGGACACAGAGCCTGAGTTATTAGACAGCTATTTGAGCAGTTATACGAAATGTTTCTTCCTTCACTCGCATCAACTTCCCGCTGGAGCAGCCTTGACTGTTTTCTGCCTGCGTACTAGTTTGGCAGAATCTGTCAGAAAAAGAAATCGCGGCAGTATAAGCATCTATGTCCTGATTCCAGCTTTATAACTTCATAACCTGATCGAGGCGCGAAATAAGCTCATTAGGTTTGGAGAGTTTGGGAGCCCAACATGGAGAATGAATATGGAGGGGTTGTAGCTAGAGGAAAAGATGGTTTAACAGAACAGACTTTTATTCAACAGATTAAATGAAGAGTCTAACACTTCTCCCTCTCTCTTCCTATCTCCCTCCAGGTCATCCGATGGTGTGTGCTCAGCAGGAACAGTGGTGGTGAGTCGTCTGAAGATGGGGGAGATGGAGGAGGTCGACGTGGACCACATCACCACCGACATACCATCACACAAGGTAAAAAAGCAGGAGGAAGACACAAAGCGGGAGCCTCGACGCTCCAGCTGCCGAGCGCTAATGCTAGGATTAGACTGGCACCGCTCAAGTCCTCCAATGAGATTAAATAAACTTCAGTAAACCCTTATGGGGATTTAGGGAATGTGTGTGCGTGTAATGTCTGCGTCTGTGAGTACATTTGTGTTGTCTCTCTGTCATATACAGAAAAGATTAAAGAGAGACTGACCAAATTAGCATGCTGACATTCATACACTTGACCCTGTTTGTGAGGGATTGTGCAGCAAGTCCTGCAGCCTCCCTTCATCTGACCAAGTGGCAGATGCTTCTTAAATGTGGCTTTCTAGCTGCCACCACCCCCGTCTTCACTCTAATCTCATACAATACATACCGCTTAACTCGGCTCTGAAGTGACTCACATGAGAGAGAAAGAGGAAGTGTTCTCCTGCAGACGGTAAAAAAAAAAAAAAAAGGAAGATTGTGTCATCTGAATGGGCTGCCACCTCACCAGAAATGAAGTTGTATGTACTCTGATTTCACTTAATTTTCTGTACGTTCCTAATGGAGCCAGATTTGTTGAAGATTTGTCAAGTGAGTGTGTGTGCTATAGAGCCTGAGTCGGGTATTAAAAAGTAAAGAAGGAGCTTTAATGATGCTTCTGATCTGCAAAGTGGGAACATTCAGATTTTCTCTCACAACAGCGCAGCTCTGCAAGGCAGCACTGAGACTCGTAGTCCTTGCCTGCTTTTGAGTCGCTGTAGTGTGCGTGTGTGTGTGTATTTGTGTGTACTTTGTGTTTCTCTGTGTGTATATATATGAATCACTGTCTTATATAATTGACCAAGGGCTTCTACATGGCTGACTGACTTTCAGCTCTGCCCGCCCCTGTTGCTGGTGCAGGGAGGTTCCCTGCTAGGCTCCAGAGTGTCACTGACAATCTGTCCATGTCGCCTTGATGAATGTGTTGCCCTGTCTGCGTGTGTGTATGTGTGTGTTGTCGCAGCACATTTCCTTTTGTGTGTTGTTTCTGTTGTTGAAGATGAGGGGAGGAAGGAGCGAAGCGATATGACAAACATTAGGGAGGGCTCACTCAAGACTCACTTGTGGGGAAGTTCTTGTTGAATTCACCTTCGCTGGGTGTCTGTGTCTTGCTGGCTGGTGCGAGTGTGTGTGTGTGTGTGTGTGTGTGTGTGTGTGTGCGGGTGCTGTAGACACTTGTTTGATCATTCCCCGTCATTTCCTGAGTGGCTGCTACTCATGAATATCCCGCTGACCCCTCAAAATCAGTCAGCTGAAACAAGAAAGAGACTCCAGTCACCTTTGATCTGGTCTCTTTACATATTTTAGTCATCAAAGACCATCGAACACATGCTGTCTGCTGCCCACAATTACAATGGGACTCCTTTCACAGCTGTGGCCCTTGGCACATTGTTAATACTTTTTCATTATCTGGGACCTAACCTGTATGGTTACTGAAATTTCCAAATTGTTTCTGTCTGTTTTGTTCAGCAGACACATTTTATTTTAGACTTTCCGTGGAGGTGTGAGGATGGGTGTTGTGTTGGGTGTCTATTTTATTCAGGATCAGTTTCTAAGCTAGGAGGGGTGATGGATTGTTCCAAGCAGTCATTAAAGTCCTTTTCTGGGGACAGGTTTGGCTGTCTAGCTGTGTTAAATGGTTCATCAGACAGGGCAGAGCTGACATACAGCGAGCAAAAAAATTGTTAGTTGTCAGTGTTGCTTTGATGAGAAGTCCCAGACTTAATTCATCATGAGGCAGTGAAGGTTTTCAGTATCAAAGGCCCCAGCGGAGGCGACGGTGTAACATTGACATATTTGAGTCTTAAGAAAGGGCAGAGTGTACAGATAGAAGGGTATAGTCTCATACTGTTTGTTGAACCACAGTAACATGGCAGTTTTATACTTTGTAGCATCAACAACTTGCTATATTAACAGACATCACAACAACATATAATGTAATAAAGTCACATGAATGGATTGATCATCTGTCTACTATAACATAAGGCACATTCGTTAGCATGCCTGGCTATCTACTTTACAATCAGCTGCATTCAAACTTCTTCAGTCAGTAACAAATCTCTCACTATCTACAATTTTATTTGTGTGTGGCATTATCTTTGCCAAATGTTTAAGTTAGCCTGCCTATTAAGACCCCCTTTTTTTACTATGTTATTTTTGAAATCTTCCCTGACTGGATTTAACTTTAAAAGTACAATAAATGCACAATATTTAGCCATCTATTGCATGCTCAAGACTTTTACAAGATGATCTCCTTTAAAACCAAGTCAACTGGACACATTGAGCAGGCAGCCAGGGACCACTATAAACATCATGAAGTTAGCATTAGCTGAATTAGCTGTATACAGCTGAAATACCTTGAGATTGTGAACACAAAATCATTTTTGGTTTAGCTATTTTTATTATTCATATGTATTCTTCATTTTTCTTAGTTATCATTTATAGAATTGGCAGAACATGTGATACGTTGTTTAGATGATCTATAACATGTAGCTTGATGTTTTTTGTTTCATAAAGTAGCTCCCAGGGTACATTTGCAGAGTGGTTAAAAGTCTGTGTACAATCTACATTACAAGGGCCATATCGGCCACCATGTCAGTTATCAATAAATTTAATTAAGAAGGTTTAATTTTATTGTCCCCAAACAGAAATTTGTCCTGGACACAGTGCATTGTTGCTTCATAAAAAACATCACATCACACAACACAAAAGAGAAACATTATATTACATTGGCAGGAACCTGAGAGGCATTGACGTGATACTTCAAGACAACAACAAAAAACAAAAGAAAAAGGAATTTGTTGACAGCATGCTATTCATGAACCTAGACGTGAAAGTGCTTAAGTGCTGATGTGTTTTTCCACATTGCTATATTAAGCTAAGGTGTGCATAAAGTGTGTGTGCTCAAGTGCCAGAGTGATTATTGCATGTTGATCTTTCGCACTTTATTCAGCAGTTTAATCAAGGCTGGCACAAATTATAGTTATAGCCTATTAGTTTTACATTTTTGAACATGGAGTCTTCTTCCTGATGACAGGCTTTTGTGTTCAGGGAAGAGAGGGGCTTGTTTAATTAGAGGGGCTTTTCCCCTCTACAGCCCCATATTGTTCCAGCTCTAATCTAAAATGCTATTTAAATGCTTTCAACAAGAACACTTTCACTTATGTTGTGTTTAATACATAATTAATCTGATGCCACAGACCAAAGAAAATGACTATAGCGGTGCATTTGACCAGTGGTGAGATGTACAGATTTGGTTTCTTAGAGACACTGTACATACAATAAGCACAGAAGAAATTACAGTACAGACAGCCATGTTTCTATTTTTAAATGGTACAGTTAAGTCTAAAAGATTTCACATTTCTCCACAATGTAAATTAACCTCTAGTGTTTTATGCAAAAATGATTGTGGTTGTTGCTGTCTATTGTGTGCATTAATCCATGAGTAAATATTGTAAACTTGGGTTTACAAATTCCTTCCGACTGAAATAGAGCATTGCAGTATATGCTCAGTCATATGAGGGTGAATTTTTCTGTTTCATCTCACAATTTCTCCTCCCTGCTAAGTTCACTGAGAGAAGCACATTAAAGATAATTGGTCTGTTACCCGGTAACATATTCTGTTTGGGATATTATAAACTGTGTGGTTCCTCATATGTATAAGGTAATGTGAGGTAAATTCAGTCCACAGGAAACTTTTTTTCTGTTTTGTTTTTTTAATGCCTCCACACGGGCGACAGCTGTGCCAGAGGCATTATGCTTCAGGGTTGCCCGTCTGTCTCATGAATGTGATGTATTTGAAACACCAGGAGGGAATTACATCAAATTCATCACAAATATTCCCTTGTTGATAAGGATGGAATTTTGAAAGTCAAAGGTCAAGGTCACTATGACCTCACAAAGTACATTTTTGGCCAAGTTCAGACTTAATCTGCCATTAATGACAAAATGTCACACAAATGTCTTATATGATTAAATTATAAAATGACGACTTTTGTACACAAAAGGTAAAAGGTCAAACCCACTCATCATAGTATACTGGCCAAACTCTTTTATACTAGTATATGTAATTTCATTATTCCATAAATATTCATATAACAGTATAGCATGCTGTCCGGTAATTCAGCCAACTAGTATTCTGTATGAAATAACCACATGGTAAAGCCTGTTGTAATATACTTGCTAACAACCCCCACTTAGTTAGCAAAACTGCACCAACCTGTGGTTCACTCCAGCTTCAGTCCTTCAAAGTTTCAAAAGAAACAATATAGAAAACTATTTATGATAGAACTTTTTTTCATTGCCTTGGAGATATTTACATCTTTCTGAAGAAACACTTTTCTGACTATTATTTAATGCCATAATGCAGCAACAGAAGTGGAGATTAGTGTCGATAATCTTGGGTGATCACCATGAAGCTGCAGGGATGTCTGGATCTGTTTGCTGCCTGTGTGTAGCTATGCAGCAGCATCCATCTTTCCACCAAATATTGTCTATTGTAACAGCTACATATGAAGCTGGGTGGACATGGATGTAAATTGCAACTTAGGTGGTTGGTAGTGGCTTACAACTGCAAAGCGGTAACTGTCTTTCTTATGTTATTTGTTTTGGTAACCTGTTAGTGTGTACATGCGGCATACTGTACTGTCCCTGTCTCCTTAATGATGTGCTTTTGAACTATCAGATAATAAAACTCGTTTTCAGCTGATATTTCATTTGGTTGATATAGACTGAAATGTTGATGGAGGTAATACATTCCCAACCCACAACCCAGTCAGCGAAGTCACAGCAGTGTGTTTTCCTTCAGCTGTCACCTGCTGTGACATGACTGATTGCAGTGAAGGCAGAAGTGCAACATCCTTGAAAAATCTGAACTAAAAAGAAAGCAGCTGGTGGCTCTGTGTGGTTCCATATAGGTCCGGGTTTTAAATGTAGTGTAGCCAAGAAAATAATGATCCGCAGTTGAAAACTTGCGATCGTTATTTTCAATATGAATCTAAAATATGTGCAAATGTGTGTTAAAGTGAATGTTGTTGTATTGCCAGCTTGTATCAAACTAACTGAATTTCTCACAAATTTGGAGGAGCTGCTGATTGACAGCGAGACACAACCATATTGCTTTTGAGTGGCAATGCTAATTTAGGATTTTAAAATGTAGCTAAGGTGCCACTAAACTGTGAGATTAGTTGTTGGTCACAGGCAACATTTGCATGAGTGTAGTTTTCTCAGTTATACCTTATGTAGAATGCTGTTATTACAGAAGGCTCCTGTCTCAGTTTCTCTACCTCCGCTCTTTCTTTTCAGTGTCCCTTGGTTTGTGAGTCTGCGTCCCATGCCTGCATCGACAGAGAAAATAACCCACTTACAGGACCAGGTATGATTCACACTTTGAACACCTGTAATTTCACCATTCATTGCTGAAGGAAGTGGTAATCAAAGACAACAAAGGTGAAAAAACCTTTTCTATAATTTCCCCATTGTCCTGCTCCTCATATTCTATTTGTTTGTCCAGTTGAAATTTAAAAAAACAAAAGTTATGTTAAAGGAAATGTCAAAATCCTTCCCATCGTCACTTCATGTTGATTTGTACTTGACCTTGAACTGCCATCTTTTCATGAACAAGATCTCCGAGGTGTCTTACTCAATTGAATAATTTCTTTTTTCAAGCTTTCACTTAATAAGAGTCTTAAGTGTATTTCAGCAATGGGAAATGATGGTGAGAGACAATGAGGGAAAGCCTGTCTGTGCTCAGTGCTAAGTAGACAAGGAAAACATGCCATTCTAGCTGCATGACATTAATTTATAGCAACACAGAAAGCTCTCTCTCTCAGTGGCGGAGAAGGAGAGAATTGTGGACGGAAAATGAAAGACGTAGATGGAAAAGGGTTGTACTTGAAGAGGTCACAACTCCTGCTGTGTTGAAACTTCACAGCCCTTGTTCGGAGGACACTCGGGAAAGTAGTTTCCTTTTTCATCCCATGCATTCATTTGTTCCACATATCCATTTTCCCTTTTATCCAGATTCTCACCACCTCCCTCTGCTCCCCAGCAGCTCCCCGTGCCTGTTGTCATGGTGTCGTTGCCGCTTACTGTTTCTACTGTGATTAGCTGGTGAACTGCAGCTACGTTTGCAGGTGCACATCTGCACCCCGTCAAAACAATACCCTCCCCACAGACCCCGCCAGATTGAGTAATGCAATTTAGTCTTCCACTTTTATTACCTTTTCGAAATGAGCATGCAGAGAGCAGGGAGAGGGGGGAGCCCACGCACAGCACGTCTCGGGAAGTCATTTTCTTAAGAGGTGTGGGGAAAGGAAACAGAGGCGCCTGATTGGTGGTCAGATTAGTGAGGTGGCAGGGGGAGTTCAGGGGTTAATCTGCTTCTCTAACGGAGGTGGAAGTCAGCAACTGTCGCTCTTCCGATTAAGGTTGTGCCTTCACCCCCTTCTCTCCAGTCGTCCCTTGCTCCCCATTTGTTTTTGTCATCCATTTCACTTTCTCTAATCCCCATGCCAACAATCTCTGACTATCCCATTTCATTTAGTTGCAATTATGAATCCTTTCCGGGGTGATTCCAGGGCCAAGCTTAACCTTAATCATCATTCATTTTAACATTAACTCCAGCAGCATAGACAAACAATGACAGGTGTCTCTATACTCTGTTTAGCTTACAGTTATTGTGCTTATGGCAGCTCTGTTGTCTGTGTATACCTGGGCTTAAAGTAACAGTTTTGTATACTGTAGTAATGCCTGAAGATTTTTTATTATGATATTTACCTCACTGTCTTTGAGAAATGTCACATGTTGCCTCATTTCTGCCATTCTTCTGACATTTACTGAGATGTATTAGTTTGTCCATTTTAATCTCATCACAGCTTTTACCTTTACAAGTCTTCTGAACAAATCCCACAAAATGACCACATCAACAAACAATTATTTTTTTCTCCCAGTGGTCTTCAGCAAACATCCTTTAAATTCTTATTAATGTTTGCACCAAAAGCGTTTACATAAGATGAACTCCAGTGCCCGTGTTCACATTTATGCAGAAACATGTCACCCATGGATGTGTTTTTCAACAGCAGTGGCGATAATAAGCTGCTGTACATCAGGCTCTGGCTGCAAAGACAATATTTGTTAGTATGATTAATTCATTGTTTGTTTGAGACGTTTCAGGGGAATATAAACCAAGGAAAACACTTAATATAGCCTCAAAAAGAGGGCAACCAGAGCCTGATTTGTACATTGCAAATCAATGAAAGACTCTCCACCTTTTTTAAAATCCCACATTATAATTGCTTTTGCTTTTTTATATTCATTTGGAACCCAGCATTTTGAAACTGCACACTTCATGGTGACATGGCATCCTCTAACGACAGAAGGACTCTCACTGTCGAGCGCCTTCTTGAACCCATCTGCATTGAAGGGCGTCTCTGAACTTAAACACTCGAGGACAAATGACGTCGCACCACCAGGATTAATGACTCGGGCACTCAGACAGATGACTTTGAAAAAAGGACAATCTGGGGCCAGATCAGGGTACAGAGCAGTATGAAGGGCCTGGTGGGGCGAGCGGTCTCTGTGCCGTCAGCAGGAGCAGAAGTGTGGCTCCCGCTTTTGAAATCAAGCGAAAACATTTTACTGGTGCCATGCATGTTCAACTGCCTAGAGCGAGATTGTCAACGTTTCACCCTGGGTGCTTCAGCTCCGACTTATTGAGTGACTTCCTTTATGACTGCAGCTCTGGAAACGAAAAGGAGTGGTAAACACTGTTCAAGGCAGGCAGCTTTCTTGCCCTCTGCTGCCAGCATGCAGATAAGAGCATTAGAGCTGTTTTTCGTTTCCAGCCCTCGATTGCTGCTATTAGCCACTCTCTGCAAAAAACGAAAAAGATGGGGCTAAATCTGAATAGGTTTTAATAGGAGAGCCGGGTCGGGGGTTTAGCAGGGAAAGTTTCAGAATAAGTCAACTCTCTCTGACCGACTGTTGTAGAATAAACAAGCAATTAAAATGGAAATGGAAGACATAATAAGGCAAAGATTAACAGGACAAGGTCTGTGTATTTCCATCTTTATTCAAGTCTGCTGTGTTGCCACTGAAGTAGAAAAAGAGAAAGAGGAGGCCTTGAATGATGAACACCTTATCTATGGCAGGCACAGTTATTGATTATAGAATTTAATTTGTGCTTAATACGTCATGTGACTTTTGAGTAGTTTCCACCTGTAGCGTCCTTGAGGGAGGCAGCCGTCAACTTCGCTTTACATCTTTTGTTTTTTTTCTGCGTAAAATGTAAAAAGTTTGAATTATCTTTGCTGAGAATGTGGTGCATTTTTCTGCTGTGTCATTTGGTTCAATATGCCTTTCTTCCCTTCCCTTTGTCTCCCTCTCTCAGTGTTCAAGAACCCAATATGCAAGGTGTACAGATTTCAGACGGTGGACAGCAAGTGGATGCTAGTGCGGGAACAAATGGAGGAGTGCACGTTGTCTTTTAGCATCCCCAAACAGCTGCTCTCACTGTATATTCAGGAGGACATGAGCAGGTAAGTCACTCCCGCTGATGTCACTGCCAACTTTCTCATTGCATCCGATAGCTCATCTCAAAGGCATCAACTAAGCAGCCAATGGAGAGCATTTAAAAGTTCAAAGTAAAGCTCCAACCATGGGTTACTTCATTATGTGTACAGTAGGTGTGTGGAGCCTTTAGACCGACGTTCTCGACCCAGTTCACAGATGTAAATGATTGTTTAAAAGTTCCGCCTATATTTGGAGAGGAGGTGAATTATTCAGATCTGCTTAACACTTCAAAAGAGGCTCCTATGCCTGGGTATCAAGAAAACGACAAACCTTGCCTGTTTCAAACACTCTAATGCACACCTTCTCCCAGTCCTCTCATGAAGGTTTGTAATAATAGCTCTAAATCAAAACAAAATGTATTCATACTTCTTAAATGTTACATTATTATAGAGAAGATCTAAGTGTTGCTGTGACTGAAATTGCATAAAAAACGTTTAGTTTACAAGGAAAACACTCACAAACTGTTCCCTTTAAACATGCCATCAGGAATCCTGTAACATTGTGATGTCACATCTATATTATTTATAGATAGAAAGCGCCACAAAATGCGTAAATGCGGAATAACGGGAAATGCTGACCAATGAGAACTGACTGGGCTCTTTCAAGAGGGAGGCTTTAAGAGACAGGTGCTGACACTGAATGTTTAAGACAGATAATATGAGGAAAATTATATTTTTTAAAGCATGTTGATAATGATATGATAATATGATAAGTGTAAACCTGAAAATGGATGTGATATGTCCCCTTTAAGATTCAGCCTGGTTACCAGCCTGTGGGTTCATATGAGAGCCTTATTGATATGGGATTTTTGAAAAAGGAATACATTTTAGAGGTGGAAAATTCAGCTATTAACGGAATTGTATTTTGTTTATTTATTTATGTTTAGCTGGAATGAAAATAGAATCTGTAAGAAAATCAAAAGGCTGCTACAACAAGTAGTTTATTGTCAACCAATTTTCAAAGTTAACACAGAGAATATAAAGCATAGATAAAAAATAAATATCAGTAATCGAAATCCAGTATCAGAGAGTTGTTGACCATTTAATGAACATAAAATATTAAATTAAATAAATGGCTGTATGACACCTTGCATGTTTTTTTGCATTATGGAAGCCTGATTCTAAGAATGTGTTTAATTGAAGTGTACATTTACAAATCTTCTGACATCAAATATGTTGGATTTGTCTATTATCACATTTATATTTACATTTGAGCCAACATCCCACCTATTTTGGAAACATGTTTGTATTTTTTGACCCATATACACAGGTATCATAGCAACTATCTGTCTTTGATAAACCAGTACAGTATCAGCTGATCAGCATGTTGGTCTGACTCTAGTTAATACTGCTGGTCGCTAAATTCTCGGGGCAGCAAACCCTCTGAAAGCAGCGGATTTGTCAGAAATACAACAGAGACGCAGCTGGTGAGTGAACAGCACAGACAAAGAAACTCATGAAGTCAAGTTAGTAATTGGCCTTTCTTCCTCCATGCCGTGAGCAATTACGGTCTGACTTCCTGCTCTGCACAGCGTAAGCAGTTTTCCACACAACGGCAGGTCACAGAAAAGTTGGTTAACTTGCTGAGGAGTCTGCAACTCTTCATCCAACAGCTCACTGCGGCTTCTCCTTGTTCCATTACTCCTAGCACTGTTTAAAACCGGTCCACTGTCGAGCAAATCCTGCCAAAATAATTGTTTTTCTATTGGGGTAATAAAAAATTTGAATGCAGGAGACGCTGCATATTAAACCACAGCTCCGATAAATGTCCAGTCGAGTCAATACTGTTTGGGAATGAGGACAGGTTAAGACAAGGACAGAGGGAGGTGATGTTTCACCAGTGTCTGAGTGTGCACCCGTAATTAGATCCCGTTGTCCCTTCCCTCAGGCTCGACCAGTGTTTGTCAAGGCAGATCATTCCTCAACTGGCCTGTTGTCCCTGGCAACCCCATCTTACACATAACACACACACACACTCGCACAAACTTCAGATTATTTCTTTGTACTCACTTTTATTCAAAGAATAGGCACAAAAAGGGTGCAATCACAGATTTTAATGAAGTTGGTTGCAGTTCATTTGTAATCACAGTGTCCAGTCAAAGGATCACACCAGAGTTCAAGCACACATTCACATGTAAATATGTGATTATAACCCCCGTGAAACAGATACGTATAAGCCATTTTCTCACATGAACTTGGGGCAATGCACAGACCTGATTCTCCTTGCACCGTCTATAGGAGCAATATACTAGTTGCCCTTTCACTCGTGTAGCACACAACAGTAGATTGCTTGTGTCAGACATGTTCTCACCTAATGGAAGTACTCGATTTAGTTTGGGTGAGGGGTTACACCTGGGCGTGCAGGAGGTAGGACGTGGCGAAAAAACACTGCAGTCACAAAACTGCTTTGTAATTTGAACATGTGAGTCTTTAGCTCTTACTGGCATTGTTGATGATTGACACCTTGTAATGACTGACTTATTCCCACTGTGGGATTAATAAAGTGAATTTAAATAATGTAATGTTGGCTATACAAGATGTACGATCCTCACCTCAGTCAACGCTAAATAAAAGTGACAGAGTTCATTGTTACTTTCTGTGGTTTTTCCATTCTATATACAAAGCATTCCGTTAATGTCTGGTCTAACTGATTCGAGCATTTGCTTTCTCACATGCAGCTTGTCCTGTTAATGTCCAGATAAGTTCAGGGTTGCAGTGCATCTGTGAAACAGGCTACTGAAACAGCCATTATTGACTAATTGACTGGACAAGCTTTGTTATCAGTTCACCTGTCTAACAGCCCGTCCATTCACATTCCCAGACTCTGGTTCCCCCATGTCCTCTCCGTATCTCTAACCTTATTTTCTGTTTAAAGAGAAGATGATCTGCTCTGCAAACTGATCATTTAAATCACAACTAAATTTAGAAGACAATTATAGAATATTTATTAAATGTCTTATCTGTATAATACAGCTCATGAGCACGCAGCAGGCTCCCAGCCATGACTGCCATATACTGTGTTTGTTTATTAACAGGCATGTGTGCCGTATCTCCAGCTCGGTCGTTTAAGCACCTCTCCTATAATCCTCTTTAAACGTCGTCTTTCTCCACGGTGCCTCTCCATTTAGCTGATTCTGTCAGCCAGAGCCTCGCGCTGGTGCTAGCTCTGTGTTTTTAATGATTCAGTTAGTGCTGCAAAAGTTGCGAGTGCAGCGGCGGATGGTGGGTGGCTTAGTTTGCTTCACCACTCTGTGATAATCTTGGATGCTTCTTCCTTCTGTTTGTTCGCTTTGATGTCTGCAGTCATGTTTTAATCTAACTCTGCGAACACAGAGGTGGCTGATTTCCCTCCTTTCCTCCAGTGAAGACGCTGTGACTCCCTGTGTGTGTGTGTGTGTGTCAGACTAAAGATAATGAATGCATGTGTTGTAAAGTGTCAGTGTGTGGGTGTCGATTAAACCCCATTCATTAAGAGTTGTCTGCTTTCTCATTAATGTAAACCCCCCTCTTGTTTTTCTCTTTATAAATAAGTGCCATGATTGTCTATCCAGATTATATAGGTGACATTCTGACATCCGGTTTCACTGTCTCCAATTGTTCTGTACATTCAGGATCAGTATTAATGGCTGTGCTTGTTCAATGGACCTGCAGTGTTGTTAAGGAAGGGTTTGCTTTTCAGTCCTCTCACGCAGTTTTTATTGACCTCACACACAAAGCCCTCTGTGATTAAATTGAACAGGCACTATAACGCACCATGAAATAAAGGTGCCCCACATAACAGGTCTCTGCTCTTTGGGAAATGTATTCTGTTATCCAAGTCGTCTGTCCAAGTCAATTTGAACACATTGTTCTACTTGATTTTTTTCGCCCCATCGTTTCATTTTCAAACACTTGCTTAATGTTTTAGTCAAATAAATGACAAAACCATGTCAGCCAGTGAATGTCTTTATTATCAGTCCTTTGGTAATGATAACCCTCCCTCCATTTCTCTCTTTTCTTCTCACTTTTCTTCACTTGTAGGATACTTTTTCTGCTCATCCTTTTTCATTTGTTTTCTATCCCCTTCTATGTTATATATATTTTATCAAGTGGAGCAAGCTGAATGTAGCTTGTGATTGTAAAGCAAAATAAGCTACATATTCTACCTCTTAATTCTCAGAAAAACCTTTAATTAATGACTTAAGTTTTTTTAGAGTTTGTTTTTTTTAGCCTGTAACAGGGACATGTAAAAAAAAAAAAAAAATTAGTGCCAATACTGCAGACATTTCAATCCAGGGAGGACTAAAGAGTCAACCATCCATATAAAAGAAAAATTACCAATTTACCAATGGATGAATGGATAAAATACCAATAATAAAACCACTTTGAGTAATGTCTTTAAACTTCAAACAGTGACAAACAATATTACTTTCATTTCAGACAAACAGACAACCACACTCATGCACACCTACGGTCAATTTAGAGTTGCCAATTCACCTAATGTGCAGGTTTTTGGACTGTGGGAGGAAACCGGAG
>JAOWBC010001255.1:10890101-10912839 GCA_028566105.1 Hypoplectrus providencianus | reverse complement strand
CCAGTCTGTATCTTAATTGAACCAAAAAAATGCACAAATGTGTCTTTGACAACACCACACAATGCCTAGCAGCTTTATAATGGACTAAACTTACTTCAGTGGCTGTCATTACAGAAATTGAAGCCTTCACAAACAGACAAATCATTCACAAGAAGTACAAAATAGCCATTCAGTCTGAATATCAGGCTGTCTTCTAGTTTTCATTTACTGTTATAACCTTGTTTAATAGTGAATTGCTATTAAATTGCAAATTTTGTTCGATTTGAAAAAGAAAAAGGCATGGAAAAATGATTGCAATCAGTCAGGCACTGGGAATAATGGAAGCGGCTTTGTAATGGAGCTGAGTCTCAGTTTCCAACTGTAGTCAATTGTTCTATTGTTCCATTTGATTTTCTGAAGTGATGCATTTCCTTGAGTTTGGCTATGCAATCCACTCAGCTACACTGAACCATTCATTTTCATTTTGTCTATTGATCATCCGGCAAGAAAAGGAAATCGCAGGGAAAAAAACACTTTGAGCTCAAAACAGTTTTCATTTGTTTTGCTGAGAACGGCTGTCTTCTGTCTTGAAAATGACAAGTGCAAAAATTTTTCCAGCCAAAAAAGCTCAGCTTGGCAAAGCTGAACTGAAAGCATTGTTCAGCACTCATTTGGGTCAGAAAGGATCCTTTGTCATTGTTAAACAGGAATGTGGAATGGGTTAAGTATGAATTATAAGCACTCATCCTGACTGCCACAATCAATTGCCTCCTGTGCAGAGCAACTGTCCTCTCAGTGCTTAAACAGCTTGTTCTGTTGTTGATTTATTGAGAAAAGGATGGTGGGAGTGGAAGACCAGGAAAATCAAGCACAAATTGTGCTTGATGTTCTGAAATCCGCCATTGTATTTCAGTGTACTTCTGTTGTGGGAGAACCAATTAAGGCAACTTGGACATCCAAAACTCCAGGGGCCAAACGTGTGGCGGACAGGGAGCCTCATGGCCAGGCACAGGATAATTAATGGAAGAAGCAGAGGGTAGTGAAGAAGACCCCCACATCAAACCACTATTGGTCTGTTGTGGTGTTGTTAGGGCACGTGAGGCTGTCGGCCACACCGTCATTCACATCTCTGTGGCAACACTTGGAGCTGTGTTGTGTCATTAATTTCTGTTTCCAACGATTTTTCAAGCATTGGTATCCTACGGTGGGATCTGTGCGCTGTTACTTTTCCGGAGGTGTTCATTAACTGACCTGGCACAAAACCACACCGAAATATTCACCCCATTAAACCCCACTCCACCCCTTCTCCCTCATCCCTTTTTTTCTGATTTAATTGTCAGCCTCATCCATTACTCATTCAAAACAAGGCCTGTTGTAAGCACCTCTGTGCCCGCCTAGCCGTCTGTGAAGTGTTTATTTACTTGTGAAGGCGTTGTACAAATTGGAATAAAGTGCTGTGACATTGTCCGTCCTTCTGGTTCAACATGGGACAAATGCTACATTGGGACCAAAAGATGGCCAGGGAGAACGAGACCAGTAATAGAGCCGTGTAGACACAATATTAATCAACATGAAATATGTACACCTAAAAGAAAATATAGTGGCAGAGTGCAGAATAATGTTGTGCTTCTTATTTTTGGTTAAATATGATATATCTGCAGGATTTGAAATACTGCATGCATTACAAAAGGAACTCCAATATCTAACACTGACATTTTAATGGGGAATTGCAGTGGAAGGAGCCCCTCCATCTCTCTGTGTGGTGCAGTGCTGAGTGTGAGTTCTTGCGATCTGTGGACATATTTATCAGTTAATGTACACACAGTGAAATGTATTAAGAGGGGACCACTTTTAACTGTTACAGTCTGCTGAGTATGCCTGGGGAAAACCCAATAGAGCATTGTATCACAATGTTTTCCATAGCAACTCTATCGAAAGACAGCTGCCCAGAATATTTTGTTCATTATCAATCTTTTGGTACTAGTACAAGTAAATCAATTCAATTTCAAAAGTCCAGTGTCACTGCGTTCAGATGTTATGTTGTATTTTATTTCAATTAAACAGTAAAACTTTCAAATCTCTCACTTCCCTAGAAATTTCACTGCAGCAGTACAAATTGTTGAAGTAAGGTGAATGGATGAAAAAAGTTTAACTTTATTTGATAAATAGATGTTGGCAGAGTCCTTTGGGTACATAATATGCACTTGATGAAAGCTTATAAATCACAATACTCAGCATATCTTGAAATGTCGAAAACCATTTATCCTATTGTGAGCTGACCATCATGATTATGTGGTATTGTGTGCCAGCTAGTGATTTGCAGACCTAATGCTCGCTCTCCGTCGCTCTCTCAAATACATGCTAAAGAAATGAAGGAAGAGAGCCTGGACTTGTTAAATTGTAGCAAATTCAAACACTTCAAGCATCAGTGATGTAGCTGTTACTTTAGCATGGCTAGAGACCATAACTATGTCATGGCAGGTGTATTGCTCAGGGTAATGCAGTGTCGAGTGTGAAGATGTTTGCATGAGCGCTTCTTGAGAAAACTGCAAGAAGCAATTTTGTTCCAAGCAGTCACATTTTGAGTGGGCACTTTGCTACGTATTCATAGGTATTGACATAATTCTCATTTGGTTCCACTAACCGTTGATATAACACCTATTAGAGGTATTGCTGAGAGGATATTTTTCAAGATTCTGACTCAAAATGAAGTTGAAAAATCTTAAATTGAAAGCACGCATTGACAGAGATAATTTATTCTTTTGAATCTCATTTCTCTTGGCTCAAGGTCCTTCACTGCTAATGTTTCCAAGGTGCTTTATTATGCATGTCAGTATTCTAAATCCCATGAACTCTATTTTCTCTCTTTACAGATGCATTCTACGACATTGTCACTGTCGGTGCTCCTGCTGCCCATTTCCAGGGGTTCAAATGTGGTGGCCTGCAGCGTCTCCTAAGCAGATATGAAGGAGAAAAAAAGAGGTAGGAAAGAAAAAAAGAACACATTGCAAACCTGTACACCATCCGTGGTGTTTAGAGTGAGCATGGGTTATTTAATACAGGACACATGCTGTGGTGGAAACAGGCTTTTATTGACAAAATAATTTAACTCTGGAATAATTGATAGTGGCAGACAAATTTGTCGCTGGCCTATGGACTTGATTTTCCAAGCCCCATACAGTTACTTACAGCCAAGCCATGCTGAATTTAGACTGGAACTGCCTCCGACAGCTCAATTTGACTTTAGGCAACAGACATGATGGAAAAGGTTTGTTGAGTCAGAAGTTCCTCTGTGCTGGTTCTTTTCCTTGGCAAGCATTTTTTTTTCTCCATCCTGAAGTTGTATGTTAACTTGTCACTGAAGAGCCACACATTTTTCTACAACTGCACAGCTGCCAGCTGGAGCTCGCTCTGAAAAAGCACTTGAATTAAAAACCAAATGATGGGACTAAGTTTTTATTTAACGAATGAGGAAATTTCTCATCTGAGGTAATGACTGGTGGTAATATTGTTTCTACAAAAAGTACAAGATGTGTAGAGTGCAACTGAACAGCAATCCATCAATCTCAGAACCCATTGGCTATCAGTCTGAGGACGATTAATCCTCTGTGGGACATTATTTCTTTGGTTCGGCTATAACCGGAGACTTTCTCTTCCAGTGTCATTGTTGAAGACCAATTAGCAACTTGAGACAGGAGAATTCTGTTAAGAAATTACATTTATCCCACCAAATTCTTTTGAATTGTTGTGATTGTACTACATTAGGAGTTGATTGTAGGAAATTTCTCAACACCTGTGATCCTTTGCAAAGGCAATTTTGTTTCGTCCAACTTTTGTTGTTTGTTGAGTACACGACATAAACAGATATCTGTATATAAAGTTACATTATTTGCAAAGCTAAGTCTTGATTTGAAGATAGCTCATGAGTTTCAAGATTGGATTTCAGCCAACACATTCCCCTCTTTTCGTCTATACATGGACTGTTTACCTGCATGCAATCAAATCATGTTCATGATTAATACCACTGGGACTACAAACAGAAACCAGAACGCATCAGATAGCAAATTCTTTTCCTGTTGCCTCATGTGCAAGTATCTGTTCAGTTAGATGAGTAATTCATAATCACTGACTGCCAGATGAGTCTACCATTAGCACGGCCATAATAAATCATGATTATTGTTATATATTTCACACGGAGTGAGTCTTTTAACTGAAAAACTATGAATAAACTCTGAGTGATATACTGGCTTTGCTCAAACCAGACATATTTGTGAGTTGGTCTCACACAGGGAGCCTCTCAGATTGAGTGTTATGTGAGATTGCGTTCAGTCTGGCACTGTGTACCAGCTCTCTGCTTGATTGCTTGATGGGAAAAATATGTCTTGTGTGTTTCTTTTGCTGACCGAAACCGCTGGCTCCACAAACACTCAAGGTTGACTGGATAAAATGTGACCACGCTGCTATGATTGTGTTATGCATACACAGATACAAAGATAAATGTACAAGCGCATACTCTAACTGAAAGTGCACTCTGGGGGAACATATCCGTATGACTTCCTCAAACCTGAGATCAGCACTATACAGTAAATTTTGCTGTCTTTGCCCTTTAGATGCAGGATGGAGGTATATGTCACTGGAGTTCAGTATGTGGTCACTTGAGTGATGCCAGAAGAAATGAAGGGTGATTTTTCCCAAAGCTCCCCATAGAGCGCAAAGTCATTACAGACCATGCCAGATCCAATTAGTTACAGAGTTTGCAGCTCAAGAAAGAGGGGAAGAGAGGCAAGATGGAGAGGGCTGAGGTGTGGGTATGAAATGGATAAGTTGATGGGAAAATAGTTGGGGGCCTGCGCTGATAATAAAAAATAAAGAAAGGACTTCTTTACGCTAAAGTGCACATGTGAATTTGCTGAAGATGGTCAGTTTTATCTGCTAGCATGAACTATGATAAGGTTAGCATATTTTCGTGAATCCACTGAAGTGAAATCATTTTCTTTGAACGAGAGATTAGACTTCAGAAAGAATTCTCCAGGGAGACAGAGCTTTTTGTTTCATATTTGACTTAGCTAATGACTCACTGTAGCTTAAATTTTCCAATTTTCCGCCTGGCTAACTGACTACGGCCTGCTCTGAGCCTTATCCATGTTTGACCTGGAATGCAGTCGTTTGTCAGTCATCGTCAGAAAAAGGAATAAACTGAGTTTTCTCTGTGATTTCAGAGTGGCCATTGTAATAGAGGGGCATGTTTACCTTAAATGAGAAATATTCATTATTTCATGGTTTAATTTGATTGTATTATGCATGCACCAAAGGCCTAACCAAATATTTAGCATGAAGTCAAGTAATGAGTCCTTCTTCTTGGTGAAAGTGAAATTGTGTGCAAGCCAGGTGTCTTTTAGTTGCACGTGAAGTCGGCCTATCCGAGCAGGGCGAAGCTACATGTGTGCGTGCACGTGAAGGCACTCATTACACTTCTCCCTATGTGTCCCCTGCTTTCAGAACCAACCTTTTGTAATCACATCTGATTAAAAAGGGAACAATCGGCAAGATGTGAGACTTGGCTATTCAATGTGATATTAATTCATCAAAGAGAAGATGGAAAGAGGTGTTACCAGGAGGGCAATAAAAGAGCTATTCGTCTTTGTTCCCTGGACACTAGAAGAGAGGAAGGGGGGTTCTTTCCAGATCCATTAAAAACCTGCATTGGCCAAACTTGGCAATGGCCAGAGTATGCAATGTAGTTTGTCTCTCAGGATGGGCAAGGAAAGAGTTTAATCAATAACTACACTTAGCATTCCTCCAGAAACCTTGCACATGTACACATAGGGCAAGAGCATTTATCTTTCATTAATGCATGCAGTCCCACTTAAATGGCTGTTTTAAAAGTCACTGGATTTTTATCCGTTTTTAATTGAACCCTATAGACATAGCTGTGGATTTGCTGAGGTGGTCTAATCTTTCATTAACAGCCTCCTCTGAATTATTCAGCTAATCTGAATAACGACGCAACACCCTCTTTTTGGAGACAAGTTTTATGGAAGCTTATCACTGCCAAATTTCTAACAACCTGTAGTGATTATGTCTGTATTTTTATGGCACATGTTTGAGAGAAGGAGATATGCAGTTTTTTAGTATAATGTCAGACAGGCTCATGTTTATAAGGTCAGGCTTGCTTAGTTGGTGCAGAAGCCGTGCAGAAGTGCTCCTCTCTACATGTGTCTCTGAATTCTGTCCACTGTAACAGAGAGGAAAGAAGCACTGTCATTTCGCCAGGCCCCCTGGTCAAGCAGAACTGCCGGATGACACATTTCTGGGACACAGATAGTGGTTGAAACTACATTGCTCAGTCTCTTGAGGCCAATGTTCAGATTTAATGTGACTAGCAGCATGTTGTCCAACAAAATAACTTCCTCCTAGGATTACTGTGTGTATGTGTGTGTGAGTTTCAGAGTCAGGACATTGGCAGTGGCAGGGACTCCATGCTGATGGACAGCAGCTTGTTAGTTCTATGCCTGCTCTGGAGTTAGCTAGCTCCAGGTTCTGTGGGTGATGGTGCTGGCAGTAGCTTTGAGGCATATCTGGTTTCAGATCAGGGTTTCTAGTTTGTGTGTGAACTGAGGAAAGCTTTGGCTGTTACTCTGAGAACTGATGTGAAATCAGTGCCCAGTGGAGGATTCAACAACAGATGGGGTTTGGCAGTTAAAAGACGCTGGTTTTAGATCAGATCTTTCAGCATGTATCTATAGTAGGCTGTATACTTTTACTGTGGCTGTGTGGCGGTGTCCTGGTGTAAGAACCGTGATTACAGCGTGCTGTCTAAATGACGAAGGAGGCTTTGGCAGTCACCTGGAGTGCTGGAGGGAGCTCTGCTGACGTAGCTGCATTTTGCTCCTGCTGGCTGTCAGCAGCAGGCCACAAGCTCTTCATTAATTTCCCCTCCACTATTAATTAGCCATGCGCTAGAGATGTTGGCTTAATTAGGCCGCTGGGCCCAGCGGTTTTCTCCCTCTCATTACTGTTATAACCAATTCCCATTGATCATTTAGGAAAACCAAGGAGGAGGTTCATCCTGGACACACTGCTAGTTTTAGTAATCTGTTGGTAGACTGGAGTGTCCTCTTAAGGTTCACCTGATGGAGTGTTGCGCCACTAAAGTGTGAACGCATGGTCTGTTTCTCTTTTCTCGAGATCCAGTGCTGTTTTTCTGACAAAAATAAATTAATTTCTGAAGACCAAGGGCGATATTTTCATGAGTCAAAGTGCAGGCGCGTAGTGCAGTGAAGTGCATTTTGCATTTTGTGCAGAGGGAGTGGCAGCACACCTTCTGTATTTTCATGGCTGAAGGCGTATGACACACCCAGGGTGCACATGGAAATGAGGTGGGATTAAGAAAAATCCATTATCATACATAATAAGAAAGTGAGTAGGGGTATGGCAGCAATTCTTCCTGAAAGGATTGCTCTCCCCACAATGACATTCGGTCAGCATGCAGTGGGGTGTGGGAGCTTCACCTAAGAAGGAACTCATATTCTCTCACAGGAGGTGGAGAAGACTGTGTTAATTGATTAATTCAAATTTCAGATTTATGACTGGAGCAAGATGACTCTTAGTGTTGAGTTGCTTCTCAAAGTAATGATGATGTTATACAGAACAAAAGGGAAGAAAGGGGTTTGATTATTTGTTTGATTATGCAAAACTTTAATCTTCAGTATAAGTTAGGTGGGGAAAATATATATATATATATATATATTGCTGTAGAGATGTAAATATATATATATATATATTTTTTGCACTAGGCTGTAAAAGTTTTGTTTCTGCTGTAAAGTTGGGTAATTTAACATGGGGTCCATTGGATTAACCAGTTTTTGGAGCCAGCCTCAAGTGACCATTCAAGGGAGCTACATTTGGATTTATCTGTCTGTATAAACCAGGAATAACTTAGCAAACATTGTTAGCCACAAATACAATAATGTTGGAGCTTTTTGAAAGAAACTCTCAAACATCTTTTTCCTGTAGCATCACTCTTGAATTTAACCAGCCCAGTGATACGACCGGTCATGATTCTGCCCTTCAGTAGCACATCATGCTGTTCATCATAGCCTCAGGGCAACCTTTACTGCATGTGTCTCCACTGTGCGCCGCATAACTTAGCAAGCTATGTTGATCTGGTACATGACATTGAAGTTCAACAAAGATTGTCAAAACAAATTAGGACTTCAGATGAAAACCAAACCTGCCACTTTATCAGTTAAAAGCAAATTAACTACAAACAAACTGGCTGTTTGTGTCAGGAGATGCTGACAGAAATCTGATTTTTAAAATTCACTCTGAATCTCGAAATAACTTCCATAATTGGAATATGATTATTGCAATTAGATGTGTCTGCAGGTCAGAAAAACATGTATAAATATAGTTTGTGTGTGACAAAACTATCACGAATCACAGGTGCACCATGTACAGTGCACTGTTGATGACAAGCAGGCAGATGGATATGTGCATGTAGGTGTGCTGGTCACAAACAGGATAATGCCTCATATTTAATCTATTTGTGCTGTGTAATGCAGTTTGCAGTGTGCACGAATAAGCCTCTTCCATCATTTGTAGCTCCTATGTGTGATAATTTAACTGAAATATAATTTAGTGATCTGTTGTAGGGTCATGCATGGAGTCTTACATGCAAGAAAGCTGAGTTTCACTTATTTTTATGTGACATTGTGGCACAGTAAAATTGAACTTGTGCATCATTAAGTTGAGCACACGCAAAAGACAAGTCTCTATACTGAAGTCTGAGTCCTTCGTTTGTCTCTTTCAGTGGAAAAGCAAGAAAAGCAGTTCACGCGAGCTGCTTTGTACTGCATGTATGGAATTTAATGAGTCTCTTAGGTCTGTCTTCATACACATAAATATTCATATATAGCATTCAGACATGAAAGTACATAGTTGCTGGACAAATGGCTCACATTCACACTATGAATATCAATGTACAGCCAAATATAGTTTGCTGTTGCTGTTACAAGGAATCTACAAACGTATACGCCAAGTACAAACAGCCAGTATTATATTTTCAAAGGATTTGCCACTTCCTTTGTGATCATATAGATAATTTAGTGCTACTAGGCAAAAGAAGACAATTGATACAAAAGCGCTAGAAAATGGTCTGATAAAATGGCAGCTACCTTGAAAGATTTTTTCAGATTGCAACATGAAAAAGGTCTACCATCAAACAAAAAGGTAAATAACAAGCTCTTCTGGGAGCCCCTTTCAACAAAAGTAAAGGCTTTGTGAAGAAGGAGGCTTTTTATGAGTTCAGGTGTGCTGTGAGTCAGCTTGAGGCTAAGTCTCGCCAATGTAAGACCTAGACAGATTGGAGGATTTTCTGCTGTTGGTGTTTATTTTTAATATAGCACGCACTCCAATGAGACAACAAACTATGGACTCATACATAACTCCAGGGTTCAATCGCCACCTATATATTCAACAAGAGATGACTCTTCTAAAATCCACAAAGGTAGTGGTCTTTGCAGGACTGTTGTGTGGTGCATTTTAATGCACACCCGCTGTTTTATTGGCAGTATCTTTTAAAAACTTGGCACAGAGTGCTCACAAATTACATCAGGGCTGGAAAGCATACCCCTCGGCTTAAAATGACAATCAGATCCTCATGTGTAACTTCCCCTTTGTCCTTTCATCAAGTTTGTATTCCCAGATTTATGCTGTTTTACCTTTGCATGGTTTACCGTCTTGGTAGACACATTTTGGCAAACAGCAATGCTGATGAGGCAATTAAAGTTCCTTGCCTTAGCCAGCCTTCGAGGGGATCAATTCTGTTGTCTAGCATCAGGTGGCAGGTCCCAACTTTCATTATTGCCTGCATAGGCTCCCTAATGGGATTGGATTTGTACTTATGAGTCAACAGAGCTGTTATTGAATCTCAGTCGCTGAAGCAATTGTCCTCTTCCAACAACTTTCTCCTTTGCCTCTTTTCCGGAGTATCTGTATTGTTGCAGTCCTTCGGGATTTTTTTTCCTCTTTAGTTCTGCATAATGTAATAAGACGAATGTAAGCTCGCAGGGGATGAAAGGGGTTTATAGACTTTACTTTGTTGCAGTAGATTATTCAATTACGTTCCTCTCTGTGGCTGAAATCGTAGCTTTTGAAGGTATGGTTGGGGAAGTGGGGGTTACAGAACGCGGCGGTGCTCCGTGCGGTTGAGTGTTTCACACTGTTTGCCCTGTGTGTGTCTCTCTCTTTCCCTCTCACTTAGTGATGCCTTTGATTAGCCTTGAGCTTGTGGGTGGTAGTCCTCCTGAGAGCTCATTAGCCGTAATGACAAGGCCAAGATTTTAAAGTTAGCCAGTCAAAGACGTAGTTAGTGGCTTGTACCTACTACGCCTAATTTCTTAAGGCCTTCAGATTTTCACCCTTATTGATAAATCAGGTAGTTCTGTTCCACACAGGATGACTTCTAAAGAAGCACTCTCCCTGGTTGAAAATATTAGGAGCGCTGCAGAGAATACTGTATTATGCCAAGCCTTTGTATGTGCCCCTCCCTTTCCTCTCTCACTCTCCCTCTCTCTCTATCTCTCTCTTATGTCAATTATGCCTTAGGATCTGGCTCTGGGGTCTGGCCTACATAGCGGCTTGCAGAGCTGACTCTAAACTAGCTGGGAGGGTTGCAAATGACTGCCTCGCTCCACGCTACATCTGATGGCAGGAAGTCAGCGGAAACTCATTGAAAGTCACTGGAACTTTACCCGAGGAGAATGTTTGATTGGAGTGATTTGCCCTGAATCTAGGAACTGACAAAAGGTGTTTTTGTCTGAGATTAAATAGCTCCCTAGAAATGAAGAAGGGATTAATTATTCATAAAGCGAAAATGGGTTGACATTGGACTGCAGGTCCAATTTGACAGTTCAGGCCGAGTACCTGAAAAGTGTTGCTGCTGAACATTTTCTAGGCAGCAGAAGTAGACACATAATCATGAAATGAGCTCAGAATATTAGTGTGCCATAACACAGTGTTTATAGCCAATAAAAACCCAATCTTTCTATGTTTGTCATTGCTTGACTTTGAAACAAAGACGAGCCATTTGGCGTTGTAAAGTAATGATCAACCACTCTTTTTGATCAGATGAGGTAAAAAGATTTTGTAAACCTTTTCTACTGTTACTGATAACAGCAAAAGTTCTGTTTACAGTCGCATGTCCTCAAGAGCCAGAGCCATACTGTGTTTAGTTTTCTCTTTGTAGTCAGGAGCTGATTTACACCTGTGATGCAAGGTAAATACAATTAGATGCAATTGATAGCTGTTAGGAAAGGTTGTGCTTGTTATTCACAGCAGGGTGCTCAGGCTTAATGTAGGTGTACGTTGCAGTTTAGAGTGTCTTTAGCTAAGTGCACACAACAACGAGGCGTGGTGCACCACATACTCCACAACAACATAAAGCATCTACACAAATAGGTAAAATAAATTACCTATTAAAATACATTCAAATTTTTACAATACCAACAATGCTATAACATTTTTAAATACATTCAATCGGCCACATACAGCCACATCCAACACCAATGCCCACTGTGTAAGAAAAGGTAATGAAACAAAATTTACTGAATTTAAACCATGTTGCCATAAAATACATTATAATACATTGTTTTGAAAAATAAATGTATGCTGGAAATTGTGTTGTGTCATACTTGGAATTTATTTTAATTTTGTATGCATTTTTGTATGCAGCTAATACATACAGTTATGACTGTGGTGAAAATGTAATTTTACAGTACTAGTTGTAGGTGCTATGTATGGGATGGAATGGGAAAGACTGTGGTAGAGTGAGCTAGACAGTGAATGAAAAGAGAGAGCAAGATCGGCAAGAACACTGCAGAGAATCAAAAGCATAATATATTATTTTCAAAATGTTGTAAGCAATTTCATTCTTAGCAGGAACAACCACATCCATAGCTCCACACAAGGTACTGCATTGTTGGGTTTGAATGAATGCAGAGCTTCATTCATCTGTGGCCGCACAAACCTCCAGTGGGTCATGGGTAATGATGATGTTAATTGGCTGACTTTGTGCATTGTTTGCTAAGTTGTTGGTTTTTTTTTTTAATTTATTTTTTTAGGAAAACCCTGCATGCTTCTATGCCTTTATTCCACAGGGTGGAAACAAAATATATAGATATTTGTGTTGTGCATTTTGTGCTTTTTTGTGTCAATGTTGATATTTGAGCAGGTTAACCAGTAAAAGCAGCTTGTTGTTTGATATCAGATACAGTCTCTTTCTGTTCTGACATGAGATTAGTTTCTGTCTTTTACCGTATGTCTACAGTCTCATTACAAGCCAATGTGTTTTTAAACTCAGAATTGGGCCACTTCCATATGCATCTCCTCTATCCAGTTCATGCAGTGACTCTCAGGTCTAAACAGATGTTTTTTTTTTTCCTCCACAGCTTCAGCACTGCCTACCAGTGTATCTACTACTCCCCAGAGCACACAGCCAAAGCTCAGGAGGTACTCAGCACCATGAGCCTCCTCCAGCCCCTCATCACAAGCTTAGCGGACCAACTCCTCCAGGCCGCCCAGGAGCACTCTTCACCTGGACTGAGGGATGCGCTCAAGAACCTTTCTGACAAGGTGAGGCAACCCCCCACACCCTCCATCCACCTCCACGCCATTTCAAACATCCCCTCATTCCTCTTGGCCTCAAACTGTTTTATTCCTGGGCATTTCACCAAACATTGTCAGGTCATACCTCAGACTGTAAAGCCTATTAGATTATTTTTTAACTCTAGCCATAAGTTAATTTTAAACCCAAATTCATCCAAAAGCAACATTATCAGCTCAGGGATTCTTCTTCTGAGACTAGAACCAAAAGTTCTCCTGGTAGACTTGCAAACAGAGGACTGCGCAGGTAGACATATAGACCTAAATAACTGCAACACCCTCTGTGGAGTTATCCTCAAGAGAGTCTACATGCTGGCCCTGGTAAAATAACTGCTGGTTTTATTGCAAACAAAACTGCAAAATTGATAAATTCTCAAAATAACTTTAAAACTTTAAATCCAGCAGTTGCTTCACACACATGCACACACTAATAAGACAACCTCAGGAAAAATCCATAACTCATCATAAAAACGCCAAACTAACAAAAGTGAATAGCAGCATGGAGGTTTATGGAGTTGAGGCGTTTTTATCAGTATAATTAATGAATTACATCTGGTGCTGTCAGATTGCAATCTGTTGTGGGAGAGATTGTTTTTGCCACAGTGGAATAGGGCCCAATCAGCCTGCTTAATTGGTACATTCGCTCTGTCACCACTTCCTCTCATCCTTGATTAGACACGCACACATTGGCCAAGTAAACCCCTGGCCTGGTCAGCACAGGCAGGGCTGCTCTCTGATTAAAATCTCAAGCTGTGTTCGTGTGTGGATGTGTGTGTGTGTGTGTCGTTTCGGGCGGTGGAGATGAGAAACTTTGTATCAGTGTGTTAAAAAAAGCTGGTGTACAGTGACATCAATCTCTTCAAGCCCCAAAGACTCCAATTATGAAGAACATCACACGTGTTATCTCCGTATTTCCTCTTCCACATCTGGGCTACTTTCCTGTGATAACGAACACACTCATTCTCACTTGTTTATGCATGTACACACCAGAGTCAGTGTTATTTATACAGCCCAAAATCACACTTCCCCTCAACAGGATAAAGGAATAGTTTGACAATCTGGGAAATGGTTGCTCACCTGCTGAGAGGTACATGAGAAGATCAACAACACTTAAATCTGTCCATTAAATATATGGCTACAGCAGTCGGTTAGCTTAGCTTAGCATAAAGTCAGGAAACAGGTTGAAAAAGCTGCAAACTGTACAAAGCAAGATATGTTTAAATTAACTTTTATTGTTTTTGTTTTTGTAAATATACACTCCAAATTTATTCAAAATTCCAAACATGTCACTGATTTTTTACTCAGCGTCCAAACTTTTTTATTATCAGGGTTCATGATCTTAAAGTATTAGTCTTTTTAATTATTTGGACAAATTAATATATCAGTTAGGGTTCAGTAAAAGTTATGATAATAATTATTTATGCTTTTAGTCAACATCGTCAAACATTTTCTGATCCTTGTTTCATAAATGTTTTAAAGCATGTCTTTTTGGGGGGTTTGTGTCCAAAAAGCGTTTTGTCCAACATTGAAAGCATGTGAAGCTGCCTATACCTGTGAGGTGAGATTTTGAGATTTTGAGGGCACGTTGGTCTCCTTTGTGATTAGATGGCTGCATAAAAAGTGCAGCATTGTCTGTGGGGCATTTTGTGTCATTTTCCAACATTTTACAGACTAAACAATTCTTTAATTTAAGTAACTGGTGGATTAATTATTAATGGGTATACATTTAACTCTCTAAAAATCCCTCCATACTCACACCCAGACAGATTTTTGCAGTCTTCTTATTACAGGTGTATAAATAAAGGAGAGAGTGCATCACTTGAGCTTGAGTGAAGTTTCTTGAATAAAGACAGTGAGTCACATCTGCAGAGAATCTGGGAGAGTTGAGACACCTCAGAGAAAATCAGGGGTATGTGACAACTCTTTTTATCGAGGACTTGCTGTCTCTGACTTTTCCTTCGTGGTTCAGACCACCTGACTGGAGGCCTAATGCAATATTTCACTCCAGAGTGCTCTTCGTTGGCTCATTCTGATAATCGTTGGACACGGCAGATGCACTGTTGCTACTCTATATATGGTGATGATTCTGTTGATGATGATAATAATAATTTGACTCTGATGATTATCACAGTGAAAAGGCAATTGCAACGTATCTCCCCTCCCTCCGGCTGTGTCCTAGGACAAGTTATATGCCTCCATCGCAACGCTTACCCAGGAAGAGCTGTGGTTTGATTGTCTATGCATGATTATGTTAGATTATATGGCGTATAGAGGTCATGTACGCAATAGTGAGTAAGTGTCCTCATAGCCAAGTGCTGTTGGATTCTGACCAGCTCTTTCCATTCAGCCTGCCTTCATTTCTCAAGTGAAGTTACACTGGGTGAAAAAGCTCTATTTTTAACTCAGCCAAAATCCGCTCATCCTTCAGGGTAAAACCATTCGCAACCATTCGGGGTGAATAGATTCCTACAGTTTTTTTTCTTACATCAAACGTTACTTATTTTTTCGCAGTAGGAGTCCATAGAGGCACTTTCTGACTTGCACTTCTGCACAGTCAAGATCATATCAGCAGATATATTGAAGAAAGACTAGCAACGCTATTCCTCCCAAGGGATTCTGAACGTTTCAGATCTCTAAAACAGGTAGGTGTGGAAGAGCTGCACTGAGGAATACTTTTTGTTCGGGGAGGAGCAAAGTTGCTTTGGTTTAGCCTCGGTAAGAGAATGACGCTGCAGTGCTTTCCTCCTTCGCCCAAAGGAGTGCACCTCTGATATTTCACTTTGAACACAGTATCTATATGGATCCTGCAGCACAGTGTATCATTAAAATGTTTCTGCACTTCGCTGTAGATCCTCATCTCTGATGATACGACCCTTAGGACTGGCTAGATATTTAGGAGTATGATTGAATGATTTGCTAGTTGTAATGAAATATATTCTTTTTTTATCCATAACAAAAGTGCAGGGATTGCATTAAAAACAAGTTTATAAAAAAAGTTACAATATGGGCACTGTCATAGTCAAATAGACGACTTCTGTGACCCTGTGGTTAAGAAGTGCAAATAATATCCATATTGTTTTAAATACAGTGTGTGGATTTGTTCACTCATCTCAGGAAAGATAATGAATAATGCATGGGATCATAGATTGCAAATTAACATTGAGGTCAGATAAGCAGAGTTCAATTTGAATATAAATTTACATTTTGATTTCTCAGTTCCTGTTAAGTGTTTTGGATACTGAATCAAGCATAGCTCCTTTTTTTGTCATTTGGACATTTTAATCTTTAAAATGATGTTTACTTGTTTATGTACGATCGTGTGCATGACAGAATAGTATTCCAGCAGAAGTGCTTGTTCTCAGGCAATTACACACGCTGTCTTATCCATAGTTTTCAGCTCTCACATCATTGACTTACAGTAATGGAACTCATTTGGATCCATGCGAGGCAATTAAAATGGATATGAATTCAATACAATGGTGTTTTAAGTGTAGCCATCATTTGCTTTCTCTACTCAAACATCCATCAAATGGCCCATTCTATGTGGATAACACTCTTTATATTTTTTTTTAAATCAAGAGCCGAACAGTTATACCAGACTCAGATGAACCAGTAATTATGTGTTTATATAAAAAACGACAGACTGTATCTGCATCACAAGAGGAACAGGGTGAAAAATACACTCTTAAAATAAGTCAGCAGTTTCTTCTCAGTTCGTGCTATAATTAGTCAGATTTGCAAAAAGTTGTCAAAGTAACAGAAGTAATGAGTCAGTGTTGGGATTTGCAGTTTAATAAGGAAGAGATCAAGTGGAAGTGTTTGACAGAAGACTCCACCGCTGTGAAGCAGCTTTATTAAGTATAGAAAGGAGAAAGGTCATGAACCCTTAGAGTGCAGGAGGTGGTTGTAGGGGAGTGAAGCCAGCAGGGGGCTGATGTTTCAGGTGTTTGCTACAAAGAGACACAAATCCTGAACAGTGAATCTGCAGACTAAACCTACTATACAGGGTCCTGATTACTACCCCCACCAAAGAGGTCATGTTCAGGTTATTCATGGGGTTCAGGTTATTTGTCTGTTTGTCAGCAGGGTTACAGGAAAACTACTGGAAGAATGTAATACAAGCTGAGGAAGAATTCATTAAAACACAAGCTCGATGCACAAACAAATTTCACTTTTCAAGATAGGGCCTGGCCCCGGGGTGGTGCATGTTGAGGTCCCCTTGAGCAAGAAATTTGATGTTGATATTTTATCCAAATATATTATAGAATTTTAAAGAAAACTCAGATTGAATTACATTCTCTAAACTCATCATCCACAGAGAAAGAAACTTCTTTTGACATTTCTGAAAACCGCAAAGTGCTTTACAGACAAGACCATGTGGTCCAAGTACACAATATAAAATAGATACACTACAGCACAAAGAGACAAATTAAGAAATTTAGAGCACCACTCAAAATCCATTCAAACTCAACTGCTAGCGAATAAAAGTACATTTTGAGCTTGAACTTAAAAGAGTTAGTGGGGAGCAATACATCAGAAAAGACATCAACCTGTGCACTTAGAGCATTCGGAAAATGTCCAGTTTCGTGGTCATGAACACTAAAGAGGGAAGCATTTATGTCGACTATGATCTTGAACTTGGTAGCTTAATGCGGAGATGTTTTAAAAACAGCAGAAATTCACTAATAGAGGGATAATGTGTCTGAGAATATCATACTTGTTGAACTTTAAAGTTTTACTTTAACAGTTCTTCAATGGGGAAAAAAATGTAAGATAACAAATTCCATCATGAGATATCTTGACCCACCAAAGGGCTGCAAGATAAACTTTGGGAGTCAAGATATGATAAAAGAAAGAGGAGAACAAAGGACAAATCTTATTCTGACATTTTTTATTTTATTTTATGGAGTTTTCTTAAGTGAACTGCATAGTTGGATGAATAATAGATAATATATGCAATAGACACAATCAGACGTTAAAATCATCAGTCATGCAGCCTGTTAAACAGGGTCACAACTCAACACTGCTTCATATCAAGGGTTAACAAGCCCAAAAGCTCAGAATCACTTTAATATGACATCCACTTCTTTCCCAGTTATCTACTTCTTTGCTGACTAAGCCATCTCCTCTACTCCCACTAGCTTCAATAGGCTCACTGTTCAGTCCACATCAGGAAATGTAGGGTGCAAAGAAAAAGGGTGTTTGTGCAGCAAATATATGTACATAATGACCTTGCAGGTTGCTTTTCATGGAGGGCTTGGCTCGTGTTTTGTTGGACTGCATTTTGCTGTGGTAATAAAATTGCTTATTGCAGTGCTAACTCAATTACTCTTGAGAGCCCTTATCATTTTTTACACAGTGGCGGCAGCGAGCGCGGGGCTGCTTGGTACCAGATCATCGTCATCTTACAGTAGCTGGTGAATTTGAGATCAAAGGAGGTGTGCTCCTCGGAGGAGCCGGCTGGAGGAGGAGTAATTGAATTGTTTGTTGTTTGTTACTGTGTTTGTTGCTCACCGGCTGTGCTGCAGTAATGGAAAGCAGCTACTTTACGGTGAAGCAGAGTGTTCCTTAGTTTCTCCACTCTCTCTGTAAATAGTTACCTACTTCCAAGCTAACTTCCACCTGTATTTTCTTCCTCCACTCACCCCAGCAATGTGACAGTCTCTCTCTATTTCTCTCACTTACTTATGTCTCTTTTGCTTTTTTCAGCACTTAAATTTTAATTTGTTTTGCTCCCCCACAATAACTTCCAGTTTCCTTCTCTCTCTATGCTACAGACAGAGCAATTCGTTCACACACTTAAGGATGAATTGGTCAAAAGTGCACTACTGGCACTGCATGCAGCCCGACCCGGATACGTTTCCAAGAACCAGAAGCAGACCCCGGTGCAGGGAGGACAGCATCAAGGACATATCCACCAGGGCAGCGAGCAGAATCAGAGCCCTGTCCAGGGACTTCCAGGCCACAGCCCGGCCACGTCAATCACTGACAGCACAGCGGTGTGTAATAATGTGGAAGGAACACAAATCACAACTAGAGGAGAAGGGGGGCCGCTGAAGCACCAGGACTCCATACCGCATCATAAGGAGTACGACGAGGAGGAATGGGTGAGTGTGCCTCATTTCTAAGTCATTAAGACAGCTTTCAAAGCTGTGACTTATTTGAATTTTATTTACTTTTAAGTACAATGTGACAAACTGTAATTTTTAGTGCGAGTCCTCGGGCTAGAGTGCACATAGGCAGATTAACTATCACTATAATGATTACATTTTTATGGCTAATAGTTTCACTTACTTGCAAAACTTGAATGCATTTCAAACGTGTTTTTTTTTTTTTCACCAAAAGACTTTTATCATGACCAACTTGCTGCAGAAGATAATTTTGTGGCGTTCTTGTCTTTAAATCTTCAAGCATGCTGCTTTTTTTTCACTCAAGTGAGTGTGACTGCTGGTTTGTTTGCGTGTGAGGACGGCATCTGCCTCACTGACAGCAGGAGTCTGACATGATTTCTGCACACCAATGCCTAATTATCGCTCAAAATATTCCTCACGGTTATATCATGTTCAAACCATATTTTTGAAGCACGAAAGACCAAAATACACACCATAGCCTGCATTACACACACACAGACTTGGAAAGTCATATTTGTATGCACACACAGGAAAGTGAAAGCATGTATTCGCCCGTAAACAGCTGGAGTCCAGGAAAATGAAGAGAAAGCTGGAAACAACTGAAAGACATGTAGTAATGTTAAAATACCCAGACAACTGTTTCCTTCTGACCTTTTGGACACAAACCAGTTTAGACTCTTAATGAATACACCTTTTTTAAGACAGGGAGTTTATTTATTTTTCAGTTTTAGATGCACATTCTGGTTTTCCCCCAATTTCAGTAGATCAAACAGAGTGAGAAAGATCTAATCAGTGAGTCTGATCTGACTGCTGATTGTGTTTTCATCTCTTTCAGGACAGGGTGTGGGCCAACGTGGCCAAATGCCTCAACTGTGTAATCGCCATGGTGGATAAACTCCAGGAGGAAGACAACAGCAAACAGGAGCCAGTCCCTGAGCAGCAGCTAGCTGATGTCATCACCTCACACAACCCTGGTAAATTACTGTTTTTGTGAAGCGCAATCATCAATCAGTGAAACATCTATTACATGTGTACGCTGTAATTTTGCTCACTGGCACATAACTGACCATCTCTGCAAACCCTGTTCTATTATTAGTCTTGTTATCTGATGTTTGTTGCAGGTCAGTAATTGAAAAACATCAGTCAAAATAAATGTACTATTTTAGTATAATGGACATTCATCCATCCTAGACCACTCTGAACCACTTTTGCTGTATTTGATTAAAGTTATAGTGTACGGTGCAGCAATTCTGGGATGCTGTTTGTAAAGAAACAGTCTAAGTCGGCCCTCCTCCCCGACTTAATGAACAAGACAGAAATAAAGAGACTGCGGTGTTGTAGTTTAGGATAATTTGTTTAGCAGCAGATGTACAACCTACAGCCAAATGCATGCTCATTATGAATGGAAAGACACTTAATTCAAACTTACCTTTTTTGTATAAAGACAGTTTAAATATTTATAATCTAAACTTCTCTCTAAGGCTGTTGTCTAAAAATCTCTATAACAGGTGACACAACAAGGTGCTTGTGCATGACTGGCCAACAAATTTATATTAACATGTCTTTGTATGCATTAATTAAAGCTATTGAATTACGCTGTTTGATATGTGCAGACAGCCTGTTGTTTTTAAAGACTCACGCTGAGTGATAATTCACACTACTGTTTCATCTCACTTTTCTGTTGAAGTCAAAACTTCTAAAATACAATATATATGAACTTTAAATACAGTGAATAGATATATTTTGTTATTGATTCCTCTTGAAAACATATCTTCAAGGATTTATTTTCTGTAATGCATTAGTTTTAATGCAAAATTGTCCTTAACTTATCATTTGCAACATACTGTGTGCTGTCAGTGGCGCCTGAGATTGTTAACTCCTGATGCAGTCACTTAACAGCAGCTAATTTTAGCTTGTAAAGAGCTTTTTGGCCCCTTAAAAAATATATTTCTGAACTAAATCAAATGCGTTTTCACTGTGAGGAAAATAACACTGAACAGTCACTGTTTTTTTCCAGTATATTTGCAGCCTGAGTGAGAAAAGACCCCTGTCCAACTTAGAGGCTCCCTGTTGTTTAAGCATTAGCAAAAGAGAAACTTAAATCATTGCCAGAGAAGTGGATGAAAGGAATATTTGATATGCAGAGCCATTCACTGTTGACCGCAAGCTGCCCAGTCTTCCCTTACGTCCAATGAAATCCTGCCTCAAGCCTGTGTCCAGACAAGTGCCCAGCCTGTTACGACTGCCAACTGGCACACAGAGCGGCGGCATTAGTCCGACCAGGCGACAAGGAGAGGCTCTGTGTGTGTGTATGTGTGTGTTGGTGCATTCGTATTATTTTGTGCCTGTATGTGCATGTGTTTCTGCATGTGTCTGTCCATCCAAATGAGCTGGAAGGTAAGAAGACGGCCACTTGTCGGCCTGAAAGAGAAGCTCAAACCCCCCCCCCGCATCGTTATGAAGACGCTGAAAAGGCTCAGAGCAAGTGGTCATCTGCCTGTCTAAACACAAACATGGACAGAATAATGAGGGAGGCTTTATCTCCTAGCAAGACCGGTGAAGCCCTGGCTTTTGATGACAAGGCGTTGTGGGGTTTTGATGTTTGGACAGGTGTGCTTGCGAAGAGATGACAGCTGGAGTTCTGTTTCCTCCTTCTCTGTGCAGAGGCGGTATTTGCAGAATGAGATAAGACATGATTTTTCTGACAAGGCAAGGGCAAGGATGATGTGCTATACATTATTGGTGGTATCCAACTGTGCCTGTGTGTGTGTCTCTGTGTGTGTACGTGTGTGTGCGCAGGTCCACACTGATCCCCCATGATTTCCCCCACAAGAACTTTTCAATATGTTGAAGTTCCACCAAATGCATGGTGGGGAAAACTAGTGTTGCATATTACTTAACCAACACTGCCCCCTGTTGGCTGCACAGGAGATCATCAGACACTTGTTCTGGATGAAGAAAGTGCATATAAGACACCATGAAATCACTGTGCTGTGTCCCTTTTCCTGTTTCCAAGCAGGTTTGAAATGTGTAGTGCAACAATATTTAGTATACTGAAAGAAGCTTGTATGCATACTGAACATATTTTATCATTGAATGTGCCATTCACATTGCCTTGTGTCATTGTAAACAAACAAGGGAATACAGGCGCTAATCACAGCTGCAAAAGTGAATGAAAAGTGAATGATATTAGTGACAATCTGTATATACAACTATTACATAGTGTATACCTGATTTTTCTTGACAGGTGGTTTGCACTACTCCAGTTATTAGGGCATATATGAAAAGTGAATGTAATGAAGTCATCCTAACACATCCATCTCTCTATTTTCATCCACTAATCCACAGAACTCAACTCCATGCAATTTGATTATCAGATACATGCAGATGTGTTAAGTGGGAACTTATGTAAATAGGGTTGTTCATGTGATGTGATGCTGATCTTTAATAATTCACAAGAAACATTTAGCTGCTCATCATCATGAGTCATTTGTAACACATCAACAATATGTTGAGACTGAGTGTGTTAACAGTAGTTAATCATCTCTGAGTGAGGCTGGAACAGGTAGCTATCATCTGGTAGCAGAAAGTAATGATCTAACAGCCACTCCTGCCTGACCACCACTTAGCTGCTGGCACACCGTCACCGTCAAATGGAGCACGACCATTGAATTTCACCTAAGCGTAGTCTTTCTCTGCGTTATGATCCACTCTAGTATCCCGTTTCAAATGAAATTACACCATATTAAGGAAGTAAGGAGGCAATTTTACAGTGTCTCTAAGGACCTGCTGTACAGTATGAGGTGCCTTTTTGGCATTAAATTTGAAAGGGATAGATTTTTTAATAGTGCAACAACCAGCACAGGTAGCATTCAATTTTCTGACCCTGAATTTCCTGTCTGTGTGGTGCTTCAATATCTGCTGCAGTAGATCGACATTGAGTTTTAGAAATTGTGATGACTTTT
>JAOWBC010001255.1:10825443-10839898 GCA_028566105.1 Hypoplectrus providencianus | reverse complement strand
TGTGTGTGTGTGTGTGTTTGTTTGTGTGTGCGCAGGTACAGGAGACATGGTGGCCATCATGATCCCAGAGCCTAAAGGTCGTGAGATCGTGGCCTTGCTGGAGCAGCGGATCATGGTCTCCTTGCACATCACAATAGGAACCCGCAACCTGCAGAAGTACGTGAGCAGAACGTCGGTCGTCTTTGTGTCCATCTCCTTCATCGTGCTCATGATCATCTCCCTCGCCTGGCTCGTCTTCTACTACATCCAGAGGTTTCGCTACGCCAACGCACGAGACCGCAACCAGGTACGACTGCATGCATGCTTGATCAGAGTGTGTGGAACAGAGCATCTACTGCTGCAGTGCTGAGGTCCCACTCTTGACATTGGCCCTTGCATTTTCCCATCTGGTGTTGACTCTGTGAGGCTTTAAGGAGAAGCCAGAATTAGCCTGACAGCTGGCCGAACACAGACGTGGCAAACCAGTGAACCATCAACCAACCTGGCTCCCCGGCCCTTTGAGCGGACTGTGCAAATACTCACTATTGCCCTGTCTGTATTGTGAACGGCCGCCTCTGACGCTCCTGTGACGTCTGTAAAGACAATCCGTCACCGTGCATGTTATGATAGGAGCCGGTGCCGTGACATCTATTGTTTGCATTTTCACTTTGAATTATGCTGATTTGTGATTTCAGCCATATTAAACAAATCTACGTGATTTAGCAAAACATCAAACTTTTTAAGCATTATGTTATGTTTAATGGGCCCCACGGTGGCGTAGTGGTTAGCGCTCAAGCCTTACAGCAAGAGTGCTTGGGGCCAGGGATTGCAAGTTCAGGCACGGGCACTTCTGTATGGAGTTTCCAGGTTTTCGTGGGTTTTCTCCGGGCTTTCTTCCTCCCACAGTCCAAAAACCTGCACATTAGGTGAATTGGTCACTCTAAGTTGTCCGTAGGTGTGAATGAGTGAGTGAGTGCGTTTGTCTGTTTGTCTGCCCTGCGATAAGCTGGCCACCTGTCCTGGGTGTACCCCGCCTCTGGCCCAGAGCCGGCTGAGATAGGCACAGCCTTACCGTGACCCGGGAATACCTGATAAAGCGGTTAAGATAATGACTGAATGAATGAATGTTATGTTTTATAATATTTTTAATCACAGATTCAAGTTGCCCGGTAATTCCTGGCTGCCAAGCGTAGTTCTTATGTTTTAATAGTAATAATAATACCATCCTTCGACTATATACCAAAAAACTGAAAAGCAATCCCTTTTAAATCTTTCAGTAAAAGTTAAAATGGTCATTACAATGTCCCAGTCCTAAAAATAGACCTGAAAGACACCATATTTCAGGGCTGGATTATGGCAAAAAAGATTGATTGTTTTGGTTTAGTTATTGGAACCTAACACAACTGCACACTGACTTTAGGCAGATCAGTAATTAATTAATCATTACCATAATTGTGTTGTTGTGAGGCGAAACTGATGAGTCCACACCCAAAGCAACACCTGATGCGTTATCTTGTTGCACATCCACATAAAGTGCATGTTTATTCATCTGATGTGGACCAGGCACCAGTATTTACTGTATTACAACTGACCAATGAGATACCTGCACTCGGCTGAGTCACATTATTTATGTAATACATAATAATGATGATACATTTTTTATGTCTACAGAGACGTTTGGGAGATGCTGCCAAAAAGGCCATCAGTAAGCTGCAAGTACGCACGATTAAGAAAGGAGACAAGGTAAATGATGTTCCCAGTCATCTCATGTGAAATTCACAATTACATGGAGCCTTATTTTAATTACACTGTATTTTCTTTATTTGGTATTTTTGGATATTATACAGGAAGGCAAGCTCAGTATCCACTTTTAAATCACTTCTTGAACTCATTTATCATCGGCTTTTTCTTCACTAATGACACATATATATCGTCATTATTACTGTAAAGCACACTTTAATTTTGTTTGTCAAAGGTGCCATATGCATTAAATATTCATGTTAATAATTTTAGAGTTCATTGTTCTTTTTGAATGTTTCTGTGTTTCAGGAGACCGAGTCAGACTTTGACAACTGTGCCGTTTGCATTGAAGGTTATAAGCCTAATGATGTAGTGAGGATATTACCATGCAGGTAAGCTTCGTGTTTCTGATCTTTGTTGTACAAACTATAACTTAAAATCAAATTGTCACTATTTGTGGTTTCCCTGCTATAAAAAAATGAGCATGTGTAATGTAGCTGCCAAGATCTACACATTACACTCTTCACTGCACTTTGTATACATTTGTAATGTGTGCGCTGTGTTCTTGTTTGGTCAGGCATGTTTTCCATAAGCACTGTGTGGACCCTTGGCTTCAAGACCACCGGACATGCCCCATGTGTAAAATGAACATCCTCAAAGCCTTGGGAATCCCAGTAAGGTTCTTTATTTTGTTTCACTAACTCTTGTCCCAACACTTAACTGACTCTCAAGTTAAAAAACCCGAAAGAAAAGAACACTTTAGTGATCTGTGGCTCGTTCCAGCTCAACGCAGACTGTTCAGATGACGTTCCTCCAGACTACGAGACATCCGTCGGGGGTCCACCCACCAACGCCATCAGCGGTGCGAGCGAAGTAACGGTTAACGAGAGCTCGGTGGTTCTGGATCCAGCAGGGAGAGCGATAGGCCTACAGCAGCTTCATCCTGATGAAGAGGCAGAACTTCAGGCCGGGGAGAGCCACATCATCGCCAGCAGTAGGTTCAGACCACACACATTCTGATCTTCTAAACACATGCAGTCTTATACTCCAGTGCATTACAAAAAGCTTTTGTGGGGTTCAGAGAAACCGATGACACCACAAACTAAAAAACCCCTAGGAGCTACAAAGCCAGGCCCAGATGTCTGAAATTTCATACAGCTGTAGTTGACAAGATGTCAAAGCTGTGTGGTGACTTGTGTTGTTTAGTTATTGTCCCTCTAAGTGTAGTTGATGTTGTGTTTTAGCCGCATGCTAAACAGCATATTTTTAGAGACTACAAGCTCTTACCTTTAAATTGGGCCTCATTCATGCAGCTTGGTCTCACAGTTCTGTTGTTAAAATCTTTTCCATTTCGGCATGCCAAATAAGACAAAAACAAAAAATGGGTAGGACATTTCAGGGTTAAGCCTAATTACGTGAAAAGGGATAGCTCAAATGGGAGTTGAGATATTCAGTTTTAATCCAGACGAAATTATCATCACATTCTGTGCAGTATATCTACAGTCCCTATTACAAAAACAGCTGGGATGCTGTGGGGAATGTAATAACAACATAATGGATTGATTTTCAAATCATTTAAATTAAATCAAATACAGAACAAAAACAAGATATCTAATGCTAAAACTGGGACACTTGTGTTTTTGTGGATATATTTAAACTGATTTCGAATTGAACGCATTCTGTTTTATTCACTTTTTCTACAGCATCCCTTTATTTTTCTTGGATTGGTGTTGTATTTCTTGCGTCTCCATTATTTAACACAGTGAAGATGCCCCTTTTTGACGGTGGCCTGGTTTCTGCAGTGTCCTGTGTTTGGACTAAACCTGCAAAAAGAAACAGATGACACAAGACTTTTTGTCCCCCGTATCCCTGAGGAAAACGGCTTTCTAAAAGTGTGCTGGTTCTAGTTTTATTCCTGGTTTTTTTCTTCTCATTTGAGGGATGCATTGTTTATTCTGAGGCCTAAATCAGGACAGCAGCCACCTGGTCAGTGTTTCCTGATTCAGATCCTCCTGAGCAACACAGGAGCGGGAGAATAGTGTTCCCTTTCAAAAAGCCACAGGCTAACCCACATACACTCAAATATTTTATTATGTTAATGTGTCCTATACAGTTTAGCACCTTATGCAAACACCTAAGGGCTGTTACAACTGGTAAACATCTGCTAGCTATCAGTGTTTTATAGAGCGAGTGCATGCACATGCTCATACACGTGCTCCTTCTGCCATTTACACCTTTGGTTAAAAACGTTGAACATTTTCTTTATTAGTTTTATTGTTTTACATAGAGAAAAAAAGTTATATTCTCAGAAATTAAAGGTGAAGGTGATTTTTTTCCCAAATCAGTAAATATGTAAATCAATAAATTCAGCAAGCCATTTATGGATTTTCAGTTGGACTGTCAGTTGAATTATGTGATCTGGTGGTTTTATTGTTGTTCATGCAGTGTTTTTTTGACCATAGAGAATTGTGGACAGTGTCAGCGTGGGGTTTATGTTTAAACTTTAATAAGCAGAGGAGAACAGCAAAGAAAAGATGAAGTGTCTGAGCAAGGAGTGCCAAAGTCCTGCTGCTCAGCATGTCAGACTGGCTCCAACACACACACACACACACACACACACACACACACAAACACACACACACACACACACACACACGCACACACACACGCACACACACACACAAACACACACTTAGTGTATAAGGAGACTCACTTAAACTATAAATAGAGCTGCAAAAAGTAAAATAAAATTTGTCTGCAACTTTAAATAACAGATCTCTCTCTTTTTTTTTTTTTTAACAAAAGTTGCCAAATATTTTTGGCTCCAGCTTCTCAGATGTGAAGAGTTGTTGCTATTTATTGTCATTTATGAGAGAAACGTTTTTTGGTATTTGGATTGTGCATTTAATATCAGGTCTGGACATTTTAAAGGCAATGAATCTGTAAAATAATGGTTAGTTGCTTCTCTAATGGTAAATTTTAGCCAGCCATTAAAGAGAGCGTTGTGCTTCCAGAGAAGAGGGAAGGAATCTTTTTTTATGACTCGGCACTACTTACTTATAAGCCATGTCTTATATTTATTTAGCTAGATAGGGAACATTTAAACAATAACGACTTTGTGATATATTGTTGTTCAGTATACCCTAAAGAGACTCTTCTTCAAAGCAAGAAGCTGCTAACAACATGAGTTATGTTTACCTTTGTGTGCTTGACACGTAGTAGGTCAGCTCGCCTCGGGCAGGTTTTCTCCTCCACACTAATTAGTATGTAAATTAAACGCAATTTGTCGTATGTCGCAGCACTATTGAACTCATGGACAGGATGTCACTGACAGGCAGTTAGCATGAGATGAACAAGCCGATGTGTCAGGATTTCTGCTGCTGTGTGTTGGCAGTGATGGAGGGCCGAGTGTGTTGGGCTTTCACCCTGAATAATGAGCGCTGTCGTTAATGGTATAGCAGCGATCATTCTTTCCAGAGTCAGACATTTACTGGGTGCAATCAGAGTCCCAGAAAAAGACTTATTCGTAGCAAATTAATTTAACCACCAGCAGCATTGACTCCAATACTTCAACTTTCCTCAATGGACAAAAGAATATTCTTCCTGTGCAGAGACACCAGAGTAATGGGTGACATCCTCTCTCCCCCTACAGGTGAGCACCAGCTCAGCACTGATTCAGACGGCTCCATGACAGGCGGGGAGGTAGGCATGACTGAAGTCCACCTCTCCATGGAGCCAGAATGTGATCGGTTCAAATCATGAGCCAGCGACAAAAGAGCATGAATCACCAGGGTAAGAAGGACAAAGTAACCAGGAGGCCCCCCAGAGATCCGCCCGCTCTTTGGCCCCCTGGAGGACGTGACTTCTCAGAAGATGGGCAAACAGCCAATACAACATAGCAGCACAAAAACACTCCTGCGTCCCTCCATCTGTGGACGTATTGCTCGCTCGTTTTCTAGCAGTCACACCTCGACGTTTTGTTGGTTTGACGGCCATGGAGACCAGACAGCCAATCACAGCCCTCTCTCTCACATTGTGGTGGCCCAGTTTTTGTCACACGTAGTCTTTTCACATCCTTAAACCGAGCATCTGCAACATACATACTGAGATGCTGGAGTTGGGAATAGGTTTCAGCTGCTGGACACAATATGAGCACAGGAGCGGCTGGGCCTCCGTAACACCACAATGCAGCTTTAATTATTCTAAAAAAAATCTGTGCAGATTGTTTGATTTCTTGGAATGAGATCACTGCCAACATATTCCAGTATGTTTTACTGATGTAATGGTTACATAGCACGTATAGAGCCTATATCAGCAATTTCCGGTTGGTGTGGATCCACACCAGCAATTTTCCAGACTTGAGTACACATTATTATCCCTTGGAAACTTGAAGTGCAGGCCTGTCACTTCACGCGGTCATGTGACATCTAAGGAGTCGTATGCACACGTTATGCTGTAGTTTCTACATGTAACGGTTTCTGTTTCTATTTTCCTCAGACCTTTGTTTCTAATTTACCAACTGAATATTCCTGAGAGGAAAAGTAACCAAACACAAGGTAGATATTCCGTCCTCACATCTGACAATCATAGCCTGCCACAAGCAGTTTGAAGTGATGTCACCCACTGCCCTACTGAAACTGCTGCTATCACAACACTTGGCGCTGGTGATCGTTTCCTGCTGCCTGTCAGGAGGGAAGTGTTCATAACTGTGTTCACACGGCTGCCAAACACAGCTGGCCGTAGCAGTCGTCACTACCAACTCATGGCAGTGTGCACATGCTGGAGGCAAACTTCCTGCACTTGTCAAGCCAGCCAGTATAAATATGTCAACAAGTCTTTGTGCCAAGATAATCAGTAGAATTAAAAACAATCTTGTTGTTTTTCATGCACATTGATTCCCCCGGCTTTTAAACAGACTGGAATGGCACTAAGAAAATCACAGTAGGATGTGTAATTGAATGATTTATGTCGCTTGAAGGAACTTTTTCCTTGCACAAAAAGGGATCTGCCTGACTGATAAGATGCATTTAGATGCACCGTCAGGGTTTTCATTTGAGGAATTTGATGCTTCAGGCATGGGATTATTTATGGCATGAAAAGCTTACAGCATGAAAATGTTTACAGTTGTGGAATAATTGAGAAATTGTGTTTGGACTGCGTCTACACTAAGTCGGCTCATTTTTTGGAAAAAACAACATGTACAGCTACACAAAGATTTCCACTCAATTACTCCTCAGCAGCAGAGAAACAGCTGCATTTCTGAATTCTGTGTCCTCAATTTGCAGAGTAGACAGATTGTTACTCGGCTGAGTCTGCTTTGTGTCTCACAAACCTTTGTTTAAGTTCCTGCTTACCTCTTAGATCGCCAGTAGCGTGAGATTAATCAAAACAAATCCTGGTTATTTTTTTAAAAGGTTCTCATACATACTCAGTTAATTACTGAGCGTAGATGGCTGCCATTATACTGCTACGGACAGGAGAAGCAGCTGGCTTTTTTTTTGTTTGTTTGTTTCTTGCTCATTAACAAGAAGTCAGTATCATTTAAGTGTACACTAAATTCAGAATATTTTCACCACTTTACCTTGCTGTCCTGTTTCCATTATTGTGAGACTTTGGTGAATCCAAATAAACCCTTTAAAACACCAAAGTCAAACAATAACAGAAACAAACTAACGAATTGTGACAGCAATAAACAAGCAACTCTTATACAAGGTAAAATAACGGGTTTTGTCAATGGAGTCTGGTGGCTTTAAAGAGAGAGCATTGATAACATAATGGCTTCAGTGCCTTGTTGGAAAGTTCCATTCATCAGCAGGATAAAACAGTGAAAATATTCTAAATATAGCTTCAATTATTTAATTTATTGTTTTAGGTTGCAAAAATTAGATTTGTTGCTGCCCCCGTCCATAGCAGTACATTATTTAGCTTCCATCACTCCTGCCTGTTTCTATAAACATCATTATATACTATGGACAAATACCTCACACATTCCTACTCCAATGGGTTTATAATATCCCATACATGACAGCAGCAGTGGGATAATCTTTATTGACATTCAAAAGGAGGGTTTTTAAATGTAGTCGGCTCAGTGTGGACGTACTCTCCGGCTGCTATGGTGACTGTTGGTTTATCATCTATTACGGTTTTTATTACAATGAATCCTTCTGCTTTTCCTTTTGTTGTTCTCTTTTCAATCACCCTTTTTTTTTTTTATAATTTCATCAGTAATGTCATATTGAACAATACCTGGGGGATCTTATGCTCCACTGGATTTGTGTCCTCTCACATTCCTGTAGATGAAGCACACTGAAGAAGCACAGACTCTGCTGACTGAGGCAGTGGAATTTAACTGGGGGATTTTTACTTCCAGTCATTGTTTCCATTATGTCCTGCAGCCACCTGGGACTATTATGTAACATGCACATGTCCACACTCTCCAGTTTGAGTCAATCATTGAAGGATAAATGAATGTATAGGCAAATGTTTAAGTGTTGGATTGTTTTTAGGAGGGGTGCATTGTAATTCTTTCTTTCCTTAAAGGTTTTTTTTGAGAGTGTATGCTCCTTGCTGCAGCAGCTTGTTACCCCACAGACACTTCTTTGTAGACAATACTGAAGTAAAACGTTGGAATATTTTTGACAGTTGTTCACAGTGAAGTCCTGCCTTCAGTTGGAAGCATTCATGAATGTAGATTTTCAAACACTCTCTCGAAGACAATATGCTCAGTACGATAAAAAGCCTGGTTTACGTTTTTTCTCTGTGGGTCTTAAAGTGGACGTTGATTGTGATTCTTGCCAGCACACTTAACATACAGATGTTTAAGTCTCAGCCAGCCTAATCTGGACCTTTAAGCCTCTGTGTGTCGTATCAGCTCACACGGATAATAAGACAGCACAATGCATAAAATAACCCACAGACACCCAAGAAAATGGATACATGTGTTGCCCTCATTTTCTTTGCTTTCTTTATGCTTTGTATTTCTTCCGCCATCTTATCTCCTTTCTCACATTTACACAAAAATATATATAAAAAAACACCATCTGACTGTTTCTCTGTTGGGTATCACAACAAGACAAATCAAAGCACATCGGTGCCAGATCTCTCGATTCTGGCTGTACTGCCTTCTTTTTACAGAGAAACTCAAACATTATGTGACTAAGCTAAATTGTCATTTCTGTCTGTTTACAGTGTTTCAGTGACACAAACTCTGGATTCAAATCTATTTTAAGACACAAATGACCTTGGTGTTTCCATATTTACAAAGAAACACAAGATTGTTGTCGCTAACTTTACCTGCAACATTTGATTTTGTGTTTCCATAATTTCATATTTGAAGTTTCCTGGAAAGAAGAATTTGATTTGGTGCTAATTTGGGTGAATGTTCACAATCCCTGAGAAGCAAGTGAGGAAAACACAGGATCCAATTATCCCAATTATCATCCAAAATCTTCCCTTAATTGCTTTTTTAACCTGTGTTTTAGCTTAATAGCTCAAGACTTTACAGACAGTACCTCGATATATTGTACTTTTAATTGTTTTACTCCAGGAGACATGGATGTAATGTTTGATAACTTCTTAACACACAATATCTACATATTATATGCAGCCTGCATAGAGAAATGGATGCTTTTAGTCCTATTTAGGACATGGAGTAGTGATGCACCTCAACCTCTTGTGGCCAAATTAAATATTACAACCACAAACAATAAAATAATGATCATGATCCAATTTCTTCAACCTTGTTTTTTTCTGAGAAGCTTATACGAGAAAGCCTTATTTTTTTTATTATCAAGACACAGGAAAGATAACTATTTTGATCAAGCTTAGACAATTAATCACTAGAAATGAATAAATCACCAGAAATGTCCTTCAAAAAAAGCTGAATTTCAACAAAATTTGTGAATTGACACAAGATTGCTTACTCTAATTATACCTGGAAGGCTGTGTAAGAATTAATTGTTGTGTTTTTAATTTCCAACATTTTTTCCTGAAATAATGATATATTTTGATGCTAGTTTTGGAGAATTTCCTGAAAACAAAAGCTCAATTTAAACATATTCATACATTATTAATATTAAAATATATGAGAATGTTTTATTCTCCATATTTGTCGATTTAAATATTATTTATATTTATTTTCTTATCTTACAGAGACTGCCGTCATTGATCAACAAAAAATATGAAATAAAACAAAATATGTTTTTAAAGCCACATATTCATAATGTTGTTATATAACATTGGGTATTATTGCAATCTATGCTAAATTGGTAAGAAAAACTAGTTCTATATTGACACATTTGTATCCCAGACTAAAAGTCCCAAGTTAATTTCAGTTTATTGGAATTAATAAATTGTAATACATTTACCAATTGTACACTGCTTCTATTTTCCATACAAATGGTACCAAATTATGTTATTCTTTGCAGCAAAGTATCTGAAAATCATTTGGAAATGATGGGCCTGTAAAATAAAGTACGACCCAACATAGTTTTATTGAAGCTATCATGTATTTCACTTTGTTCTCTTGTGTTAATTTTTTGTGTCAACGGTCCTATATTGCACTTTAACCCTCCAGGGAACGAGGAGCGGCGAAACTGAACGACTTGAGAAAGTCTTGTTTTTTTTTTTATGTCCAGCGTTTGAGAAAGAGGGCTACAGTATTGAACACAGCACATGACTCAGCTGTTGCTTATTGTGTAATGTTGTGATCTTTTATCTGTACTATTGTGTGTTTGTGGGATGTAAGGGGGGAGTATCCATATATTATACCCAGCAGAAATAACAGCATTGCTATTTTGTAATATAAAAGAGTTGTAAGTATGATTAGCGGTGTCTCTGTCCTCTTCTTGTACATCATGATGCACGTGTAGGAATGTCTCTGATTGTGAGTTATATAATAAAACTGAATCAGGTATTTTCAACTTTGATAAATGTGTTTGTTTTACAGATGTTCAATAAAAAAACCAATGTTTTCCAATGTAAAGAACAATGCACTGGATCAAAACATTAGACATTTGAATGTTACTGACTAAAGTATAATATCTTTTAGAACAGAAAAAAATAAATAATTATTTAACCTCTCAGCTGATAAAGTGAAAGTAGTACAACCCCTGGCAACAATTGAGTGATTCCATAATTTTTCCCTCTGCTTGGTCTAAAAAAGTAACCGTTACAACCACAATATTTTGCCTGATTTCTTTTAGTGTTTCTTAAAGCCATTTAAAATGACATTAGTTTTGTGTCATGTCTGTGATCTGCTTTTTTTCTATAAAATTAAACAACTGAATGAACATCCTCCGAGACAGGTTATTCCATAGTTTTTCCCAGGGGTTGTAACACCTCGGTAAAAATACTCCAGTACATGCAAAATGCTTGTAAAGCTAACGGTAGAGAAGTGTTATCAGCAAAATGGAAAACTAGCTACTAGTCGTGCAGAAAATAAAATATTCAAATAAATAAATACACAAGTACATGGACACTGTGCTTAAATGCAGTACTTTAGTATTTAATTACATTCAACTACTGTATCTGCTTATATCCATGGAGTTTATAAAAAAATGTGCCTCGTGTTTTTCTCCGGTGGAGGGCAGTAATAAGCCCAGCAGCGTTTAAAAAACTAGGAAGAAGAACAGGGGAAGCGAATGAGGAGGTGAGGAGTCCATCAGGATGCAGTCAGCGGACACTAACGGCAGGATGGGCCGCAGCGAGGAGCTCAGCGACTTCCAGCGGGGCAACGTGGTCGGATGTCACCTGTGTAAGAAGTCCGTCCGGGAGATCTCCGCCCTGTTAAACCTGCCGAGGTCCACCGTCAGCGCGGTCATCCTGAAGTGGAAACGCGGAGGAATAACGACGGCTCTGCCCCGCAGCGGCCGGCCGCACAAGCTCAAAGAGGAGGACCGCCAAGTGCTGGAGAGGGTGGCGCTGGAGAACTGCCTGCCGTCGGTGGAGGCTCTCACCGCCGAGTTTCAGACAGCCTCCGGGGCCAACGTGAGCCCCAGGACAGTCCGAAGGGAGCTGCATGAGATGGGCTTCCGGGGCCGAGTGTCCACGTACAACAAGCCTAAAGGTGAGTGCTGTAGGTGATGTTAGTGTCCGCATACTTTAGGCAACATTACACCTCTGTGTGCACGAGCATTCACTCCTCCAGCTGCTCTGAGAGACTTCACAGGCTTCACACAAGAGCATGAATAAAAATACAATACTGGCCTCAAAGTTTCTCTCTGTCTGTTACTGGATGTTTACAGGTTCTAAATTGAACACACCTTTATTTAAAAATCACATTTTTTGGCCTTGTATGTTGGTATTGATTGAGCCTCAAAGTAGAAAAAAGTTATCAGAGTCATAGCAGTGAGCTGCAGGAAGATTAATTTAGATGATCAGGTTATGATCCGATATTGTGCAGGACTTTTAATATTCCTTCAGTCGTATGGAGACATTTATACAAATAACCTGCTGGGCCAATAATGTGTGATAGTGGACACGAGATTAGTCTGACTTTACCATAAAGAACATTGCCAGGGGCTGTGACTGTGCACTGGTGGCTTTGAGTTTTTAATGTCGCAGGTTGGACCTGGATTGAATTGCATTGTATTTGTGATGTCAGAAATCATGCACATAGGTCTGCCCCTTAAAATCTGCTTTCCAATAAGCACTGAGACCAGTGGCGGTTCTAGAGATTTTGCCCTGGGGTGGCAGAGGGGGGGCGGAGGTGCAGGGAGCAATTTATTCAGATGCCAAACTGGGGAGGCAAAATAGATACCAGGGGTGGCAAATGCCCCCCCGTGCCACCCCCTAAAACCGTCCCTGACTGAGACACATTCCACTCTCCATAGATAGGGTGTCCAGAAAATGTGATTGTCAAAATGTAGGAACAAGAAAAAACTGGAAAAAAAAAGTTCTGTTCTAAATTTTTAAGACACAAAGCTTTAGTCTGACTAGGTCACACTGGGGTATTTTGGGCCAGTTAATGCATGTGAAACCAGGTTTTGAAGCAGGGCCACAAACAATCCAGAGTATTGGAGTATTTGTGTTTGTTGATGTACTTCACTGGGCTGATCCCTTTGCAAATCTCCTTTCAGTTTAATTACCAAAACCCCCTCTTTGCCTGGTTGCTAATCCACACCTGTCATTTGCCATTTGTGAATATTCAATATTCATAGCTTCAATATTCACCTCAATACAGGCTCTTAATGACAACATAGGCCTGTATTTGACCCCTTCTGGCTGACTTCTGCTCCTTTTATTTACACAGCCTAGCATATTAAAGATTAAAGATTAGACATTTAAAATGAGATTAAAATATATTCAATAAAGATGGACCAAGAGTTGAAAAGATTCATACTTTGGGCTGTAGTGAAAGAAGAGGGACACTAGGAGGAAGACAAACCCCTTTTCTTTCTTATTTTCTGTTAAACATCAGAATACTGGTCTCACTCCAAAAAGCCTGAGCATTATAATGCTGCTTCCACTCTCCCTTCCACAGGATTTTAGAAACCTTGCTGCAGGGGTTTCTCTCTCATGCTGCCACAAATGCATTAGTGAGGTCAGGCACTCATTTTGGGCGATATGGTTTGGCTCACAGTCAGCATTCCAGTTCATCCCTGATGTGTTCGCCGGAAAGTTGAGGTCGGAGTCTCTCTTCACTTCAGTCAAGCTCTTCCATAACAAGCTTAGAAAAACAGTTCTGTGGGGAGCTGGCCTCTGTGCAGAAAACTTTGTAAAGTTAGGAAAGTATTATTGTATGCAGGTCTTAAACAACCTCTGGCTCATTATCACTATCTAAACATTACACCTTAAGAATATCATCCGTGCTGATTATGCACAACACATTAGCACATTATTATATCAGATTTCCACTCACCTACAGCAATCAAAGTCTGAAGAAACATATTTGCAAAAAAATATTCAAGGCTTTTTCCATTGTGGCTTTGTGTGCATGATTAGAAAAACGGTGCTTGTCTTTCTTTGATGCCAGGAGGGGAGAAAGCTGAGAAGAAGCAGGCAGCCACAAGCCAAGAAAACCCAAAGGTGGATGTGTCTAATCTGGACCTGCGTGTCGGACGTATAATCACTACTCTGCAGCTTCCAGAGATGGACAGTCTGTACGTGCAGCAGGTTGATGTAGGGGAGGCGTCTCCCAGGACGGTGGTCAGCGAGCTGGCGAATCACATCCCTCTGGATCAGGTACAATGCCGCTCTTTATACAACCCCAATTCCAAAGAAGTTGGAATGCTGAGTAGAAAAATGAAAAATGTCGGAAATTCAGGGTTTATATATAAAAAAGCAAACATTTATCAGTTTTTTTCATAAGCCCAGCTGCACAAAATCCCCAAGGGGTAGGTAAAGGGTTAGGGTCAGACCTGCACTTTTGCTTGTTGTGTAGCTAAAACAAGTGAAAAAAAATCCAAATGTGTCTTTGTCAGCAGCAACAGCATCTCACCCGAAACAAATGGGCACATTAAAACTTTAAGAATAAATGTACTGTCCATTTTCTGGATGAATTGTTTTCTTTGTTATATAATTTACAAAAAAAATCCCAGCAGCCTTATATATTTAGTAAATATACAATGATATGAAATGGAGAAAAGCAAAAACAATACTAACCTATCAGAAGTCAATTGAAACTCACTTTATAGTTTGTCAGAATGGCTGCAATTGATTTCAGTTGCATTCTAAGTGTGTAAGGAAAATGTATGCAAATACGCACACACACTCACACACACACACACACACACAC